>QDHC01001533.1:802655-830673 GCA_013186455.1 Papilio dardanus tibullus | reverse complement strand
AGACACCTTCAAACATACATATATCTGTCTTCATAATTAGTAATGACGAGCGCCCACCGCAAAAGAGTAAAGAGCTGAGCGGGAGCTGGGCGACCCCATTTTCCACTTTCATACCAAAGAGTATAATTCTGTGGGGACACTTCTCATTTCTAAAAACTATTTATCTCATTTATAATTAATTTATCAGTGGTAGAGCCCGCTTAATATGTTCGCACGAATTGTACGGCTCGCCCGATGAAATAACACGACCACACAGAAGACAGGCGTCAAATGGAAGCTATTCCGTGTTTCGTCTGACAAGTGTGGTGCCGAGGGCTTACTTTTAATCCACTTTCTCTTCCTATCATTTCCTTAGAAGGAAATGATGGGACGAGGCAGTGGATTGACGGGGAAGGGGACGTATAGGAATAGGTATTATCCTCTTGCTGTGCGTCTCCCCTGTAGATTAAGGGCAGGCAACGCATCTGCAATTGGAGATGTCTATGTGCCGGGGTCGCTTTGGATTTTTCAGCGAATCCTGGTGGCCACTTGCTCTTTTGCCAATTTGTATTATAAAAAAAATGTGATTTAAAATATAATATTTTAGAGATCGTGCATCAGCTCTTCGTAGTTACGAGTACAATACGAGTCTGTCGGCGGTGTACAACGCCTATGAAGCTGTACACCGCTGTATCCACGAGCCGTTCTCATTAACACAACCGGACACATTGTTGAATGCAGCAAGATATGCGCACGCGTATATCGATAATGTACTACCGCCCGGACTTTCATTATTGTATCCTTTTACATAATCTATACTAATAATATAAAGTGGACTAATAGCGAAGAGCTTAGACCAACATCTTAGCTCTCGCTCAACAGATGGAAAAAAGGCAGTTATTTTGGAGACCGCACGTATAGTGAGGAGGTTCCTTTCTCTGCAGCCCTGACCACTAGTTGCTTGAGTCATCGGACTCCGCAGCTGGTGGTGCACTATTTTTGGAATAATATGTTTTATTGTTTTTTTTAGTAGTAAAATGTATTACATATTGAATATGTTAATAAAGATATACGATACTTAAAGAGGAAAGCTTTGTATTTATGTATTAAAATAACTCAAGAACTACTGGGCCGATTTCAAAGATTCTTTCACCATTAGAAAGCTACCTTATCCCCGAGTAACATAGGCTTTATTAATTCAACGCAGACGAAGTCGTGAACAAAGGCTAGTTGATGTATTAAAATAGATAGATATGATGGAATGACAGCTTTTTACTTTTATACAGCACTAGCTGTTGTGCCCTATGTTACTCGGGGATAATGTAGCTTTTTAATGGTGAAAGAATTTTCGAAATCGGTCCAGTTGTTCTTGAGTTATTTCAATACAAACAAAAATACAAAGTTTCTCTCTTTATAATATTAGTATAGATGTCTTAATAAATTTGAAAAAGTAATAGAAACCCCTTTGAAAAATGTCAAGTTTCTAGGACGCCATACAAACTTTGGACCCCCATTTGGGACCCTTAAGGGTCGAATTTCTTTAAATTCTTTCTTAGTGTACACCTCCGTAGTAACAGTAACCTCTACACAAAATTTCAAGTCTCTAGACTCAGTAGTTTTGGCTGTGGGTTGATTTTAAGATTTCCATCTACGCTTTTATATAAATCGAAGATTACCATGTTCTGAGTTGAATATTTCTTAATAATAATGCCAGTTGCTTATATCTTTGTATTGCAAAACAAGCGAAGACATTGAACGCGAGTACACTGGCGCAACAGATGTTAGACAAAATCCTCAATCTACAAATACCACAGAAATTTCAGGTTAGTATTAAAATATTATACAGTCGATACTGGATAAGAGAGTCCAAGGGACCGCGAAATTACTCGCATATAGAGGTTTCTCTCTAATCCGAGTTTCTCGCTTATGGAGGTAGCTCGTCCGGACCAGAGAATGACTCTCGCTTATAGAGGTTTCTCTCTAATCCGAGTTTCTCGCTTATCGAGGTAGCTCGTCGGGACTATAGAATGACTCTCGCTTATAGAGGTTTCTCTCTAATCAGAGTTTCTCGCTTATCGAGGTAGATCGTCGGGACTTAGAATGACTCTCGCTTATAGAGGTTTCTTGCTTATTCAAGTCATGCTTATCCAAGTTTGACTGTATGTAAAAAAAATCCAAAACATCGTTAAGTTGTAAGTCAAACGTATTGTTTTAATAAAATTGTAACGATAACAGTACATGCTTTTTGTTTTCTTATGCTACGGCCTTATTAGAACATGTTCGCGATAAAAACGGACTTAAGTCGAAGCAAGATCTCCGTTGTAATCGCGAACTCGGTCTAATGAAGCCTAGGTTTTAAGCATGTAGTAACTTTACATTTCTTTAAGGAAAGCGTGGAACTTTTAATACTGAAGAGCCGGGCGACTAATTGTGGTGACAATGAAGAAGAGGTGGCCCCACTATGCTGGCGGTGCAGGAGACACGTGCCCGTGTTGTGTGCGACACGGTGTCCACATTGCTCGCATCTACTTACACATTCAATGGCCACATATGGTAAGGAACTACTTCTGTTTATAGCTGCCCAAACATTAATTCTCTCTACCTACACCATCTGAGTTAAAGGTATGTTGTAGTGGTCGCCATTGACAGAAACTGGAACATTGATTATCAAAGATTTTTTACTGTATATTACTATATCCAATGAAAAAAATGATTTAAAACTGCACAAAGCTACTTTGTGCAGTTCTCTATGTTAACTGCACTACACTTGCAGTTCTCAAACTAAATTTAAATGTGTTAAATTTCGTCTATATTCGTAATTTTCTTAAAATATATACAATGATTTAATTTCAGGTAATAATACGATTTTAAATAGGAAAATGTAGATAGATGTATTGGGTACCACATATCACCCAGATTGGCTGAAATTATATCAATAAAAGTTAAATCCCCTACAGCTCTAATACAAGAAGTATTTTTAACTCAATAACTAACTAAATTTAAGCTTATTTTGTTACAGAAGTTTTACCTTTAGTCCAATTCGTGCCAGCTGAAGGTATAAGTATGGAGGAAGCTTTTGATCTGTTAGAACGTACACCACTACCGGAAGCTACCAAAGAAACGAGTGACGCTGATATCCTCAGAATAGACCATGATATCGACTCCTCGGATCCCTTCTTAGATAAAATTGAAGAGGTATAAACATTTTTTTTATTGCCTAGGCTTCATTCGACCGAGTTTACGATAAAAACGGTCTTACAACGAAGTAAAATCTTCTTTTTTCATCCGTCAAACCAACTTCCTCTTTTCCTCATTTCCTAAGGGGAAATAGATTAAAATAAGGCCTTCAAACATCCATCCATAGTAACTATCATCTATATTAATATTCTAAAGAGAAAAACTTTGTATTTTTGTATGTATTGAAATAACTCAAGAACTACAGAGCCGATTTTAAAAATTATTTCATCATTAGAAAGCTAAATCATCCCCGACTGACATAGGTTATAATTTTTTATTCCACGTGGACAAAGTCGCGAACAACAGCTAGTAGTAAAATATGATTAGAAATATTGATACTAAAATATTTATTCAGGACGATGAATCTGGTGTAGTTGTATGCAGTCGTAATGCATTATTGCGAATGAATCCGGGGAGCGTAGTGCTAGTTCGACAGCCGCCGCTGTCGACAAGATTCTATAGAAACATGTTGCCTGAATTACCTATCGCACCGTGTACACACTGTCAAAATGTAAGTATACATTATCTACAGTAACCCCACGGCTTCATTGGACCGAGTTCGCGAAATAAACGGAGATTTCGCTTCGGCGTAAGACCGTTATTTGCGTGACATCGGTCTAATGAAACCGTAAGGTTATCAAGTTTATTTGGCCCGGTGAACTTAAAGCTGACTACAGACGTTCAGTTTTAACTGTACAGTTCGTTAAACTGACGTGTGTAGGCAAAACTGAGAACTGTACAGTTCGACTGTGCACTTCAATTTGGCGTGTGTAACTTAAGCCGGATACAAACGTTCAATTTTCACTGCACACTTTGACTTTGAAAACTGCACAGTTTTCAGTTTTGTACTACAGACGTCAATTTTAACTCCGTAGTCTAACTGTACAGTTAAAAGTAAAAATTTGTAGCCAGACAACAATTTTTGAAATTTTTAATGCTACTATAAAATAAGCTACAAAAATTTAATAAACCTTTATTGATCGTAAATGGAATACAGGATGTCATATTTTAACCGACTTACAACAGAAGGAGGTTATCAAGTCATTGAGTTTTTTTTAATATTTATGTACTGTTTGTAAAAAAACTGACTTAATTAGATCTATTGTTACAGCTATTTTATATGGAAGATTATGAAATACAAATCGTTACAAAGGGTCATTGTCCATTCTGTCGTCATCCACCCGAAGATATGAACGAAGATGGTGCAGATGACTCGTTGTTCAACGGATCTAATACTTCAACACCGGACAGTATCAGTAATGGACATACATGGAGATAAACACATTTAAATTCATACTGTTTGGAGCATCTGCTTCCTTATAAATTTGTTACATATGGCCGTTTTCACCAACAATCCCTAAATTTTAAGTAACCCTTAACGCATTTTAAATGTCACATAAAACTTCTTTTGTTTTCACCAATAAGTGTCACTTTAGACCGCAAGGGATCCGTTGGATTTAGGGACACCCTTAAGCAAAAAGACACTTATTTCAAACTACTTTGGGGGTTGGTTGCTGAAAACGGGTATTAAGACCGCATTTTCAAACGTCACTCAAATATAAGAGCATCTTTCGTGTTATATGTTTAATTCACGCTTAATTATTAGGCGATGTCGTTTAATTTAGACGTCACTTTGATTTTATGCGACGCTTAAATATGAATAGCGTTTGAATATTCGCCAGATTTTGATTAAAACCAGCCGGAGTAAATAGAATCTCGATTAAAGGCACAGAAAAAGATCATAGACTGGAACAACACAAAGGCTTATTAAGTTTCTTTCTCAATTCTGCGCAGACGAAGTCGCGACCGACAGTTAGTATTATAAATCTATGAGATAACTGATATTGTGAGTCGAAAACAAAGATTCACAACAATTATTGTAAACTTTTTTATATTCTAATTGTACTTAAATAAGTAGCAAGTTAGTAAAAAATATTTACCCGATGCTCGTACGGTGAAGGAAAACATCGTGATTCAACCTGCACATATCGTCGAAGAAATTCAAAGATATGTGTATTCACGCAAAATACGCGCTAGTCGTGGAGTGAAGGAAAATGGAGCCCATCATGGGTCGAACCTTACCTTACCTTTTAGTAAAAAATATAAAATATTCGAACTTTTATGTGCCCGATTTAATATTATCTATTTTTTGTTAAGAGCAGTAATGTAGACATGACATTTCCCACCGATATAATTTTAACATGGATAGTAAGCATTCTGTTACATAGATAATACGATTTGATCTTAATTAATCTCATAAAAAAGGGTATCTTATTATTAAATATAATATAAATCAAATTCTCCTCAAATATAGCCTCTTATTTTAAGACATAAACCGCTTTATTCCGAAACGAGAATTAACGTTATTACTGTTGTACGTTTGGTATTGGTACATTCATAAAATTTATTCCAAAATACAGAACATCCTTGTTTCTGATACTTCTATGATACATAATTTGGTACAATGGTCCTTGGTCTATCTTTTTTAGTACCGAGTGTCCTCCAGTATTTTATGATCAACGGGTTGTTGGTCCTCGTTTATCGCAGAACTTTATATATTTTTTCGTAATAAGGAGGAATGTGTGGTACATATAAATTGAATTTGGGTGGCAGTGCATCACTATAGGATAATTCCAAATTCCAACGGGGTTGTTACCGGCTTGGCATCAGTCATTTTAAACTCATCTAAAACGTTCAAAACAAATTGCTCTTGATCAAGGTAAATCCCATTTTTATCTCGTCTCAGTTTCATGCGTTTAAGACGTGCCTAGCTGCGCCCAAATCCTTCACTTTGAACTTATCAAGTAAACCTAGTTTTCTTTGCCTTTCTTGTTCACAATTTCCAAATATGAACAAACCATCGACGTATATGACGACTATAAGTTTCTTGTTATTTTTAAGCTGTTTTTGATACAAACACGGTTATATTTTTGATTGTACAAAGCATAAATTCAACATTTCGCTATCTAACTCTTTGAACCAAGCACTCGAGGCTTGTTTCAAACCATACAGAGATCGGTGTAGCTTACAAACTTTGGTTTCTTGACTTTCGGTTGAAGCATGTAAATATCCTCTTTTATTTTACCATACAAAATGCAGTTAGATTGCTCTATTTGGCATACATAACATTGCAGCCGTACCGATCGACTTCTCTGCGTTCTCTCAAAGGATACCTCCTTACTGTCTAATCAGGTATTATCATCTCATTATTAGTGATCGCTTCGTCAGGTACGTGCTCAGGTACATCTGGTTCAGGTACTACGTTCTCGTCTACAGAGTCACGAAATACCTCATCGTGCCCCTCTATTACTTCAGGTACACTCACAGAACTTTCAGGTAGAGGGCTGTTTACCTCACAGTCTGTATTCAGATGAATAATAACTTCTGATGACTTTTCAGCATTTTCTTTTTGATCAGAAACATTTTCCAAAAAATTTACATCTCTCGCAGTTATCACTTCGCCCGTCTTTGCATTCATCAAACGATAACCTTTCTGCGTTTCTGGATAACCAATAACGATCATTGGTTCAGTCTTCATATCTAGTTTGCGTTTCCTCGGCCTTTCACTGGCAACTTCTTTCCATTCGCTACCGAAATCATCATGTTACCTTTGTCAGGCTTATACGATTGTCTTAGCTCGCCTTGCAGTTAAAAATCAATGGGAGCGGTCGGTCGGGAAAAAATAATACGCACTTTATTCTTCCATATTTTCTTCTATTATATTTTTGACAATTTTAAACAATTTGTCAATACTTTCTACTTCTACGTTATAATAATTATATTTTTTAAAAGACATTTTATTGCCTCCAAAAATTGAGTGCGAGATTCCTTCGCTATGTGTAGGTTTTAATTTAAGTTTGTTTACCACATCCTCTCTTACGTAAGTGCGCTGCGAACTATTATCAATTAATGCTCTGACATTTATATTTTTATCGCCATGACAGAGATTGACAGAAACTGTCTGCAGCAAAGTTTTAGTAGTAGAAGGGGCCGCAAAATTTTGAATTGACGTCTTAGGTTCTTCAGTCTGTCGCCAGATGTACATAATACAGGTGAGTGTCTTCGGCCGCATACATAACACTTTATATAGCTTCGGCAGATTTTTGCGTGATGTCCTATCTTTAAACACAAGGCAAAAGCTTTCCTCATCAGATGTTCTCTCCGTTCTCCTATAGACATTTTAGAAATTGTAAAGCATTGTGTACTTGCGTGTTCTTTATCACACCAAATGCATCTCACCTCATACCTCTTCTTCGTTTTGGGATTAACGATCAGGCAGGCTGCTGTTGGCTCTTGTCTCTTGGAGTTAACGTTTAAAATGTTAAAATCATTAGCCAACGAAACTCGTTGGTTGGCCTAAACTTCTTTCTGCAGAAAATCTAATAAGCTCGAAAGTTCGTCAGTAATTTTGTCTGGTTTTTTCCGTTGCCAAATTATTAATGTTTCATTCGGAAGAGCGGACTCAAGCATGGGCAAAAGAAAAGGTGAATACTTGTCGCTAGTAACTTTGAGTACTTCCAAAGATCGCAGATGACTGTATAAATTGTCATACAAAAAAGTCAAATCATAACTATTCTTCTTTAATATTAATTCTAGTAATTCGCGGACATATATTTGAATTAATAAATCCTCCCGAGCATATCTTGCAAATCCTCCAAACAGATTTTATAACTATGGTTCGTTATAGGAAATTTTTCTACGAACCTGTTTACATCGCTGTCCGGCTGCATATTCTGGCATAAAAATTGAAGTTTGTCGCTGTCTGCAATGTCCGGGTTTCCGTCAATTTTTTTAAATTGCCCCCAGAAGGTTAGCCACTTTTTTATGTTACCATAAATTTTTTTAATCTCCAGTATTGGCAACTTTATATTAACAGTTTTTTTCTGCTCTCTGTTTCCTTTGGGGCGCGACCCGTATAAGACTTCGATCAAATTCCACTTGGATATATATTTTTCTTCGTCGGTCAACTCCCTTTCATATCTGCTCTCATCGAACGGCTCGATCTCCATTAGGAAATTCTTTATATCGCCGTCGTATTTTATGAGCTGCTCGTAGGTATTTTTAATAGTTTTATAACTGGCGTGCAATTCATTTATTGTGCTGGTATCCTTATCTTTAAAGCACAATAATGTATTCAGTGCAGCCGCAGACTTGGAAAAGTGCCGCCTCGTAACCGCTCTCACCTTACATAATTGTTCCATTTTTTCAGACTTCCACTTTTTCTTATTTATAAAATATTAATGTTCAGAAAATGTTTTTGCAGGGTCGCCACATGTTAAAAATAATATTCACTTTATTCGTCCATATTTTCTTCTATTATATTTTTGACAGTTTACAATGAAAAGAACAATGAAAAGTAAAAAAGTAAAACCGTTCGAATCTCAACTTACAATAAAACCTCGTTGAATTTCGAACACAGTCCAACTTGTGTCCTTGTTTGTGGCACTTGAAACACTTGTGTACAAACTTCTGCTTACGATCGTTAGTTTTAGATGAAGATCTAGCATCCGTTTCCTTACGTGTGACTAAGGCTTGCTCGTAGTTTGTGTTCAACTTGCTCTGTCGACTTCTTTCTTGGGACAATTTCATTTTAACTTACTCCAACGTGATTTCCGTGCTATTATCTACAGCTATTATAAGCGGACTGTAATCCGGCGTCAAACCCCCCATCAAAATCGATATCAAGCAATCATCGGGGATTGTTGCTTCAATATCGGTTAATTGTTGCGCAAGGAAAGTGACCTTTGATATGTAGTTCTCCATGGAATTAAAGTCCTCCAACATACAGTTAAAGAACTCTCGCTGTAAGTAGATTCGTCTGCCCCAGCCTTTGTCTTCATAGGCTTTCTGCAAGTTGTTCTAGGCTTCTTTCACAGTCTTTGAATTTTAGACGTGGCTAAAGCACTTAGGTTCTAACAACAAACATATAGTCGTTCGTGCTTTCCTGTCTGTATCAGCGTTTGCGACGCCACCCTTTGAAATTACCTCCCACCAGTTCTTGTTCTCAAGGTAATTACGAATTAGAAACTTCCAATTTGCATAATCTGCAGACCCTTTAAGCTTTTTAATTCCACTTATGCCGTGATTATTTTTTCGCAAGTGACAACTACTCAAAATATGTTAAAATGTGTCGTTCGAATTCCAAGATTTTATCTGAGCACTTTTATATCTGGGCCCATAACCAAATGGAATTTGGGTGGCAGTGTCACTATAGAATAACAGAAACACATTCTTGATCAACAACTATATTATTTCCCAAGCTCCCGCTACACAAGATTTTTTCACTTTTGTCAAGTTATTGTCTTGCAGACACAGTCACATACACAGTCGCTATCAGCACACTCTTGAATTTTATGAAATATATTCCAATTATTTTTAATAAACGTAAATTTTGCAGCGTTTTCTGTAGTCAATAGATTTCTTTTTTTGTTGTGAATGTGTGCATGTGTATTGAAAGACTGTTCTGTCGCAGCTGATGTACATGGTGCTGAAAGTATGCGTATTGCAACTTCATTTAATTGTGTTGAAGAACATATTCCTTTCCACCAAGTTAAGGGGCTTACTTCGTTGACACTTTTCCAGATAAAAGGTTTTCGCCAAAATCCTTCCTTTGCCTTATACGCAGCTAACTCTGCCATTACTTCTATATGCAAGGAGCACGCCACTTCGTTTATAAAACACATTCCTTCTAGTTCTTTATCTTGATTTAACTCATTTCCTTGATTCTTTGGATCAATCATATAGGCGGCTAAATGCAACGGCTTCACGCAGTCTTTCATTCTTTTCTCCACTGCTGTAAGGATTCGATTATTGGCTTCATTTTCAAGAATAGTTATGTTAGGTAATATGAAACTTATTTTAGATTTCATATCCTTGAATGTCATGAACACCGTATGAGTATTGCATTTATTGGATTCTAGCTTAAAAATAGGTTCTGTTATAGATTCAAGAATAGATATACAATACATTGGTCTACGTAGTTCCAAAAGTTGTCATCTAGTAGAGCTGCTTTAATATCGTTTGACATGACCGTATTCTCTTCTATGGCTAATACCAAGAGCGCTGCTTTCGTATTTTTGAGACTTTTTAAAGATATGTAGTAACTTCCCCATCTTGTGCAACATGGAAGCTTTAGTTTTTCTCCCAATTTTTTTTCTTTGATAATTTGCATCAATCTTGATGCTAGCACCTGTGATCTTTTTATATACTTGATCACATCTATACACACTTTGATAAAATTATTAAAACCACATTTTAAAATGTCGTGAATCAATAAATTTATACAGTGTGCTGCACAGTTTAAAGGTATGGTGTGTGGTAGTATTTCTTTGACTAATTGCAAACCCTTTAGCATTGTCACCAATAATAACTACAAACTTTTCTTCGCGCTATGCTCTTATAACTTTCAGTATTTCATCCCGTAGGTATTCACTTGTGTGCCGATTCTGCTGAGTGTTTAAACTCTCGACAAAGAAGGGTTCATCATCATCATCATCAGCCTTTTTCTGCCCACTGCTGGACATAGGCCTTTCCCAATGCCTTCCACAAAATGCGGTCCTTCGCCTTCCGCATCCAAAGACTTCCCGCTGTGCGCACTAAGTCATCGGACCACCTGATTGGAGGACGGCCCACGCTCCTGGTTCCCCTTGGAGGCCGCCATTCGAGAACTTTTTTCCCCCATCTGGCGTCGCTGGCTCGACAGATGTGACCGGCCCATTGCCACTTCAGCCTAGTGACTTTGAGACCTATGTCGTCCACTTTGGTTCTCCGTCGAATTTCTTCGTTCCGGATTTTATCCCTTAGAGAAACTCCGAGCATAGCTCTCTCCATCGCCCGCTGTGCAACTCTCAGCTTATTAGCCAGTCCCACCGTTAGTGACCAGGTCTCCGCGCCGTTGGTCATTGTGGGGAGGACGCACTAGTTGAAGACTTGTGTCTTCAGGCATTGAGGTATTTGCGAGGTGAGAATGGAACGGAATTTCCGAAATGCCGCCCAGCCCAGTCGTATGCGTCGCTCCATCTCTATGCTGAAGTTACCCCGGCCAAGCTGGATGGCCTGACCGAGGTAGACATAGTCTTTTACCTCTTTGATTGCTGCATTCCCGATGGTAACTGGGCCCGGGATGATATGCTCGTTAAACATGACTTTCGTCTTATCGTGATTCATCCGTAGCCCTGCGCATCGGGAAGCAGTGTTGAGATCGTTGAGCATGCGACCGAGAACCTCTAGCGATTCCGCCATTATGACTATGTCATCAGCAAATCGAAGGTGCGATCTTCAAGTGCAGCGGTGAACAGTTTTGGAGATATGACATCTCCTTGTCGGACACCCCGCTGCAGCTTAATTGGTCTTGACTGGCTGTCCTGGATTTGTACGGGCATCGTCGCGGCGTCGTATAGACATCTCAGCACCTCGATATAACGATAGTCTATCTGGCTTGGCTGCAAAGATTCCAGAACTGACCAGGTCTCGATAGAGTCAAAGGCTTTCTCGTAGTCTACGAAGGCCACGCAAAGTAGCAGATTATATTCTGTAGACTTTTGTATAATCTGCCTGAGGGTATGGATGTGATCTACGGTACTGTAACCCGTTCGAAACCTGGACTGCTCCGGTGGCTGGTACTCATCAAGCCGTCGGGCGAGACGATTCGTGACAACCCTGGAAAACGTGTCTCAAGAGAGACATAGTTCTTCAACAAAGTTTTGTCACCTTTCTTGAAGAACAACACAACCTGGCTCCCTCGTCCACGCCAATGGCGTAGTTCCGTTATGTATGACCGAATTAAACAGACAATTCTTTAGGACAACAACTCCTCCGGATTTTAACAGTTCTGTTGTAATTCCATCTTCACCTGGTGCCCTACCATTTTTAAGCTGTTCCAGGGCTGTCCTAATGCCATCGATGCTGATGTCCGGGACGTCGTCCGAGTAGTGCCGAGTTAGCGTTGCGCGGCTGTCACTAGCGCGAGCGGCGGGTGAGGGTGGAAATGTGTGCGCTGCGTAGAGTTCCCCATAAAACGTTTCTATCTCGCCTAGGATTTCTGGTTTGGACGCAACGACAGAGCCATCTTCTCGCTTGAGCTTGAGCAGAGGAGCACTTTTTGCGGTCCGCACAAGGGCTGTAAGGCCTTTGTTGCGCTCTATCGCAGCTTCAATGCGTTTGGTATTGAAGCTACGATAGTCGCGCCTTATCATCCTCCGGACATCCATCCGGACAAAGGATGGTTCTGGCTTTGAAATTATAAAATTAATTACTCCTTCATTGTTTATGTTACTCCATCCGTCCAACTGGAGATGCAAGTAAGTCACGGCAGATAGTTTTTCTTTAACTTCTTCTTTCTTTACTTCGCTATAAATTTGGTTTAAAAATGTTCGATATGACTTTTCTGGAAGGCAACTTCAATGATGGCTGGAGGTGACCGAAAAAATCTATCCAAAGAGGGTGTTCTACCAGAGACAACGGGGCTCCTGAAACGATTATAGCTCTGAAAAGCTTTTAAATAATAAACCAAAATCGAAAAATATTATTTTACTTATCTTAAGAGTTGGAAATTTATAGAATTAAATATCTTTATTCATTTAAATAAATATGACATTTATGAAGTCGTCGAACGTTATTAATTTAAGGTTTTAATTAACAAATATTATGCTAGCTCAAGATGAGGTCTTATAGTGACTCTTATATGCGTATACGGTTCATACGAAGATTACCTGGGCACTGCTTGGCATGGACACAATGATATTGGGGGCAGGTTAATCGAAGCAAAGGGATAGAGGAGCCCAGCATAGGGTGCAGTTATAAATAAGAGAGTTTTGATACAATGCATGGCAGTTAAATATATATTACAATAGATTCGAAAAAACTTAAATATCCATCGATTTGGATAAAAATCCGATAAAAATGGGTAAAAACGGGTTTTTATCCGTTTTGGATAAAAACTCGAGTTAATATCTTTTGAGTTTTTATCATCTGCCCATCAATAGACTCCGTCTAATAAAAAGACCTTAAGTACCTACTCTGAAGGCCGAATACTCAAACGCCATTTTAATATGTATAGCGATTTAAATGAAACCATATAAATTTTGACGTCTGTTAAATTGTTAGCGGCGCTTACATTAAGATTAGTTTCACCCGTGACAAATGTCATAAATAAATTGTTATACATATTATAGAATTATATTTTAATAAAATTCCTTTCACCCGTCACTTATCGCAATTGTGGCCCGAATGAACAATAAGGTTAGCGACAGATGGTTAATATGTGTTGACTTTATACGATATAGGCCTAAGGATTTCTACACACGAATACATATAAAATGAGGACCTGCGATGATCATTTTAGAGAAAATTCATAGTTAAGTACACCAAAAAAATCTATTTCAATATTGATGACGTTACAAATACTTGCAAATTTTTGTGACACGCCCTCTGTTTTTATAATGGAAACTTATTTGTATGATACATTTGTTAAATGTGTGATAATAGTTTTTTTAACATATTGTTAAATATTTAATAATTAATATTTAATAATTAGTTTATTATTGGTCAAATTGAAGTACAGTGTAATTACATCCGACGATTGTCAGTTTGAATGATTTGATTAATATTCATCAATTACCCATAACGAGAACGTCGATATTTAATGGTAATTGAAAGTGATGAAGCACCTATTTAATTAATTTTACATTACCTTACATGTGCATCGAATACATCGTTCACTCGGCGTCACAAAAATCTCATCTCTCTGAAATTGTGCGAGAGCTCGCTGTAATTATTAGCTTTGAATTTACTTTAAACATTTCAATATAATTTAATTATTTCCAAATAATCTCAAGTAGGGTTAGATACAGGCAGGCGGTCGACTTTTTTGGGGCCTTAGTTTTTGTTTAAGCAGAAAAAAAAGACTGAAGGATTGAAAAATGTATTAGTCATTTATCTCTTTAGCTCCGCGATATGGTAATTAAAAGTCCTAAATACTGTATCATTATAATAATAAACTACTGCAAGGCGCAAAGAGAATATGACAAACATTAAAGGATAGCTTAGTAAAGAATAGATCCCGGGCGGGACGTGCCACGTCCGGGCAGTGTGACTATATAAAATATATTCTGCTAGTACTCCGCCCGTTACGTTCCCGTTACGGCTTCGGCACGTTCGTATATATAGTATTGACAGACTCACGGCACGGGCCCGTACGGGGTACGTCCCTGCCCAGACACGGTTTTCCGTGAGTTATCCCTTAACCAGGCGCATGTTTGTGGTTTGTGAGGTGCCTTACGATTTTTCGTCTGCGCATTATGTTTGGTCGACAGGTGTCAACTTGAAGGACATTCATCGGTAAACTACCCGGACCAATCCACCTTCACCTTTACATTTACTGTCACGAGACATACTCATTGAAAAACTTTTTAAAAAACATAAACTTGTCGATTTAATCATACTATATTACTCACAAATGAGAAAGATACTATAGATGGATCTCTGTTTGAAGGTAGCTCCGATAGGGCTCAACAGATCTTGGTGAAATTTTGTGTAGATATAAAATAAACTGTGGAAGAAAACATAGGCTACTTACTATGTATTTTTTGAGTTGCGGGCGACAGTGGTTCATAAGGTTCTATACCTAGGATGTTATTTAAAAGAGTAGTGTTACATGTGTTTAAGTTTTGCCAGGAAAAAAATGAATGTTAAAAAACCTTGCAGTTAACCTGTTTTATAGTAACTTGATTGTATGCCTTAACAAATGCATTACATATTTTTGTATTAACTGCGCATTGTAGTGCATTGTACCTTTTAGTTTCTATTGTGTACTGTTTAAAAATGCATTTTTATTTTCAATTACAAAGTGCCGTACTTTATAAGAAAAGTAAAGTTTTGTACCGTCTGAGAATAAGATCTCTTTTTAGATATATAGTTTTAATGTGTAAGTATTTTAATGTACAGATGTGATAAAACCACCGTCCGTTTTAATAAAAATAAAATAAATGATGAAGTATAATGTGTATTATTATTTCAGAGTCTGTTGGTTGCCACCTGGTTCGTTTAAAGCCGAGCGCCCACCACAAAAGAGTAATGAGCGAGATATGGTGAGCTGAGCGGCCTCAAATGTGCTTGCGTCCCCAGCAACAAAGAGCTGAGCGAAGCGAGCCCAATGGTATAATGCAGCTGTCTCATTTGACAGCTCAGCTCGGCTCTCTAGAATATTTCGGCTTTTTTTGACACATTTCTCTTTGTTGGTTTCGTATGAAAGTTGGTAAATGGGGCCGCTCACCTCTTTACTCTTTTGCAGTGGGCACTCACCTTTATGACCGATGTTTATAACACGTCATTTCCTATCATTGTTTTTGCATTCGATCGATGGGCTGAGATAATTTGCAGTAATGAACCTAAAACTAGCTACACAAGTTCACTTTTGACTGAACCGTTTAAAATTAACTACTATTCAAAATAATTAAGATATTGCAAGATCATGTATCCCAAGAATAGACTTATTAGCTAATTGGAAGCTATTTAAAGATGCATAAAAATAAGATACGATTTTTTTATATTTATAACCAGTTTTGTGTTCATTTTAATTACAATATTTTCATTTACTTATTCTGGATGAATACATAAGATTCTTACTAAGTTTTCTTTAATTCCGCGCGGTCGGATCCGAGAGCGATACCTAATCGAGCCTGGACCGCGATATGTCTCGCCTATATATACCTGTCTCGCTTATAGAGGTTGTCCGCCGGGACCATAGAATGATTCTCGCTAATAGAGGGTTCTCTTATCCAGGTTTGACTATTTTTTTTCCATAGTATACATTTAAAGAATCTGACTCTGACTTCGAGTGTGGCATTTATTTGGCCACACAGGTTGGTTATAAACAATGTATTATTGTATTCATCAAATTCCTCTTAGTATGCATTAACTAGAAAGCAACATGAAGCTGGTAATTGTTACAACTCTGGCGCCGCTGAGATGCGCCGCCACAAAGAGTTTATATTTCAACAATCCTAAGAAGGAATGCGTAATTTTATCTTTACATCGCCGTCGGTGGCCTTATATGCAATATAAGCAATAACAGCGATTGAATGCCACTCAAGCAATATTGTATTATTTTTGCTTACCCTAGGCCTTCATTAGAACGAGTTCGCGATGTAAACGGAGACTTTGCTTCGGCGTAAGGCCGTTTTCTGCGTGACATCGCTCTAATGAAGCCCTAGAGTTAGAGATTGAATGTCTGTTACTTGCTTTACTCCTATAACACAATCTTATTGTTTTTTTTTCGTAAACAAAAGGTGCGTTTCACAAGATTGTTAAATATGATGTATACACATAGTAATGAATAGTTTAGTTAATGATTATGGAAAATAAAAATAAATATTTTTCTTTGGTTCTTTGCTGAAATGTCAACGTCTTTGTCCTTATTCAGTTTGAAACAGCTTTACGACTGTAACTTTTTCAAACTACAGCATTATCACGTTATTATTATCAAAATGAAACAATGCAAATATTTTTTACTTGAATAAAACATGAGGTTATAGGAAGTAGATTGGTCTACGATGGACAAGACGATTTATGCAAAAATAATAACTCAAAAACATTTCTAAAAAAGCTCTTTGCGATTAACATAACATGTAAATTAAGGCTTATTTAAGTTCACAATCTGGATAGTTTATTTTAACCCTAGTTCGATTGAAAACTGACAAAGTTCGTAATCTATGGGTGACATAGATGCTCTCGTATACCCGAGTTCGATACGTACCTATGTAACGTAGTACGAGTATGCATTGCGAAAGCGTATCAGGGACATATTTGTGATCAAACCAGCGTTGAAACTGAGCTTTACTGACGCCATTGGTCACCGTTCGACGTACGTTATTGATTTAACCCATCCCGAAACTCTATGCTATTGCTAGACGTCAGTTAACCAATATTGACATATTCCCTTAAGGTTTAATTAAGCACAGTTTAAATACACGAAATGCATTCCTATTTCAAAATAGTCTAACTCTAACCTAACATAAGGTAATAAATGTGATTTGTTACTTTAGCAGACCCTTAGCGTAGATTTATTTTACGGTATAAGAGTCAATATTATGTATATTCTCCAATAGAGACCATTTACCGACTCTGAATGGAACGGTAAGTGTAAAAAGGACTCCAAGGTGATAAACTGTAAAAAAATCTAATCCAAGAGAGTCTAAAGAATAAATAATAAGTTAATAGTGTTATTGTTAACAATATTTAAATTAATTAAATTATACGACATTTCCTCGTTGTGATAAAATACTAATTAACTTTAAGTAATATTAAAAGGTCCGAAGCAAGAAAGTCTCACTTTTAAAGCTTTTTCATTAAAAACTGCAGACTTGAGAGTTAAAAGGAGTTTATTGAAAAGGTTCCTTTGTTTTTTGCTTCTTAATTTTGTAGTAAGCTAGACAAGAATTTTTAAATCTTGTTTTTAATCTTCTTAATTTTATTTTGAATGGAGAGTTTATTCCTATAAAATTAACACATTTAAGTAATTGCAGTAAAATTATCGCCATACGTTCCTAATGGCTTAGCGCCTACCGTAAGTTAGGGATAACTAGGCCTTAAGCCTTGTACGCACCAGGATAGTACTTTACTCGATTAGCAAGTAATTTAGTAACTAAACGTGTCTGAACAGCAACTTTTTACTATAGTAGATCAGTAAATCCTTTGTTCGGATACTTGTTACTTGCTACTCGACTTCATGTTGCGTACAAGGCTTAACTCAACCACACTGGCACACTGTGGGTTAGTAGGCTTTACACTTATCTTTGAATTTCTCCGCCGTGTAGTAAAATTATAATTAGATAAACAATTTTGTGTAATTCAACATGATTTGCACATAGTACACGATTACAAATAGAATGGTTACCCACATTAAATTTATAGAAACGGGCTCTGGTTTTGGACAAAGGTATGTTTCACTTTAATTATGCTGATATAATGTTTCTGATTCGAAAACAGCTGCCTGTTTTTTGGTAATTATATAAACGAAATACGCCTTCCGTTTACACCTGCCTCTGCCTTTAGAATATTTTAACTTTTACTAAGGCAATATTTAAATTGTTGAGTCGTTCAGATCACCTTCTTTCTTAAACATAAGTGTTAAAACTGCGCTTTTATTCTTCAGATTGCAATTTCTCGGTCCATACTGTATGTTTATGGTATTAACGTTTATTCTATTATAATTTAATTTTATCAAACAGCTCAAAAACTAAGTGGCCGATTTTAAAAATTCTTTCACCATTAGTAAGCTAAATTATCCCTGAGTTACAGAAGCTATATTTTTTACTTAAACGCGGATGACGTCGCGAACAACAGCTAGTTTTAAAAAAAATATGTATTTAATCCAAATGCATTTTGGTCTTGTGAAATTGAAATATTATCATCCACAAGTCAAATCTAATTACATAGCGTTTTTTTGTGGATCTGATAACTTTTTATTTTCGTTGCTTGTTTAGTCTTTTTAGACTATCTAGTGGTAACTAGTCTATACTAATATTATAAAGAGAGAAACTTTGTATTTTTGAATTGTTGTATTTTTGTATGTATTGAAATAACTCAAGAACTACCTGGCCGATTTCAAAAATTCTTCCACCGTTGGAAAGCTACATTATCCCCGAGTAACATAGGCTATATTTTTTTTGATTCCGAGTGGACGAAGTCGCGAACAACAGCTAGTTATTTAATAATTAGGAAGCCAACATAACAATTATTGATTTAATATTTGATACAGACTGATGAAACTAGGACCCGAGTACAAAGTAGGACCTAACTTATCAAACTTTTAGACTACTCGTATGTTATCAAAATAGTATTAACCAATAAAGTACAGGATGACTTAGATTTAGGATTTTTATTCAGAAACGTTTGATTGAAAGGAAAAATGTGTGGTAAGGTTATTGCTCAATTAATTGTACGAAGGTGATAGTGGTGATGGGGTATTGCGGCAGGTGGCGAGGCCGAGCGTTCGTTTTTGGCGAATCAGAGGCGGGCAGGTGCGGCCCGCAGGTGGCGCTCCGATCACGGCCGATCTCTATACAGGCTGCTGATTACGTGCGTTGGACATTACATCGCTCACTTGTACTAATCGTTAGATATTTATTGAGTTAAAACGTAAATAAGTATGCACACGCATTTTTAACAGATAAATTGTGACAGAAACGCACTAATATCATTTCGTATTTATACTAGGAAAATTTTAATGCAAATGCATTTCTAATCTTCTTCTAATCATTAGAGGGAATTAATGCAATTCTTATCGCACAATATAAGTTTTAACTTTATTTAGATATTGCAACGCGAAGATTTGGACTTCATTAATCTATACTAATATTATAAAGAGAGAAACTTTGTATTTTTGTTTGCATTGAAATAACTCAAGAACTACTGGGCCGATTTCAAAAATTCTTTCACCATTAGAAAGCTATCTTATCCCCGAGTAATATAGGCTTATTATTTAATTCCACGCGGACGAAGTCGCTCCCAACGGCTAATTTTGAATATTATACATCATTCGATGTATTTTCTATCTCCCAATTACAAAACTTGTTAATCTTGATTTAACTAATACAATTATTAATTAAAGTTATAAACTGAAGTATTCTTATGTTAAGTTTATAGCTTAATCTAAGTATGAAATGATGTATGGTTGACAGTATAAGAACAGCCTGTGTAACTCGGCCCGTGGGCTACATTGTCCGCGTGCGCAAGAGATACCCGGCCGGGGACAGATGCTGCGGCATGTGCGCAACCTTACCCCCCTTACCGAGGGGGTAGAGACTCCACCCCCGACAATAGTACATTCAACAGTCGCATCCTCTTTCCTTCATAACCACAATCGTTCTATCAAATGATATGGACAATTTCCGACACATTTACGTATGAAGATTTTGCAAAGAAAAATAGAAACTTTGACGCCAAGGTAAATGATAATAGAATATGTACCTACTATTAGGAATATGATATACTCGTAGTTAGGTTAAATTTTTACATAAAATACTTGAGTAGAATAGATAAAACTTCGATAAAAAATACCAATTTTTAACGAAAACATAAGCAATGATTCCCGTGGCGATTAAAAAGAAAGTTTTTTTATGAAATAGTAAATAGACACACTTTTTAAATATAATTTGGACCCAAACTTCACATAGCATTCATTTCATAAAATTAAAACACAACATCCATATTGTATTTGTAAATATCAGATATAAGTTTCTTGTATCTTATAATTAGAAACTTATACTTTGGTAAAGTATACAATAATTAGTTGTACGGGTGCTCTATATTATAATGGATTTCATAATATTCTCGTACGCATTAATTATGATCTAAGTACCTGGTCTTTTAGCCCACCTGGTGTAACAGACCTGTTGGAGACAGATGTACATTGAATGTATCGAGCTTGTACGGTTTCCAATGAGATATGGCGTCATACTGCCCAGTAAAATCACATTATATTTTTTTTATTATATTATTATTACGTCTATCTTAAACATAATTAGAGACCAAGATAGTGTTGATTACTATTAACCAGATGCTTCTTTGCACTTTAAAAGTAATCACCAATTAGCTACACTATGAAAAAACGTAATAAAAATATTCTCAGATATCATTAACGGCGATAAAAAGGATTACAAAACAAAAATAAATTATAACACTAATTTAAACGCAGTTAAACAAATTTGAATTTAGAAGTTGCTCTTACTTTAACTTATAAAACAATTGAATTACAACTCCCTCGTTACGTGTTTAATCTTTTAACTCGACCCCTAAGTTCTTTTAACGATACTTAACACTGAACTTAGGGATCTGCGAGTGTCATGAAAATTGGATGACACTTTTCAACCTTTCGCACAATTTTAAAATTCCCATATTACTGTTTATTTTTCAAATCGTTATTTAATGAGGCATCCGACGTCGAAATACCACATTTTAAAATCTAGTTTAGTTTTATATTTTTGGACGTAATTTAAAATCTTGTTGAAAACTGTGCCAAGTTACGTTCTTCAATGTTCCAGTTCTATAAAATAATTTAACTAGCTTCACTATGGTAGAACAGCGAATTGAAACTTTGTATAATTTATTACAATTACGCTATTAGAAACTTTTGTTGATCTTATTCACTTGCAGTTCTAGTTTTGTTCTACAGAACATTCATTCCAAGACAATGTCAATAATTAAATACAATTTACACAAGGACTACTGAATAGTAGCGTAATATTATTACAAACAAGCCATAGATAATGAAACGTGCGTAATACCAGAGCTAAAAGTGTTCGTAATATTACGTGGGTACTCGATCTTCGAGTCGCGTGGAAACCAAAAAACTGTGAGTCAGGTAGAGAAGCGTTCGGTTGTTTTTATTTTTTGATACACGTTGCGGAGCAGCTGTCCTTAATAACAATGTGTTGGCCCTAAAAGTGGTCGGCGCACGCGGCACTAATCTTGTTGCTTTTCGAATTTCGATGCAGCTGCCATCTTATCGATGCTCAAAATATAAACTCGGACCCGGAACCGATGTATAAAATGCACATTGCACGCGACAACCGGTCCCCATAATGGACCCTAATAAGTGACAAGAGTGAAATGATATCTCTCAACAATATAGCAAGTTTACTATAAGAGTATAAGAGCAATGCAATACTTATGTACAAGACAAGGATTTTTTCTAAAATATTTTTAATTTAAATATAACAGAGAGTGAATATTTGGGATTACCTAAAAATTAATACATTAACTTTTGAAACCGATATAAAAATGGCAAATCAAGTAATATTAACTATATTTTTTAAAACCTAAAGTTAGCAATATTGTTGTAAATTCAAAACATTTGGATACAATTTTACGTTTTAATTTTAACGGAAACATACAGATCTTCATTTAAAATTGTTGGTAAAGCCCCTTTGGGATTTTAAACTGGCTGCAACATTTATGAAATGGCTCGGCGAGGGTAGGATTCAGCTTATTCTGGAAATAGTATACTAAAATATACAGTCGAATGCAATATTTTTGTATGAACGTAACTCTTTAGTATTTTGTTAATAGTGATTTATTATTGGTGAACTAGTTTTTGTAAAATATAAACAATAAACTAAACCTAAGTTGGATCTACTATTGTATATTTATGTATTACGTTTATCAACGATGGCATATAGCTGATAGTCAATAATAAGAAGTTTGCGGTCACTCGATTTTTTTGTTATATTTTAAAGATATCAATTAGAATATTTTATTTATATGAAATTAATAAAGAGTGTTTTAATTTACCATTTATTGCTATAATACAATGTATTTATTACTAAAAACATAGGAAATAATATCTGGCTTCACAGAGTTTGTTGTGCAAAAAAGATTTTGTAATATAAAGAAATGTTTATTACTTATTTACATTATCTTAAGTGTCACATAGACATAGAATACCTCTTATTTTTAAATATAAAAACATAAAACTACAATATATGGCAAATAGTTGCCATATTCTCACAGAGTTACATTTCAATCTTATGTTAACTTTTGCTAGTGATCGCAAACTTCTAGTTTCAAAGGATAGTCAGTGAAAATGGTTAGTGCTCTTAGATGAAAAGCTTGACCACTTCGGTGTATTCGTTATGTGTATAAATTGTATCGTGCCCCGAGTGCTTCCTACGAAATCAAACAGAAGCATTGCACCGTGCTTCTACACTGAGGTGCACTGTTCATATTTGCTCCAGTAGTTTATGTTTAATCTCCATTAATACTGTTCTACACTGAAGCTAGCGTTTATATTTAATGCATTAGTTTCTGTCAGTTTCTCAGGTACGGTCTCTATCTTATAGAATATTCTATTTTAAGAGGGTTTTCTTTGTTTCAGTTTGTATTTTCACTTAAATATAACTTAAAAAATCACGATCATATCTAAGATAATAATTGAAATGAACATTTGATTTATTATTTATTTCTGTAAAGGCATGTTCAAATACAAATATAAATGTTGAGGTTGGAGTTAGTATCAGAGTAGAAAGTCTGTAGTAATACTTTGTAAAGCAGAGGTAGCGGTGTTACTGCCGCCCCCTCAACGTTATTGATGTAATTTGAGGAGACGACAACGCTGGAAATTGCATCTGCGCGCTGCGCCTCCCTATAATACTGTTAAACACAAATTGTTTTACCCTCCTATATTCTACTTAATTTCACAATTTAATAAATATTGTGACTTGTTCGTATTTATATAAAGATGTGGATGAAGCGAGAGATGGCTGCCAGGAATGAGCCAATTATTGATTCAATCACTTTAATTTGCCTTTACCGTTATTTAGTCGCGTTTTCAATCACGGAAGAGAACGATCTTATTATGAAAAGTTCTTGCGTCGATTGAGCTTAAATGATAAAAATCAATAAAAATACTCGTAATAGCATTTTCAAAACAGCATTACAATCTAATCTTGACTGTCTATAAACAAAAGCAAAAACATATAGGAAAAAAATGACCTAATTACATTAAACAAAACTTAAGACTTCAACAAGAGGCTTGCTACACTGATTATGAAAGCTTATTTATGTTGACGAGAGCACTTAATGAACTTTGCGCTAGTTCCTTTCATAACATTTACTTATAATAATAAATGAAAATTAAATTGCAGATATTGGTAGCAATGTGGACGAAGGGCCTAATATGTAGTCGCTTTTATGATTTTATACACAGATAGAAAATTAAGCATGAAAGTTTTGTGACTAAATCAAATGAAATTAAAAAAGTAGACAATACACAAGAGTAATCAAATGTCGAATAGAACGTCTTCTTAGTTGTTTTATAGTTTTTTCAGGTGAATATTTTGCTTAGGAATAAATATGATACTTTACTAATTATAATGATTACGCACAGTACTAATAATTAACGCTTACGACGTACAAGTTCAGGAGTTTTACATTGACAATTCGTTTTTTATTTACTAAGAGCTCACATAAATTGTACTTAGCGGTCGGCTAATTGACGCACAGTTGCACCTGTCAGCTGTTACACATCTGCTCTCAAAGGATTCTGGACCATGGAAGCTGTATAGCACTGCATCTCACAAAAACGTGTGATGTGAACTGATTTTCCCACATATTAGCCAAGAATATTTTATTAAAGCTATTTTTTATCCTCATATTTATACTACTATGTTTTTGTAAGAATTCCTACACTTAGGGATTTAATATTTTTAAATTATGTTATTTTTTTTTAAAACGAAAACAGCGGTATGCAAATCAGTGCACTCCTCCGCAGTCTATTACAATGTTTATCCTAGCTAAGTATACATCGCGTAGAACTAAAACTTGTTAGTCTTGACATTTGCACATAGAGCCGACAACCCTTTGTATTCAGCTTTTGCATTTTTTTCTCAAGATTTGTAGAATGCTCGCACGGAAAAAGTGCCCTAGTTACAATTGGCACAAAGGTCATACTTGTGTGTTACTATTGTTACAGTTTTAACCTTGCAAACAAAGGCATCGTTGATTAAAACACCCCGAGCCGGGTTCGGCAGCGGAGTCCTGCGGCCCAGATTAATATTCTGCATGCATTCAGAGATTGCAGGGCTCTGAGAGCTTACACATTATGTGCCTTCCTACATTCATAAAGCCTACGTATACCATTGCTCCTGTCTCTATCGATTGTTTTCATGCTACTTTTATAACAATACATTTAGGTATAATGTAAGAGTTTTAATGTAGATTTAGTTTAACGCAAATATTTAGTTATTTCTATAAGCATTGATAAAAACATACTTAGTACACAATTTTTTAGAGAATGTGATTGATAATCCTTTTTCTTTTCCAGTAAATAACTAAACTCCTAATTGATGATCATCTCATTTTATTCCTAAAATCTAAACGTGTACAGAAAACAACTAGGATGAAACTAATCCTAACCACTAAGCCACCGGTGCAATACTATTGTAATACCAATTGAAATACCGTCTGCATTGTAAATAATTAAAATTACTGCGTACCTTCCGAGTAAAGTTCGAGTGTATCCGGTAACCGCGATCGGAATGAACGTTAAATGCACTAAATAGAGAGCTAATCCAAATATTCGCATTACATTGTGTTGCTATTTACCAATTATAGAAGCTATTCCGAATATGATGCATGAGCCTGAAAATACTTTGTATCATTCAGTAACATTAATTAAACCATTAAATACCATTCCATTAGCTGAATGCATATTTTCGTTAAATTGGTATTTAATGACAATGTGATGAATGATGAATGACACTTTATTATAATTTCTATATTTTGATATTACAAATTAGTTTTTATTTCGTAAAATATTATAATAGTTTTAACTCGTTGGTCGAAAATCAATCTTAATCAAAGAATTAAATGCAAAAATAACATACGCTTTTTTTCAATACTGATCATAATTGATTTAAAAAAAATACAATAATGTTCCTAACTCGTATTAGGTATTTTTACACTTAATATAGTCGTGTAATGTAATTTACGTTTGTTCACATTATAAAATTAATAATCTGTCGTTAATGATTAGATGGAATGAAGACATACCTGCTCTCTTAATGGCCCAAGCAATCTTAATTAGGTCCTGATACCTCAATCTTTTTGTATTCCTTCAGAATTTTAACTGATTAAAATCTATTTATAGTTTCAAAATAAAACAATTATATCTTCAAAGTTCTTGTGACCGTATTGCACTAATGGGTTGATTATAGATAGACATAAATTAAGTAGTTACGGGTCACTTTTCAACTGGAACTATTTGGAGCAGACAGGTGGTATAGTTAGTTACGATAAAGAGAGTTCAAGGAAGAATTTATCTTACCATGCAAGATAGAATTTTATATTAATCAATTTATTAAAATATGCAATAAAGAGTTTGTTCAAAGACATTTCTTTATTTTGACAAAGCAACTATTCGTTCGGTTAAAACTTCTATTGAATATTTTCTAACCGATCGCCAAAAGCAGAGAACCGGAATTTGGAAAATTTGATAATATAATATCTACTATCTAAAAGTACTTTTTTGTTGGTGTAAAAGTTTTAACTTCGTAAGTACTTACGCAATGAAAAGATTTTTTTATTTCAAAATGAAACCATAATTTTATATACATACTAGCTGATGTGCGCGACTTCGTCCGCGTGGAATAAAATAATATATCCTATGTTACTCGGAGATAATGTAGCTTTCTAATGGTGAAAGAATTTTTTAAATCGGCCCAGTAGTTCTTGAGTTATTTCAATACAAACAAAAATACAAAGTTTTTCTCTATATGATATTAGTATAGATATAGTTTAATTATTCATTGTAAAAAAAAACTTTAAAAAAAATCCATTTTAAACTATTTTAGAATTGTTTTTGCCCAATTTTTTTTAGAACGTTGAACCCGGACGTGTAACGTTTGCTTTGACAGACATACAGAAAATTGAATTTTGTTTATATCAAACGTCAACTGAATTCCGATATTGTAGAAAGAGAAGGATATAGAATTGGCTATAGCGTATACGGTTGAGGGAGAAAAAATGCCTTAGACTACGTCATAGCTATGTTGTGTGTGCATCACATTACGGTTTAAACCAATAATATCATGTCTTAAGGCTATGTCATGGACGAAAGAAAAATTAGTTCGTCGAAAATACGCTGGTAGCGGCAAATTACTATGTGATATTTATTTGGGTCTTATTTTAAGACCCAAACAAACAAAATGGCATACGGAGAAAGGGACCAAAGATCTATATCACTGTCTTTGTCACGTTACGTTTATTTCGTATAAATGTATCACAGTCGCTGTCAGTTTGACATATGTCATGTCCTATCTGCCTTTTTTAATCTATGTTCGATATGCATTCGGTCAGAAATGCGGGCTTCAAAATATTTTTGACTGAATAGTAGTTACAGCATTTATAAAATCAACAACAAAAACAACAGATTTATTTCATACTATATGTCCTCAGATTGTGGTAAAGACATTAAAGTATTTCTAACTGACGTTGAAGAAAAATCTTACCTCTTACTAATATTATTATTGTAGAGCGTATTGAAATAAGAGACGGTTTTAAAATCTCAGAAGAACTTTTTTAAGCTAAGGATTTGTACAAGAACTTTAGTTGTACGTTTGATACTCGGCCCCTCTTTGTATCGCTGCTTCAAACGCTCTTACTAGAATATCTTCAAAGCAATAGCAAACTCCAAGAGTCTGTAAATACAATATTCTCTTTAGATCGACTGAAAATTCCTTTGAAAAGTCGTATCAATGGATATCAAAATGGAATGAATTCTTTAAGATTTTTCAACAGAAATTGTATACATGGTTTTGGAGTTATATTACCAGTAAACTATGTTATGAGAATAAATAAAGGCGTAAGATATTATTTATTAGGAAGGAAAACATCGTGATGCAACCTGCAGATATCGGCGAAGAAAATCAAAGGTATGTGTGAAACGCTAAATACGCGCTTGTCGTGGAGTTGCGGAAAAGGAAGCCCATCTTGGGTCGATCTATAGATATTATTTACTTAAATAAGGGAAAAAATTAAACCGCTCTTTTTTATAAGAACAGTATTTTTTTATTCAATCTAAAGCAAAATGTTTACATTTCAATTAAAATAATGAAAAAAATATTACAAAATAAAATATGGGTCCCAAAATAAATAAGCATATAAGTAAGGAACATGTTTTCCTACTTATTCTCTCTTTTATAAATTACGACAATATTTTTTATTTTTATTGTAACCTAATGTAAAGATGTATTTGAGTAAAATATTCTTGAAATGATTAAACTCTGTAATAACAAGTTACAAGTAT
>QDHC01001533.1:791401-801845 GCA_013186455.1 Papilio dardanus tibullus | reverse complement strand
ATGTTATGAGAATAAATAAAGGCGTAAGATATTATTTATTAGGAAGGAAAACATCGTGATGCAACCTGCAGATCTCGGCGAAAAAATTCAAAGATATGTGTATTCACGCAAAATACGCGCTTGTCGTGGAGTGGCGGAAAATGATCTTGGGTCGAACTAATGATATTATTTACTTAAATAAGGGAAAAAATTGAACTGCTTTTTTTATAAGAACAGTATTTATTTTATTCAATGTAACGCTAAATATTATTTACATTACGATTAAAATAATAAAAAAAATTAAAAAAATATTACAAATAAAATATGGGTCCCAAAATAAATAAGCATATAAGTAAGGGACATGCTTTCCTACTTATTCTCTCTTTTCTAAATTACGACAATATTTTCTATTTTAATTGTAACCTAATGTAAAGATGTATTTGAGTAAAATATTCTTGAAATGATTAAACTCTGTAATAACAAGTTACAAGTATTTAACGGCCAGCGGAAATCATTAAGCCGTTTCCGAGGCCTCGTGTGGGACAATGCATTTTATTATCTTCTATCTGCAACAGCCTTGAACTATTTTGCACCAAGATCCTTTCACGGTCAACATCAGATCTTAGAGTATATTGTAGATGTTAATTACATAGATAATTTCAATAACAATTAATGAAATGTAAAAAAAGGTTAAAGGGGTTGACCCATGATGGGCTCCATTTTCCGCAACTCCACGATTAGCGCGTATTAAATAAAATGAAATGTAAATATAAAAAATATGCTTAGAAAAAAACGTTTTCAGTAATAAACCTTAATTTGGCTAAGTCAATACAACGGACAATAAAATAATAAAATTACACATTTTTTAAATTTTACAGATCTCTTAATGTCTGTATAAACAAGGTAAATTCACAGGAATAAAAATATTTGAAAATAAAGTTAGCCAAATTAAGGGATAATCGATTCACATATTGTATATGTCTTATTTCAAACTGTGTTAATAGGACAATTTCAACATATTCAGACATAGGGCTTCGTTTTGATTTTAGGTAGCTACATTTATTTTTCAGTGATTGTTATTGTTCATGTAAATCTCGATTCATATACTCATGCATACATCTATATCTGAATAAAACTATGATTTTAATAATTAACAAAAACTTACAAAGTCGTTACAGAATGAAAATAAGGTCGCTGCCCTAAAGCGCTGACCTAAAACAAACAAAAACTTACATAATAACCACTCGTACAATTTTTTTGAGTGAACACGAATTTTTTTTAGAGAATACGGGTGAATGTTACTGTGCAAGTATTTAAAAAATAATGACTTTAATGGCTGAATTTAAGAACGTCTTACTTATAATCCACGCTTAAAGTCTAAATTCTCCGGCGATCGCGATTTTGACGCCACTTAGATTTTAAGCAACTCTTAAAGTGTTGCGTTTGAACATTCGGCTGTAATTCATTTTAATATTTCTTATTTAATACTAAAATACGTACGATTCCGATTTATTTGATGGTTTAAGATTTATCAAGTCAAATAAAATGTTGTAATAATTTTATGTCTTGTTTTAGAAATTGGTGAACTGTAATATTATATTTTACACTTATGCGAGATCGTACATTACATATGTTTTAATAGAGCGTAATAGTAGCTGCATTAATTCATTAAGGCATTACGAGACCCGGGTTCGATATAGTGAGTTCCCAACACCGCAGGCGATGCCTTTACAAAGCGACGTCGCCATGCCGCCGAAGCGAAATGTTGTTTTTGTGTCAAGAAACTCATCATCTGAGTGTTTATGAAACATATGTTGTACTTATTTACATCATAATAAAACAAGAAAGATTCGTATGTTTGTATACAACGAATAAACTCAAAAACTACTGGACAGATTTCACAAATTCCTTTGCCATTAGAAAACAACATTATCAATGAGTAAAAAAGGCTTTATTATTACAAATGTTATTTTTGTTATATAGACGAGTAGTTTGAAGATTATTAATAAAAACTAAGTAGCAATTCACTCTTCGTCTGTATAGAATATTCACTCTTAATATTTTCCTTCATTAACGTTCAAGCACTTAAACATTTTCAATAAGTTGCCATCGTTTTTTAAGTGTCCTTTCAAATAATAATCAGTGACTACAACTTCCTTATTTCGAAAAAGCTTTTGATAGAATAAGAAAGGCAAAAACGTCAAAGCGTAGTCGAAGAAAACTTTACAATATGAAGAAAAAAGCTATCGGTGCACTATGAAAAATGGTTTTAATAAATTCCCAGTCATATTTACACGATATATATTTTATTATCTCATGTTCAAAGTTTAAACGTTTCTAGCTTTGTAAAGTTTTTCGTTCCGGTTACCTGTATCAGTGACAAAGCGGGCTTGTGTATTATCAAATTCACCGATGCAAACCTGTCCGAAGTCTGTTACTAAACTTTTACAATCTCCCTTTGTAAGCGACGACTAGTATTTACCTTTGAGGTACGAGAATTCTAGATAGAAATGTATATTACATACAAAATTCTATTGCACAAATAAGATGAGTGTTTCGAGACATAAATTGCAAATGCTAAATTGAAACCGCTTTTAACTGAGAGTATAAATACTTAATTTACCATATTTTCTGCAAACGACTCGACTGTATCAGTTGAAGGAAATGACAAATCGGCTATTAAGTACTCGTAGAATTTGGTTAAACTTTTTGCAAGAAGTGAAATGCAATAAGTTTCTACAATTTATTCAGTTTTTGATTTCATTATTTGTTTTATAATGTAATAGAATCACAGTTATACAGGAAAGTTAAGTGTGAAGTGTTGATTGTTCAGTTTGAATATTATTTTTCGATCGTAGCTGTCTACATTGGCTTTCATAAATTATTGGTTTTAGGGTCCAGGTGTATAGTGATTGTTCCTTTACGATCGTATCGCTCGAACGTCCCTAGCTCCGGGAAGGGGAGGGACAGGTGAGCGGCTTTCTGCAGACTAATAACATTATGATATCCTGTGCAGATGTCAACATCTGGCCGTCACCGAATGAGGGCGCCTGTCGACGTAAGAACATATAAAAACAAATAATTGTCTGTAATAACAAGTAAAATCCACAAACCTAATATACTTTCTTATAATTTATATTAAAAAATAAAACTCAAACTATTTTAACCGCTTGTTTACCGAAACACTGTTATAAAAATGTATTCAACGTTTATAAAATGTTTTCCCACTATTTTGAATGCAATCGTAAACAGCGGCGACTGTTGACTTTATAATTTTCGTCTTTTGGCATCACGAAATACCAAATATTAATCAGTACTAATTCATTAAAAACTTATGTATTAAAAATTAATCCTGGCTGAATTCCACGATAACCAACAATTGCGGTTTAAAGTTCGAACTGTTATTAACACATGGGGAATGCGGTTTAAGTATCAGTTAAAAGCTTTACATTTATTGTTTACGCATTCTTGCAGTTTCGATAACTGACCGCTGTTTTAATGAAGTTCAATATCATTGATATATTTTAACCCATTGTGCGGTCAGCTGGGATCAGAGTTGATAAAGCTTGTGCAAATTACTTTTCGATTTGTGACCACGAAATTACTATTTGGTTTAATTATTTTATATTTTATGATTTAGTTTTAGAAACAAATACTGTGTACAATAAAGGAGAGAGGTTGAAGAAGCACATTTCGAATTTATAAAGCATCAAAAATAGAAGTTTTAGATTATTTTTTAAATAAAATATGGAAAATTATACATAGCTATTGCATCTGGCTTTAATTTAATAAGAATCAGCAAAAAAACGGGTATAGTGAAGTGGGAAATTACGGGACTGTCAGTAGCAGACTCTTCGCTTCGAGACGTAATGTTATTCCGAAGGTTGGTGTCTCGTCGTCGAAGTCGCGGTGCCACTTCGCACCTCAATAATCCCCATTGCATCCAGACGACGCGGATTCCAATTTTATAATATTTTTAATTTAAAAAAAATGCTAGTCTTCAGTAAGCAATCTTTTAACTATGGATTAAGATATGCGTAAGGAGCGATTCTGCCGACCGCTATTAATGAAAGGTCAGGATGGTTTTGGTAAATTAGTACTATAACATAAGTAGCTAAAGTTTCACTTTAACATAACTTTTAAATATTTTGAAGTCTTTGCGGTTTGTAATTATTATTATAAGCTATTGGAATATATAGATATAGAGATTGATATATATCTTATATTTTATTTGATACAATAATATTAAATCGACGCCAGCGTACTTACTGTGATTCGAAATCAATTGAATGTTAAATTGTTAATTAAACGGTAACACGAAACACTTGGTTCTTTAAACTTGATTCTCCGATCCAATTAGTGAAAAGCTGTATGTTAATTTGTCTCATGCTTTTTAAACACATTATTTGTTAATTTATTTAACAACGGAAAGGTGGTCTTTAGCGCCCGCGCACATTGGCAACTTTTTGAGGTACAACTTTTTGAATCTTGCCTCATTTCCTAAAATATAGGATATATTTTCAAAAAATAATCTACCCTACCAAAAAACGTAGGGGTCGGTAAGGAAAAAAATTTGAGCACCACTGGCTATCGACCGATTTTTAGTTGCCAGTGTACGGACCCCAAACAACTTTTTCTCGTCCGTCAAAAAGTTGCCAATCTGCGGTGGCTGTTAGGTAATAAAATACATTTAATTTATTGAACATTTTTACACATTAAAAAAAAAAACAAAGTTACAAATACATAAGAGGGAAAATCGGTACGCGTTCAGTAGAGCTTAATCAAGAGTTCTCTAACTCTGACTTTTTGAGAAAAGCTGTGTTAGTTCAGATCATTCCAAGAACATTGTCGGATAGTTAGAAAAAAGATATACCTACATATATTACAATAAATGATCATCGACATCATTATCTCACTATACATCCCATCCGAGGAGCTCGAAGCCACTGAATAACTAGGGCATAGTCAGTCCAATCTAAGGAGAGATTCAAAAACGGACATATAAAATGGGTTTGAAAAATAAAATAAAATAAATTCTAAATCTCTGATAGACGTTTTATTTAACTTTTTTAGCCAGTACACAACCATGGCAGCGATCGATGGTACCGGAGTTAACAAAATTACTAAGGAAATATTATCGTGACCGTTTTTACCGAACATATTTTATGAACTACAAAAAAATTACAGAGTATTAGATTCAAAGCTTGTTATTATTTACACTTATAATATGAGGTTAGTATTTAGCGGTCGGATATCGACGTACAGAATAAATAAATGTTAAATGAACAAACCGCTACGATTTAGGGTCCTTCAAAAAGCGAACGTATCACCTCCTCAAAGGCCGGCGAAGCATTTGTGGTGCCTCTGGTATTGCAAATGTCTATGACCGTCGATGATCCCGCCTCGGAGTTCCCTCTACGAGTGTTCAACATTTTCTAAAAAAAAAGTTGAAAAGCAAAGCTCTGTACCTTCACTAAATACTCTTGAAAGCATCCTGGGAGCTTCATAAAAGCTCGTAAAATTGCGCTTTATTTGCGTTCAAATGGTTATCTACACTAACGCATTTTCCTTAGACAATCTTTAAAATATATTTTGAAAAATATCTTTTAAAATCGAACAAATTGGGCAAAATGTATGATGTATATCTTGTTGTGTAGAGTTTTGAACAAACAATCAAATCTTTTCTCTTTATAGTGCTAGTATAGATGTTTGTATATACGAGAAAGTTATATTCCATTAGTGAATTATTAACAATTTCAACGATATATATAAAATCACATATTGAAAGAAATAATATATCAAGCTTAGTTATCAATGTATACATTATATATACAAAAACTAGCGACCCGCCCCGGCTTCGCACGGGTGCAAATCGGTATAATGCTGATACTAAATACTGCAGCGTTTGAAATGTAAGCGCTAGAAATGTGCTAATTTACGACATCATATTAAAAACCTCTAAATTATCAGTGTTACTCTACTATATTGTGAATGTATTATACATGAAAACCTTCCTTATGAATAACTCTGTCTATTAAAAAGCGCATCAAAATCCGTTGCGTAGTTTTAAAGATTTAAGCATATATAGGGACAAACATAAAAAAGCGTTATTGTTTTATACTATGTAAGGATACAAATCTTTCCTCTTTATAATATTAGTACAGATTGGAACTATCTTGCCAAAGTTTTGAAATATCAAATTAAAATTAATTTACAAAGAAAACCAATCAACAATTTATGACAATTATTATTGACAGGGGTCGAAACTATTTTAGTATTTTGTGACAACTACAATGCGGCAGTGCCACTCTTAATATACCACCATTAGATTTACTAATTATACTAACAGGTAAAATATGTAATTAAAAAAAAAGAAAGAAATATCATAAAATTAAAAAAATCCGAAAAATATTTTCCGCTAGTCGGTAAAAAAGATCATATTCAAAACTTTATTGAAAAGGTAGTTACAAAAACTACTAGTAGCGATGTCGTTGCTAATTTTGATTAAATCATATCAAATTCATATAGCACGTGCATGCCTGCCTTTACACGACAAACAATAAAGAAAATACGATATTGCTTTTCTGGCATTTGAAATATGAAACGGAGTCAAACGCAATAACTGCAATGAAAAGCTTATTTTTACAAATATATTTGTGTTTAAAAACAAAAAAATGATAATTGATACTGTTTGACCTAATTCAATTATAGTTAAGCGTTGTTAGCACATTAAATGATTTGATTTGATCCAATTTCACTTTTTAACTTCTTAGGCAGGACGCTTGGTATTTCGGGTCACCTTTCGGCGGTTGGGAGAAGGAGAGGTATTGTCCTCCAAAGTCAAAGAAGTCTCTCAGCCCTTAGATGAGTTCGTGAAAATTTGGAAATATTACACTGGTGGCGATATGACTAAAGATAATTTTAAGCCAGACAAGCACCGAATCAACGTCATCACGAGTCAAATGTAATCAGTGCCTGACCATGAGGAGGTATATCTGGCAGGAATAGAAAAATATTAAAAGACGATTTAACTTAGTGTAGGATTCGAGGGTAGTTTTTTTCACATACGTAGTAGCCAGCAATGCTCTCTCCCACAGTACTTACTTCTGTTTCATTCATCTCCATAAACAATCCCTTATTAATTGTATGAAAATTTAAACGAAAAGTATGCCGCGAAGAAGCCTCCATAGAGCCGTATCAGTATCCGAATGTAAAACCAGCTTACGTACATAAGCCGTGTGCATTAACAATGTGCGCCTGAAAAACAGGCTCACACGGGATTCGGGCTTCTCTGGACAACTGTTGATCGAGCACATCTGCACCGCACCGCCGAATGTATTAAGGTAGGGCGGCTCTGCCATCGCTCATTCCCGCACTGGACACGGTTTGGAGCGGACGCGCGCGCAGTGTCTCACCCTCATACGCGGATTAAAACTTGCACGAAAATGAAGTGCTTAAACATCGGTGTTTTGTCTTTGATGAACTTTATAATTTTAATTTCTGTGGATGGCTCCAAGATAAACCTCAAGCAAGAGCTGCAGGCCATGGCGGAGCAGATTGAGATCCTTAAGACTTCCCACCTCAACGACGTGACCCGTCTCCAGAAGGAAATTGATGAACTGAAGTAAGTTAACTTGGTTTTAAGTTCTTTAATTTGTGTGTTGGATTTTGGACAAAAAAATACTGATTGTACCAAAATGGTTTGTGCAATTGTAAAATTGCAACTTTTGCTGGGCTTGTTTAATTTTTTGACTTGTATTTTTGCTGAGCGCATTATTTTATTTAATGTAATTTATTAATTAACAAAATCTCAGCGAAATTTTAACAGTCCTTTGCGAGTTTCATTACTTGTTTTTTTTTAATAAATCCAACATTCAAAGATTTAATTTTTTCTCATTTTGAATTATTTTACAACTTTTTATGTTTTTTTTTGTATTCCTTTTGTTTGATGTTATAACAGGTCAAATATTATCTAGTACCTATAGGTACCTATTGTAGCTATCAAATAACATTTGAAAGTAAATTGTGAAGTTCGGGGCGCTTTTTCAAATTATTTCGTGGTTCGATTCCGTCGGGAGTTTTGTGGAGTAACAAATCAAAATATTGTTTCTTCAAATTGTATGTTTCCTTTAAATAAACTGGTTAGGAAAACCAATTTACTTTTATCAATATTATTACATTTTACAAACTCTGAGCTTTTCTTTTGATTTACTTTGAATCTATTTTTATCTCTGTACTTTTTAAGTTGATACTTTATGTAGAATTATTTGTATATTATATACAAAACAGTGAAATTATATGAAGGAAATTTGTAAATTCTACGCGAAATTATTTAAACTTTTCTGTGTTGTAATTCGGGTGCTATGGAGGACATAAATCAAAGTACCTCAGATTTTCTTATAGCTTATTATTACAACGTTTTTTATATTATATTTTTACGCCAGTTTTTAACACACAATAATTGGAATATAGAAAATGTACCTATGATCGTGGTAATCTATGTTTTGAGGAGTTTAAGTCTGCTTTGATTTTATGATTGAATTCCGTCTGATGTTAAATTAAATCAAAAATAATCGGCCGACTGATGACAATTACATTGTTAATCACCATTAAAATAGGCATTTAAATTGCTAACTTTAAGATTTATAATTGCGTCTTTGTAACTTGAATATGACAATGAAACTTATTGAATTCGCTAAAATCATTGAAAACAAACTGCCTTAAACCAGTACCACTTACTACTATAGTATTATATTATCTGTGCTTAAACACATTTTATACGATGATTTACTTTATCAAGCTGCTTTAACCATGATTTTCCTATAATTTTAAAATATTAAATGTCAATACCCAGAATGTCGGCACGATTTTTAACGCAATAAAGTCGCGTTAAGGTTATAACGAACGTTTGTTTTCGCCGGTATTTTTGCATACAAATTTAATTTTATTGCACACATGTAGTCCATTTATTTAAGTTTTGAACGAACCGTTGATAATTGCATTCGTTCAAGAACAATATGGTAACAAATTATGAATCAGAAATAAAAAATAATTGTTTGTTTTATGTACTTAACTTATGAGGTAAAGGTGTTAAATAAAGTCCGATGTTTTTTTAAACAAAATGCTGTTTGGACTGAAAATTTTATATATGTTTTATGATTATGTTTCGCGGTTATATTTGTGGATTATCACTACTGTTGGTTAGAGGTAACCCATGCGTTCAATTCTGATTTAGGAGTAAGATATAGACATGTTTAAGAGCCTTTTTCCCTTGTAACTTATTACGTTGTATTCATTGATAGTTCCAGCGACTATACGTTGAATTATTTAGTTCGGGTTTGATTTACACATTACCGATTTTTGGCGTTATCCACCTTCGTTTAGTTGCTTTTAGATACGAATCATAGGTTATGTTATTTTGGGCTTAACTGGTGTATACTTCAAATTATTTAAAAGTGAGGCTTTCTGTGACGATTGTTTTATATTTGATGAAAATTATAAATCAAAATATTAAACATTGTTTAATTGACATTTATAAGTTTGCTCTAAATGGCATGTTTGATCTTTATTCCCTTCGTATATGAAGCTAAGTACATCTACGATTCTAGGCTTAGCCTTCAATCGCACTGCCGCCATTTGTGGCGCTCTGCGTTGGTGCGAAGTTTTAAGCTCTCGCAAGAGCAAGTTTTTTAAAGTTCAAAGCATTCGTAAGAACGAATGCATTAATATCACTCTTGTTTCGTTCCCCCAGCCTTCAAAATGCATTTTTTATTTGAACGCTTTTCTTAGAGCGCGCTTAAAAAAAAGCTTCATTGCGGAGCTTAAAGTATGTCCTAACTCAATATGTTGTGTTAGCGGTTTGACGCATCTGTCGATAGATGCAAGTTGGCCGCAGTAGCGCACGTCGCTCGACTTCCTTCTGAAGTCTCATAAGACGTGTCAATTTTAAAGTTGGATGTCAGAAACGCTTTGACACGAAACAAGTGCCACTTAGGAATCGGGCCGTATCGACGTAATATTTCAACCCTTGTTTTCTCGAAGTTATGTCAGAAAAACGAAAAGAGATGCAGATTTAAAACCAACCTTTTGTTGGTCACTTTTACAATAAAGTATTGTACTTTCTAAAATACAGCATGATTTTGGTGATACCTAAATAGTCTGAGTTTAATTAGAACTCAGATTTCTTTTCAGTGTACAAAATTAGTCAAATTGTAAAAACTAGTAAGGTATTTTATTATTTTACTTCGTAGATGTTTTAGGAGATTTTAAATTCTTGGAACACAAATGGTAAAATTCAGTTTGCTACAAATTCACAAAAAAATATTTGCTTTTTTCTTACTATTACAAAGAGCGGGGCGAATCCATTCAGAGGATTTAACAAAAGCGTGCCAATGAATTTCTTAAAGATAAAGTACGATTGCTAAGGCTTTAAGTACTTAGAACTATTTTATCTCAGTAGAATTAT
>QDHC01001533.1:748830-791187 GCA_013186455.1 Papilio dardanus tibullus | reverse complement strand
TTTTGAATAAATAAATTATAAAAGGCTTAAAGCATTGCTTGTATTTAAGTATTAAACTTTAGGTTAAATTAAAAGTCAATTAGGTTAATGTTTTACTTTATTTATATGATTGTTGAGGAATAATGAGTTGATTATTTGAACTAGGTGTAGTTTAACATAAATAAAAATAAGGAACACAGATAAAAAATGATGTGCTTAATTAATTTTAAGTAAATAAACAAAAAAAAGGGTAAATCTTGCGAATAGTGGGGTTATTTAAAACCGAAATAGCATCGTTGAAAAGGCGTGTTCAGCTTTTGTATAAACCACTGGGACTTGCATTAATTCTCGCATATTCATAGCTCACAGTTGGCCCTAGAGCGGATCATTTTAAAAGTAACATTTTGTAAAACAGTCATATGCCAGCGTGAGAGCTTCACAAAACGTTTGTTGCTCGACAAACAAATAGAAATGCATAACTTTTTTAATTTAAAGTGTTCTCATACGCTTTAAACTTGGCTGACATTTGTTTTAGTTAACTTAAATTAAGTTCAGAGTAATTTTAGTTTAGAGTACTATTTTTAAGTTATTGTAACGAATAAGTATAATTGTTTGGATCGTATCCAGTTAATTAAAATAACATAACTAAATTCCTTTGTACTTTCGTAATCACGATGCAGTTTTCATTCTGATCATCATTAAATTGTCCTTGGATTAAATAATATTCGGACAACCCCGATAATGTATTTTTTTTACTTACCACTACAAAAAAAAAACTAGCTGGTGCTCACGACCTTATCCGCGCGGAATTGATGTAAAAAATTTGAAATCGGGTGAGTAGTTTTTGATTTACTTCAATACATAATAAAATACAAGTACTTATTTCCTCATAATAATATTAGTGTAGATTATTGATTTTCAATGTAATCATACTTTTAGTCTTTGCTGTGCGATATACCGTAAGTTATCAAATGCGAAAGCCTTATAGGTTAGTGTATAGCGTTTCAGGGGGTTACACAAGGTATCTTTCGATTGGCGACAACGCTGATGGAATCGACGAAAATTCATGAAACTGACAATGGCATTCGATAAGTCTAAGCTTGTCACGTATCATATATCGAGTTTCATACATTTTTGACATTCGCTATCGAATCTTTTCGTAGCGCATGTACTGTGGATAAACCCCCTGGATATAAATAATAAATATAAATAAAAAAAAATATTAATAAAAACTGAAAAAAAGACAAATAATTACTACAGTTTATATCGGTGATTACCAAAGGGGTAAAAAATATAAAATCATGGTGTCCACGTAATAGTAGCAATGGGGGTGAACATCTGGCTTTAATGGGATGTTTATTTATATTCCTACCGGAAGTAATGTGCCGCGAGCCCACATCCGGTAGGTACGAGTAACAAATGGCGCGCGTGCGCAGCAAAAAAAACTTTCATAGGAGAAGACAGTTGGTCTAATAAAAAGCAGAATGTGCTGTAAGATGATATCATTAGATTTTACCCTTGATATTTTAGTCCAATATTTCTTCCACAACTTTAGTACTAAAAGGTTAAAAAGGTTAAAGGTTTTGACCCATGATGGGCTCCATTTTCCGCAACTCCACGACTAGCGCGTATTTTGCGTGAAAACACATATCTTTATCTTATCTTCACCTAAGAGCGTCGGTAAATATGCACATATGAAAATGAAAAACACATTGGTACATGCCGGGATTCGAACTCGGGACCTGCAGTTTACAAGTCAAGAGCTAAAACCCCTGAGCCACCGACGCTCTAACTTTAGTACTATATATGTCATTGTATTTACTCTCGTTATTATCCTACATTGAATATGATTTACAATTCTTTAGTTTACATTATACTTACTTACTTAAATATAATATACCTTAATCAGACACATCAAAATCTTATCATAAAAGTGTATTTAAAAAATGCAACCAACCGCATTATCTAATTAAAATTTCGAAACCAAAGGCTTGGATTAACATGTTAAAAGTTTGCTTTTATTTCGAACTGGTGATATTGAAATAAAACAATTGTTGTTTTTTGTATTGATGATGTTGGGGTGGGGTATAAATAAGGTGACCATTTTTTTCGTACTCAAAACGGGACGTTAGTTTTTAAGAATGTTAATAAACAGAAAAAAAACAAAACGTTTTTTGAATTTACTTTTTTTAATTTACTTCGATAAAGTTGGAAAGTACCAAAAATGTCGGATTAGTCAACAAAATGCAAGCGATAGATAAAGTATACAGAGGCAAAGCTTCATAAAACGTACAAAATATGGTAGGGATATCACGACTGGTTAAGACAGAAAACGGGAAAATTATGCGTCCCCGAAATTCTTCCTCGAACACCGGGATTGGTGACTATAAAACGGGACAGTCCAATTCAAAACGTGTCGTCTGGTCACATTAAGTATAAAGAACCCGCCGCGTTAGCAGTGACCTCTATATCACAATAATTGCTTCTATTATAAGGCTTAGTTAATTTTATCAACCCTTTTCAATCGGACGCTAACAGCCTTCAAACAAAAACCGATCAAATTATATTTAGGATTATGGTTTAATTCGATCGAACGAACGGAACCAATTTAGAATGATAACGAATTCAATCGATTATTTATAAAACGAACCACTTTCTACCGAAGCTTGTACGAAACACGTCGGTCAGTCGCCGATGTCGGCATCTAATTTTTTTTTCTGACGTCTAATACAAAGAGCAGGTGCTACGATGCATTTAATTTGACGACATTTGGCCAACGTTTGGTTTTTTAGGCCAACTCGCCTCGCGACTTACAAAAATCGGTCTTAAGCGCTAGTAATAAAACTCACGTTTTCGGTAACTATTTGGATTTTTTCTCTACTCTACGATTCCTTATCTCGTTTGGAATTTAAGGTCGTTGTTATAAAGACTATTTCAAAGCTCGATATTTTTTCTCTAATGCCCCCAGCGAACACATGGCTTTACATCTGCCTTTAGAAATTATTCAAGTTTATTAGTTGCTTATAAATAATTGGAGGGATCTTTACCATAGCATAGCGTATCAAAAAAGCGTTAATAAAGTACTTTATATTTAAAGATTTTTTTAAAGTAGAGGCAATCGTTGATTTAAAGGGAGTTTTTATTGTTTACATTAAAAATATATTTGAGTTGCTATTTACTTAAAGTCTGCACTGTAATTTGATATCAGGGCTCTATACGTATACTCGAGCCTTATGCTATTCACTCACTAATGATGTCTTGAAAGAACTTGTTATGAGTATCATTACTTGTGAAGGTAATTTTTATTTACATGAAAATTTTGCATCTATATTTCTCTATCGTAAGCAAGATAAGTGGACGAAAATCAAACTTCCTTATAGATATAGAATAGCTATAATTAAATCAGGGAGCTTCCCAAAGTACATTCATTTCTATAGCGAACGTCAAATATGTATGACACTGACAATGAAGTTCGATATTTCACACGTGACAATCACATGACTTATCGAATGTCAATGTCAGTTTCATCAAATTTTCCGATTCCATCGGCAATATCGCCAATCGAAAAGTACTTTGGGAAGCCCACTGACATAAAATGAATGGTAAAATATGATTAAAATTTTACATGATTTTAGTAAATTTAAATAATTTTAATTTACTCAACCTTAAATAATTTTCAATTTTATTGTTATTAAAACATCGAAAGCCAAAGGAAATTACTTCCATTCATTTGATAATTTAAATTTTAATAATGTGTTGCTCGTAAGCGTTAATTTAAATTATATTACCTTGTGAACACAAGTTACACCAAAATTAAAATCACAACGTTGATGTTATACCTTACACTAAATATCATTAAGATGCACTTCCACGGCACCAAAGGGGATACGAGATAGATATAATTGCTAGTTTCATCTTCAACATTTTAGCTTAATTTTGATACGGTGTCTTATGTACTAGCCCATACATCTCTATTAGTCGTTATATACATATATGAATTTGTCCTTATTTGTGCATATCTTCTTTCACATAATCCATGCGTATTTTCTTCAGACTTCCTCTACGATTAACTTCAATAATTTACTTCAATTTTACTTATCAAGCTACTTTATAACAAACGCGTACTGGGAATCTAGAATTCAGATTTTTATCTTAACGATCATCAAAATATGCATTTAAAAATCCGCAAAGAGTACCCATAGCTATCGTTATGGTTGGATAAACTGATTCAATGAATTTATTCAATAGAGGCAAAGCTTTTGTGTTTAATCGACCAGATTTATCGCAAATAGTGCTTCATGCATATCTCACACTGTATGCATGTCATGCTATGCATGGAGATGCTCACCGAGCATATGCTACGTTAGGAAATTACCAGGAGCCTATCCAAAGTACCTTTCGATTGGCGGTATCCCCGATGAAATCGGGTAAAATGTAAAAAACTGACAATTACATTTCATAAGTCATGTGATTGTCACGATTGTATTCGTAGCGAATATACTTATGACAAGATATTTCACGTGCATATGGTTTTTTATTAAAGTAGATATTATTAAGGAATATATTGTAGGTATAAAAATTAGACATGGATTTTTTAAGTTAGATGGTAAATGTATCATCTAACTTCACCATCTAAATCAAAATTGTTTGTATGTCTATAGTTACAATTATTGATACCGTCATACAATTTTTGATTATTATAAAACAAATTGTTATTAAAAACCAATAAAAACATTTTCGTAACACCGTAGCACGTAGACGATAATCCTCCCTCTAGCGTCTATATATTTGCAAAGGCAAACTGTGAATGTAAAGCTTGGAAACATAAACATGGGCTAGTTGCATAATAAACTTTCACTTCATACAAAGTTTTGTATAAAACTAAACACCCTGTATTAAAATAACGAAGCATATGCTTGTGAAAGCTACAACGCCTTTGACTATTCCTATGTTGAGTGGTTATATAGTTAGTTATATATGAAAGCTAGTTATATATGAAATTTAAGTGCCTATCGGCTGAAATTTTATACGCCATTCAAATATTTAAGAGCGTCTTACATGATAAGTCCACGCTCAAACTCTAAATTCTATGGCGATCTCGTTTAATTTTGACGCAACATAGATTTTAAGCAACGCTTAAATTTGGTAGCGTTTGAAAATTCAGCCGTTAATCGTAGAGACGTTAAGTAAATCATTTGGTTCAGGATTTTGTATTTGAATATGTCTCGTGTTGTTCAATATCGCCGTCATTTGAATATTTCGCGATTTCAACGCGGCACTATAAAAAAATGTATCGAACTTGTCTCGAGACTGCGGTTAAGTATTTTTATTTTGCTTTTAATGAATTTACTCTTCATTACGAGTCGACGACGGCACTAAAGGGGACAAAGAAATAAGATACGCGTTACGAGATTGTCCTCTCTGTGAATTGTACATAATTAATACACGTTAGTACTTTTTCTATTACTTAGATGTAAGTCGAAAAACTTATTAGTACTTAAACAATATTTAAATATAGCGAGTTTTATTTTTAAATTATCACAGTTTATATTCTAATATACGGCAAGTTAAACGTGGTCATGCAATTAAAATAACCCTACTAGTACTTGTTAAAGCACCTATAAATATCTAAGCACTACTTAATTTAGACAGGGGATGGTTCGTGGAACGAGACCACGGCGCGCTCATGCATAAAGTCATTTCCGCTGTTCCTGTTCTAACTACAATATTGTTAAATCTCAACATTTCGTGACAAACTATATTTTGAACTAAGTTAATATCGCACCAAACATATTTGACTCGAAATTGTATAGAATTGTTGGATATGGTGGCTTAAAGTTTGACAGTCGCAGGTCCATTGTGATTCGTCGCATATCACGATATTACATTTCTACTTAATGTATTGTCTCAAGTATTTCAACCAGATATATACCGTCGAACCGAATAGTGGATTAAAGTCAAGTCAAAGTCTTTTTTTTAAATAATAGTGCGGCTTACATAATTATATCACTTTATTTACAGTTATCATGTCCCACCTGTTTACTTGCATAAATGTATCACATCTGTTCACTGGTTACGTCCATTAGGCACGTTCGAGAGAATACATTACTTTTTAAACTGGTTAACAGCTTCTAGTTGTATATTATGTCAACCTTTATTCGCTTGCATTAAGAAGCATCCTATATCAATTGATGCACGAACAAAATTTTCTTTTATAAAAACGTATAATATAATTAAAACAGGTTTAATATAGAATAGACTATTATCGCTTTAATTATCCAGCAGAATAACATTGGTCAAGCGAGTTCCGTCACGCCTGAACTGATACGGTTAAAGTTCGAGCCAAGACAGCAACTTGGCTTACAACGTAGTTATCTTGAGCAAGTTTATATTTAAGTTGGCTGCGGTAAAGAGGGTGGCTTCCGGTGCATTACGAGTTACAAATTTACTACACCATCTAGCTCTCTTGTATACATTCAACAGATGCACGTTAAAGTTAAACGCTGATTTCATTGTCTATTAAAAAGATATAATATCGTATCGATAATGAAAATACATTTGAAGAGTCCGTCTCTTTCATTTTGCTGTCGGAACTAAATTCGTTTTACATTTAAAGAGGAATTGAGTATCCAATACACTTATCCGTGTCGACAGTTCAGCAATGAGTGTTCGCCAAACAAGTAACACACGAGGGAAGTTGGAATGCTTCCTGTTAAATCCGTCTGGCCAATTCCCCGTTTGACAAAGCTTCATCGAATTACGCTATTCAAAGAGAGAAATTATTCACGCCAGCCCACGCCTGGATGCACTTTCGATATTCTGCTGAATAGTTTGATACGAAGCGTTGATTAAACGTACTGTGCCAGCGCCTCGCTTATTATAGTGCGTTATCGACATATAACAGCTTTAAACCGTTTTGTAGGTTGATATTAAACAACCGGTGTGACCGGCTTTTGTTGAACCTTTTATATTACCACGCAACTTAATTAAAATATAAAATTTAGCGATGCATAGCGCTACAGAAGGTTCACGTTGTTTTGGTTGCGTCTAATTTAGATTACGTACCGTGTTTACTTATCGGCCAGTATTCTGTTTACGGAATACTCTCCAAAATGGGCTAGCATAATGTTGTTAAATTAAGAATACGTTGATGTATGTATAGTGAAAAATGTTAGGGCCAAAAATATAAACGAATCTGAAAGTATGAGCCGCTTAATATCTTTCATACGCAAAAAGTATGTTTTATTATAAGATGCTATTACATATTTTAATGACGTTTGAGTATTCGACTATTATAATATTATATTGACGCAATGTAAACATATCTATGATGTATGGTTTGAAATAAATGAATTGTGCGTTTTAAGCCTGCGATATAGATGATAATTGGCCCTAAAAATTTTATAATAATATGTAACTATTTTACCAGGTCGAAGCCGGCCAAGTCTACCGACAACCATGAGCGCAACGAACAGCTGACGCTGCAGTGGGCCAAGACCTCGATGGATGAGCTCCGTCTCGAGATGAAGGAGATGTCCCAGAGCTTCAACAACTCGAAACTTTTGCGACAACTTCATGTCATTCGGAACGAGGTAACAGCATTTTCATTACCATGAAAATATTAGATCCCACACACTCAATAAAAGGTAATTTTTTCTTTGTATAGTTTTCTCATACTACTTCATTATAAAGGATTCCATAAGCGAACACTTACATTTCTGAGTGTGTCAATTAGATGAATATAACGCTTGTATAGCAACTAAAAATTATTTAATTTTGATGACCTAATTTCTCTAAGGGCTATCCAGACGTTACCAAGTTGTGTCAAGTGATAATTTTATAATTCGTCCTGTTTTAAAATTAAATTTTAAATGAATAAAAAAAATATTTTTATTTTTATTTTATTATAACTTTTAAGTATTAACGAAAGTGTAACATTAAGTAATAGGACGTTCAAGAAAAGATCCTCGAAGTTTAAATCGGATTTTTGTTTATTATGCATAAATAACATTTCTAACTTCTTTATTAATTAAAATACGAACATTTTTTAAAAATTCTAGATTTAAAAATGTATGTCGATGTTTTTTTTTGGAAAAAAAATCAGCTTCTTGTTAACTGCGTTTGGCTCAAACGTTGTTTGTGACCTACATGGCCCCCGGAGATGTATTTTTTCTGTTTTTTATCGTATAAATTATTGACTGAAAAACTGTGTAGGTTTTGGTAGAAAAATCTAAATAACATTACGTATAAGTACGCTTATTACGGTGTCAGTGTCAACTGTTGGTGACGACCTTAGACTATTAATATATAAGACCGCTGGCCAGCGTGTCACCGAAAGGGACAAAACATGTAGGACATGAATATTTCACTGCCATCAAAACACTACAAAGCACCATGTTTATGTGAAGTGACATTACTCTAATAGTTCACAATTTGTTTACAATATGAATTGTTAACTTTTATATTAAACAAATGGTGATAAAACGCTGACAAAAAAGGCATTTTAGTCATACCGAAGTGCTGCCATATAAAAAACCGGCACTGGGGAGAAACAGAGGATAGTGCATTCTATTTCGTTCTTTTACATTATATAGGAATAAGACCTTCTTTTTTCTTGTGTAAATGAGACAAGTATATCCATAGTCTTCTTTGTCTAAGGTGACGACATACACACCAATTTGGTAAAATTTTCTCATTGCCAATAAGTTCGCCTTAATTTATTAATTTTTCTTTCCAACACAAGACCAGAGCTTGCTAGAAATACTTTAATTTGTTATTTATTTTTGTAGCTGAAACAAGCTTTGATGGAGACATCGGACCTGGCACAACTGGCTCGCACACACGAGTCCCGCGTCGACAAACTGGACAGCAACGTCAGCCGCCTCAAGTACGAAAGTCAACAGTTCCGTTCGATGGTGGCCGAAGTCAAGTCCAATCATGCCAAACTAGCTAAAGAGGTAAGTGTTACTTTGATACACACACCCAGAGTTTCCACTGCTAAGACCTTTAACAAGGAATCCTGTTTTAAACAAAATGTCATCCCGTTCGTTGTTTTAAAAAAAAGTTGACGGTGATTATGTAGTCGAAAACCGCGGTAAGAATCGAAAAATATATCATTAAAATGTTTTTATATTGTAATTTTATTCTTTGAACATACAGTTTTTCTTAAGAAAAAATATGGTTACAAGAACGTATTTCTAATTTAAACAATATATTTCTTAACATTTTTTATACATATTTTTAACATGGTAGGTTTCAATGTTGATTCTTAGTATAAAAAAGAAATGAAAATATGAAAGAAATCATACCTAAATCAACGTACGGCAATACGCTTTGTATTGAAATAAATATTTACCAATGTACCTCGGAGCCGCGGTCAATCATTCGTACGAGGACAAATCTTTGATTATTGGTACAAATATAATCGAACATAAACCACACATTTCAATAAAAGTAATGTACGGTAACACTGATATTAAAAAGTTGATATGAATCGCTTGCTTATCTTTAAAATAACCTATCATTTCAACAGGCAATATTACGTGTACTACAATTTAATACCTACATAAAACTAAACAGCAAAAGGCATTATATTATTTTAATATCATCATCGTTAAAGATGATCATGTCATCATCAACTACGTACGTCTCCACCGAGAAGACGCAGACTATTCAAAGTTAGGTGACTGGGCTTTAGGTAGCCACGCCGGCTCGGGGGAAATGCGTTTCATACTAAAATATTTTATTCACTCGTAGTCAATTTCTCGGCATCTCGCAATGTGTATCGAGTTACATTGCATTTGTATTACATATTTTGTAGAAAATTTAAACTCAAAGGTAATATTGTACGGGTAAAGAAGATTTCTTTGAAATGGATTTATTGCATTCGAGCTATTTCATTTTGAGTTATTGCTAACAAAATCTTGCATAAAATTCAATGGATACTCAAGAATACAATTTTCTCTTATTTGATCCCCGATAGACCTTTTGGTATTTTATAAAATGTATTTTGAAGAATTTTCACAGAATAATTAATGTGACTGCTGTATGAAAGTTCTATTGCGAATACAAATAATTTAAAAAACAAGAAAAAATATAAATCGTATTATAATTATATTGGAAAATGATAGTAAATTCTGACACTATTTTTCTACTTGGAATATGTAAGATGAAACGAATTGTTGTTTTAATTTCAAAATGCTGTTGTAGAGGTTTAATTGGATTTTTTTTATAACGAGCAGCGGCTGACATTAATTTGAGATATGTGTTGATACTTCGAGCTTTATAAAGCGGTAATTGTTATAAAATACCTATAGTTTTGACGTTTCATTATTAATGAACTATATTCGAGAATGTAATCCCAAAGCAGGTAAAATTACGAGTAAGTTTATTTATTTTTTGATAATAAATCACGGGCTATTGAGTTTTGAAGTGAACAAAAGTTGTACTTGAAGCACTTTATCAGTAAGGTCAAGTGGCTTAGTAAGTCGTTAAGGTAATTTCCACTTGATTTTTTTGTACTCGCGGAACGTGGTATATCGTTGACCGAATATAACTTAGTTTATTTCACTTAAGTGCACCCCTTCCATGCACTTTACTGTTATCCCCTTATAAGTTAACAACGTCATTAAGGGGCTGTAATTAAGATTCTTATTATCATTAAAGCAAGCGAACTTTCAAAGGCAACATCGAGCTTTATGTGACCCTAGTACCGGAAATGAGGAGGAAACGGCGCCCCCCCCCCCGCTCCCGGCCCCTCCGCACTCGTGTTGTATATACTGCTATGAAATAATTCAGTTAAAGCTCCGTTTAAAAGCCCTGTGATTCAAGGCAGCTACGCTATTAAGCCAACTTGTGCATACACGTGGACGATGGAGAAACGTGCTCCTATTTATAAAACTATTAAACCTTTTAACGACGTTGTATTATATTAAATCATTTTAAAATATTATAAATTTCACAAATGTTTCTCTCACACAAATAGTGATTATTTTACGTGTAATCGAATTGGTATTTTCTAACTCTACTAGATTAAATTGAAATTTATAATGCTGGATTTTGATATTGTGAAGAGCATTGTTATTGTTAACTGAACGGTCGAAATTAATTACGAATTATGTGTATGTAGACTAGCTTTTATTCGCAACTTCGTCCGCGTGAAACTAAATAATATAGCCAATGTTACTCGGGGATATTTTATCTTTCTAATGGTAAAAGAATTTTTGAAATTGGTCCAGTAGTTTATGAGTTATTTCAATGCATACAAAAATATAAAGTTTCTCTCTTTATAATATTAGTATAGATGAATATGGTAGGTCTCACATCACTCCGGTATTAGTGAGTTATTTGCATTTAAAGGTATCTATTTAAAATGTGACGCAACTGAAATATATTTCGAATCGATATCTTTTACCAATACGTTTGGATATGTATGGAATGTTCATTCCACTGTCGCGTGATATTCCAATCTTCTGTATCAATTCCATCGTAACATTTCATAACAGTTTCGATGTTTTAAAATATGAAAGTTTTTTTCAAATAAACATAGGTTTTTTTACAATATATATATGTTATAACCCTTGACATAATGATTCAAAAAAGTACATTAATTAACAAACATTTTAATGAAATTACTACTTATTTTTATATATTTTGTAACTAATTTTTGATGTCTTAATAATAGAGATTTTAGCATGGTTACTGGCACAGCCTTCTAATGATTATTTGGAGAATCTCTTAATGTAGTTTTAGTAAGAAAATCAATGCTTAAAGACTTTGTTAACTGTATACTGTAGTATGACATTTAATTACACTTTAAGCCCTGATAAGGTCAAAAGGGTGTATATTGATATTTCCTATTGTTTTCTATTACGAATTAATTACTCTTTAAATAACACTCTCCGTTGACGGTTAAAATAAATCCATGTTAATAGAAACTAGAAGGTCATTATTGTTATAGTAATAAAGTTGATTATAGCGTGATTGTCATAAATAACAGGTGCGAACCCTCTTCACGGTGCATGAATGCAACGGTCAGTAACCGTTTTGCCTGCGAGTTTTTACCGGTCAATATGCTTACTGCCGTAACCCTCTTATAAGCATCAAACCGAAGCATTAATGAGGGTAGATGTGAACCAGAATTTGTTCTATTTATTGGTTCATTTTGCGGATATTTAATTATTATAAATGTCGAAATATTAATAACTCATTGTCATGCTAACTAATTAGGTATATGCGATGTATTGTATATTTTTTAGTTATATAGTAATAGCTAGCAATGAAATGACGATAAACGTAGTGTGGTTACATATGTAATTTGTATCCGTCGCATTACATTTCGTTCCCGGTATATTTGATTGCTTCGCGTATATAGATTCAACTCGTGCATCGCGCATCAAGGAAATTAACAAACATATCTATTTAAGATGTGTACGGAGAGGTTGAATATCGTGAGTTACAATATAAATACAATTATAAACAGTTTGCAACACAAGTAAAAGAAACAATCTGATGTACTTCTAGGCAAGGAAGAAACTATTCTACTTTAATTCTTTTAATTTTTATTTAAAGCCACCTTAGTGAAAGTTAAGTCGCTTTTAAAATTAAAATAAAATTATAATACGTATATTACTAAATGATTCCGATGAAAGGTACTTGTATAGGGACGGAACAAAACGACATGTAATTTTTATGTTCGTCCAAAAACTGGTTTGCACTTCCACCTGTACGTTCATCTTGTGATACGGAAGTTCCATTGAGCGAGCGGACAATGTGTTTCGGAGCAAAGAGCCGCCTACCGGCCGCCGCCGCCGCCGAGGCTAGGCCTCTGTCGGACAATGTTCATATAAATTAAACGTTCTCACCGTTGTCAAGTTGGTTATAATGCTATTTAATATAACTGGTTACTTTATTTCTAGAGATTCATTTGCATAATCTATACTAATATTATAAAGAGGAAAGATTTTTATTTTTGTATGTATTGAAATAAGAAACAAACGATTGGGCCGAATTTAAAAATTCTTTCATCGTAAGAAAGCTACATAACCAAGTAACATAACAGTAACACAACTACAAAATACTTTTACCCTTTAAACATATGTCTACATAGTATGTTGAATAATTGTTTTTAATTCTGCTCATTTGTATGTGATGATTGCAATACCACGGGTGGTTGGTTATCTCCTTAACAGAAATTGAATCGGATAGCGAACTATAATTTCGCTTCCAGTTTAATCAAGTTTAATTATAATGTTCGAGCGGTTCATGCGCTAACTTAATGTAATCCCGTACTACATAACAACATATATGCATACATCTATATGTATTTATGTCCAGAATTAGCTGTATTTAAGTTTAAGTCGAAGTAAAACGGGTAAGTGAACATTGAAGGGAGGTCGTGAGAAAGTCTTTTCGAGTGCCTGTGGGAACCCTCCGATCGACACCGGCCTTTTGTCTGACGCAAAAAATTTAGACCTCACACCGTACGATGCATTGAACGAAATCCGATCTGCGGCAGTAATTAATAATTCAACGGTCACTCCTTTGCCGCAAGCTTGCGACTATATTTTGCACTTCATAAAACAATTTCCTTTCTTATAAAAAAAAATCGAAAAATTAGAAAAATTACAAAGCAATTTCTAATGAAGTATTTCAAAGTAATATAGTTTATTTAATTTCCACGGTAATATGACAGGACTAAGATCTTCAGATAGCTAAAAAAATTGGTTCGAATTTCTCACAGCTATCTTTCTATTTGTTCTTTATAAAAACCCTCAACGGAATGTCTTTATCCAAAATTCCTTATAATATGGTCAATGGAAATTTCAAAACGCTTCGTAGCTTTCCAAGAAATCGGATTTTTTTGACATACTTAAACATTTCTAACAACAAAAAGCGAATTTCAAATTGCATTTGAAACGAGATATGTTCCGACACAAAGGTTCGTCGTCCATTGAGCTGCTTTCGACGGTATTGATGAAGAAACCTTTGTTAAGTCGACCATTATTGATGGGGCGATACAAAAAAATTGCCCACCCATTCGTTCACAGTTTATTTCAACTACTACCATCATATATACCAACAACTAAGTACATCTATTATCTATCGCACTAAACTTAAAATAATGTAAACATTTGCACATTGTGCGCAAACATGTTGCTAATTATGGGTATAGGGGGGGCAAACGCAAAAAAAGTGAAATATGGAACTAAGCGTTGTAGAATAAAAACGATTTTAAAAATAGCCCACATCTGCCACCTTCGGGCGAAGACTCGAGTCTGTAAAGTTAGAAGATTGAGCTATATAGATACTGGGCGATACGACCGACATACTAGATTTTTCTGACTGATGAATCTCCAGAAAAATATCTACATACAGAATATTGACAGAGAAATAAAAAACTGCAGTGTGAAACAGTAAATACTTCCTGGAAAATATATTTATATCAAATTCTGAATTAATCATCAGACATGGATTAATGGATTCATTTGTAAGTTGGAATATTAAAATTATACCAAAGTGTATTTCAACGTATCTATCTAGGTTGAATTGATTGATTATGACGTGGTTGCATCTGAATACCATTAACAATTTCTAGCTTTATTTGTTTGAGTTGAAAGGAACTTACTTCAATATGAAGAAAATATAGCCTACCTTTAACTAAAGCTGCACAGAGTTAATATAAATAATTTAATTTTAGATTTCGTAATTGCAAATTCAAATAATCCTAAATTGGAATTTGGTGCAGTAATGTTGTCTTAAACAAGGGTTGAACATTCAGCAGTATCAACGATAGCAAATCACTTCTACGGGATTACCCAAAGTGCATGCGCTACACAGTGATCCATAGCGAACATCAAACATGTATAGAACTGACAACGACGTTCGATATCTCATACGTGACAAGCACTTATCGAATGTCATATATAGCGATATCGCCAATCGAAAGATACTTTGGGTAGCCCTCTGTTCTCTCGTTCAACAGCTGTACTGCACTGCTTTAATAATCTGTCCTCGTGTGAAATACAATGTGCAGTGTGAACGCAGTCCGGTTTCCACGCTTTTGAATACATGCTCGGTGTTCGCGGCTCTTTTGTCTGGTCCCGGCGGATGAATTTCGAATGGCAGCGGATGTTCCCCGACGTAAGCTTACAGCTACTAAAGACCAGTTATTATTTTAAATAACTCGCCTGAAAATAAAATAACAAGTATGTTGACGCTTTCGAAAATATTCCATTCGATATACTCCAATGATACTAGTATATTCTACGAAGAATCTTTTTGATACCTTATAATCTATACTAATATTATAAGAGAGAAACTTTGTCATTTTATATGTATTGAAATAACTCAAGAACTACTGGGCCGATTTCAAAAATTCTTTCACCATTAGAAAGCCACATTATCCCCGATTAACATAGGCTATATTTTTTAATTCCACGCGGAGGAAGTCGCGCACAACAGCTAGTTTTAATGTAAAGATATTAATCAGTGCAACGTCTATTATTTAGAAACTCGATATAATTACATTACTTTTATTTAATACTTACTATTTCAAAAATTGTTATATAAAGTTAAATAATAAACCAAAACTTTATTAACATTGTATTCTGTAAACGAAGTACATTTTCTTTTCTATTCATCGCTTCATTGTGATTTGCTTAATCTTAAAATAAGTCTGTTCGTTGGAGGTACTATTGATAAGATTCTTTTGTTTCCTTCGGTTGCCTTTTGTTGCAGACACTATTGTACAAACTGATTATTTTATATTAACTTTAAAAAGTTATTTTGTATAATTTTGTTTCAATTCTCTTCTTTTATCTGCGTAAATATTAAATCAATAGAAGAACTCTTATGCCGTTAAAGAGTCTTATTCTAATGCACGACGAGAACTATTTATTAATAATTTTTGGACTACCCGACCTTACTAATTTAGTTTATTTTGAAATGTCAACGTCGATACAAATTATAAAAACATTTTAGTTTTTTTTTTATATAGAAGTAGCAAATACCCATATTGCAAACCGGATAGCGAATGCTTACCCAGCATATATTTTATCAGAGTAGAGGGACCACCTGCCGCAGTATATGCATACATTAACGATGTATAGATAGAGGCAATTGGACGCTCGCATCTCTGCGCCTGCGCACACCTGGTTCGGCGCCAGACGTGACACGAATATATTTCCAATACAACTCTGTTATACTTACGTTAATTACACGTTTTAAACACGAAGTTTTTAAAATGTATTTCAAATGATTTTGTACCATGTTATCTGTTATTTTTTATGTTTTTTTTTTAAAAAAAGGTATAGCAATTTAGACATAACTACAGCTTAAAAAATGTTGACGAGAAAATTCTATACTATCATTCGATTGCAATCGACATGATAGTACTGCATCAGAGCGTAAATTGTAGCGCAAAATAGTTTTATAACTTTGTGAATATCAAAAGTGTGCGTATCTTAAGGCGACAGCATCGAGGATCGCAGCCTCCCCCGGAAACCTGTTCTTTGGCGGCATAATTGCAACGGCAACGTTTCAAGCAGATGGCTCACAGCTCATATAAATTACGGACCGTAAATGCCAACCATTTATAGACCTATTAAAAAGTATCTTAAAAAATCAGCAAGCAAAGACTTAAATCTTAGCAAGAGGTCGTCGCAGCAAATCTTTTCAGTACCATAACTTTACCTTGTAATTAAGACATATTAGTCGCTTCCTTCAATTAAAAGTTAGGATCTAAGAGCTTTTTTAAAATAGTAAAGGAATCTCTTAGTCAAAGGATACATTAATTCAAGGAACTGTCTCTTAGTGAAATGAAAAAGATTTATATTAGTAGTTTTAATTTTTTTTTAGTCTGGACTTTGATGCAGTTGACCTATAAGAGGAATGTTGCTTTAAATGTCTACTAGATATATTTTGTAAAGTTTAAATATCTTTGACAATTTACTTTATATTAACCTGGTTAGTAAGCATTTAACGCCATCAATTAACAATGACTTATTACTCTGTAAGCTAATAAGGACGTGGGAATCGGTGAGCGAGGATTCCCGAAGGCTAGGATGTTTCCGCCTCTACATCCCCTCGCAACGTTCATTACAGAACGAACTTCCTTTTTAGTTCCTGTTTCATTTCCAATGAACTTTCCAGCTTTTGCCACGACTTTAAAACCGAACAGCGAATTGAATATAGTATTGAATTCGCAGTGCAATATTGAAATGAATCCGTACTGTAGCTGACTATCTTTTTTACAAAGCGTAGTACCTTTTTCTATTCCATGTAATTACTTTTATTTATAAACTGACGGGATTTAATTTTTGTGACAGACACGAAATACTTCCGTCGTGCGGTTCTATATTATTATAGAAAATACATGCAATACATAGAAGCCAAAAGTTAATTATTTTTCTTTGTTACAGGTCAAAGCTAAGCAGATGCAAGAGATGGATATGACATCTGACAACGAAGTTTTGTCCCTACATGAAATACGTCACTCCCGTCGTAAGCTGCGGCATAACAGGAATGGGCGCAACAAGTATGGCAACAACAAGATGATTCATACTCAGATCTCCAGATTGGCGCGCACCCAACAGCAGCTCGACGAGTCTCAACAAAGTCTCCAAACTCAAATACTCGACGTGCAACGCCGTCTTGACCGTTACGAAGAACCCAACTGGAACTTGATCACAACTAAAGTTGACTTTCTCGAAGTGGAGACTAAATTTCTGCGTACCGATCTCATGAACATCACCCGGAAAGTTATGGACTTAGATAAAGTTCACTCCTCAATGCTTGAATTACGTGAAGACGTTGAAGGAATTGAAAATAAAGTCGACAAGACAATTCCCGATTTCCGCAAAGAAATTTCTAAATTGGACGTCAACTTTGCTCAAGTGAGTATTTCAATAAAGATAATAATGTACATAAGGGATTTATTGTTGGTAATATTTTAAATCCAATACTCCTAAAACTCTAATTGTTCTTTTGTTTTTGTAGCTCAACGCTCAGTCATCCTATCTAAAAGACGACCAGGAAAGCCTACGGCAATCTGTGAAAGCCATCGCCGTAAGCGTGAGCAACACCATCGACCGCGCCGAGATGGACCGTCTCGAGATGAAGAAACTTAACGACTCCGTCATTGCTCTCGATACCCGATCCAAGCAACACTTCTATCGCCTCAATGATCACATTCTAAAGGTTATTAAACTTCTTTTTTTCATTTATTAAAAAAATAAAACGATAAAATGTTACTTCTTTTAGTTTTTTTTAAATAAATTGTCGACTAATAACTTTATTTTTATCATAGAGTGAAGCCAACAACATCGACGTTAATCAAACTACTGTCTCTCTGCCGGAAATCATGGGCGAAGTCAAGGAATTGCAACCTGTTGAACGAGAGTACGAAGAGCTGGTCAACAAACTACCCAAAGACTGCTCTGGAGTGTCCGGTCAAGCCGGCGATTACTTGATACATCCTGGTCACGCCCCCGTAGACACCTGGTGTGAGAATGGAACAACTCTCCTTCAACGTCGTTACAATGGCAGCGTTGAATTTAACAGAAAATACGTTGAATACGTTAATGGTTTTGGCAACCCCGCTTCGGAATATTGGATCGGTCTGGAATCTATGCATCGGCTCACCCAGGACAACTGCTCGTCTATGCGCATTGATATGACCGACATCTACGGCGGCATCTGGTATGCTGAATACAACAACTTCTTCGTGGGTAACGCGGACTCTGGTTACGCTCTCGAGATCGGTGGTTTCAGCGGCAACGCTAGCGATGCTTTCGAATACCAAAATCATATGGAATTTTCGACGATCGATCGGGACCGTGACATTTCGAACACCCACTGCGCCGGCAACTACGAGGGAGGATGGTGGTTCTCTCACTGCCAGCACGTGAACATCAACGGCAAATACACTCTTGGCCTGACCTGGTTCGACGCTGCTAAGAACGAGTGGATCGCTGTGGCTACAAGCGAGATGCGCCTCTTCCGCCGCTCGCTCATGCACGGCTGTGTGTAAACGCCATACCTCTCTATACCCTGATTATAAACGATCATATATACGTTTAAATCTAGGGACATATTATATTAGCCCTAACGATGTTATATTATATTCAAAATATACCAAAGATAAACTAATAGACGATGGTAAATACGAGTATATCTTATCTTTGCCAGTAGAATGTTGCAAAAGTCTACTGCTTATTTATAGATCTGAGCTACCATAGTTCTCAGGACCGCTGTCCTTTTTACACTGTACTTTAATTGTAACTTCCTGCATTGTTTACCACAACTTTTCGTACAACAATCTTGTAACTGGTAAAGTTTCAAATTAAATTTGATTTCACGTATTTTAATTTTTACTCTATTTCAAATCTGTTCAAAAATATTTCCTCTTAAAATATTTATTGTTCATTTAATTTTAATGCAGAATTAAAAGTTTTATTATTAATATAAGGACTTAGGATTATGAATTTTTGAATCTTAGGCATTAGATGCATTCAATATTACTCAATCAGTAGGTAAGGTAGAGGTTTCAGTATTCCATAAGGATATTCGATGCAGCATACATTCCATTAGGGACAGAAATAAGTGTCTATTAATTTCTTTATTCTTTGTTTATATTGTTTAGTATTTCAGGCATTTAAGTTGTGTCATTGGCACTTAAAAGGAAGACTGTTAATCGCCATTTGTTTACTTTTAAATTAGGAATACTAATAATATATTTCGTATTCTAAATTTTAAATTAAGGTTTTTAATTGAAACACTATGTTTTGTTAACATTAAGTTTGTGTCATATTACTATTATTGAATTTTGTGTATTACTTTTTGTTGAAATAGTTTACATTAATGTTTTTGTCGCTTGTTCAGTCACTAATTCGGTAAAATGAATACGTTTAAGATGACGACACGGCTCTCACTTTACCATAACCGATATTGTAGAAAATAACCAATGGATTCAAACCAAATATATTAATCGAGCATATATTGATGTTTTATTTCATATCAGGTACCATTCTAAATGTCTTATTACCCAAAACACATAAATCTATAACTACTCAAGTAAAACAAATTGAGACAACAGAACTTGTGCTAAAGACATTGAATCTAACACAAATATATAAAATGACAAAATTTTAATTAAAAAAATTCTTGTAACCTGATAACATTATACTGCGATTCGTCACTATCAGATTCACTCGAACTCTCATCTAATTTTGCTGGAGAGTTTACGCCGTCGTCGAGTTCTATGGAATCTTCATTATTGAATTTGTCTTTGTATAGAAACGGTTTCGTAGTAATAGTCATAAAATCGCTACTGGCATTGCCGTGTTGCATGGATTCTTGAGAGCTATTTCTAATATTTTCAAACATTTCAGTCTTCAATAGATGAAACTCACCAGAATATACAAAATCTCTAATATCAAAGACTGTTCCTTTTAGTTTTGCCAATTCCGTGTCCAAATTTGTTTGGAAAATCGGTTTTTCGGCATACGTCAAAGTCAATGGTTGGAAATTTTCCCTTGTCAAGGTGAGCCACTTGGAAAGGCTGTAAGCTCTTGTAGCTTGAAATATTTCCGTCAAATTGAACTGAGTTAGATTTCGTAGAATTGGGACGTTGTGTAGTATCCATCTGAGGGACAATTTTGTTCGTTAGTAAATACATTAGGGTATAATATTATACTGGGGTGGTAATTACCTTTATAAAGTGAAAGATGTATATTCATACATCATGAATAAAACGATGTTATGTATATATTTTTTCGAGCCACAGTTAACAAGTTTTTTTTAAATCTGCTTCCGTTCACTTATTTAGATGCAAATTTCTGACCCCGTTGCAAATTCATTCCAGTTACATTTACTAAAACTTGGTAAACTTCATATGAATTTAGGAGAAAATGAATTAAGCAGGAAATGAAGCAGAAGTTGTTTTAAATTATGCCATTAGTGTCTATTGTGTACTAGCATCTGGCTAAGAGTGGACATAAGCAATTATTAGACATTAGGTAACCTTTTAAGATACGTTTTAAAAGGTAAATATTGTAAGGTGTGTCTTCCACGAATGTAGACTATACTTAAGTGGTTGCATACTAAAATGTTAAGAGTAATATCAAACGGCTAATGGGTAAACGTAGGACATGCAGAAGTACTGGGACCACATAAGCACTAAAACCAGAGACCTCCCCTTGGGGTCACAGGTCTGAGAGCTTATGAGCGTCCTCTTCTAACTACTCGTAACTTACGGTTGGTAATAACGCATATCGGTGTAGACTAAAGGAAGATCGTTGTGGTAGCCGCAACCGAAGCCCCACGACTGTATTCCAGCAAGATGACCATTGATGACCAGCTGAGCACCCGGCACAGCCAGACATGGGGTCACGGCGTTCTCCTCACGCGCCACACCGAGACACATCATGCCGGGCTTCAGACGAGTTTCATGCTACAATCATAACCGATAGATAATAACTCCTTGTTTTTAATCCGATTGAAAAAAATGGTGATTGTCACGGGTATGGATTCTACATAGATCGATTTTAAGGTGTACCTATAGGCAGGCAAGTGATATAAGCAGTCGAGTCTAGATAACAAAATGCTATGTTTAAATAAAATTATAAAATAGTGTAACTAAATAGTAATATGATAATGGTACGTTATTAAAATACAAAAATAATTTCATTTCATTGAATTAAAATGAAGGTACTTGTTTTATTAAAACAAAGGGAATTAATTTATTGCGAGAAACTAAAGGCGTACAAAGAGTAGAGCCACGTATATCGTATAGGATTTTCTTAGAATTATGTGCTACATAGTTTTCCTTTTGTATTATGAAATTAGCACTAAATTATATTAAAACAATTGCAAATGAGATAAAAATTAGAACAAGGTATATTTAATATTTATTTCGCAATATTACCGAGTGATATTTATTAAAGAAAAATTGATCTAAAATTGGAAACGAAGATATCAGAATATAGGATGTCTAGAAGTGAACCGCCGGCCAATAGATTACAAATCAAATACCCGCTACAGAGTTAAACTGCAAGTGGAACGGAAATCGAAAATGCAATTTTCAATTCGATTAAATGTAATTTTATTACAACCGCGTTTCCTTTAAGTGGTGTTTGACAACTTGTTGTTTGTTGATGAATGTTTGTTTTAGTGATTCTCAGATTTTGTGAAAGTTCTCAGAACAGTAATTTTCTTTGTTTTCTTTTTCTCTTCACGTTACGACCATTGATTTTGAGTAATTAAAAAATACGACTAAATTATTAAACATAATTTAACTAAGATTTTTAATTTAAAAAATGGGGTTAATAAGAATATTTCAAAATATAAAGATAAGATTCGTTAAGAAATTAATTCTTGGAATGAAGGTTACTATCGAAATTCACGGAATCAGTAAGAAACGGCAATTGCTAAACCAACTTCTTCGAAGAAGTGATAATAATCATTGAAAAACAATAACCCACGGATTGCTGGGTCTTAGTAAAAGGAGTTTCTCATGTATACAGGAGGATATTATATTCTTATGGGAACATCATGTGCTATAAAATTGGGAACATCCTGTGTACTGTACGAATAAAATAGAGGTTTATTTTTTTTAAACTCTTTCAATGTTATTTTCAACTAATCCCAATATTAAAATAAACATAGGTAAAAACTGTTTTTGACACATTATTTATTCAAATCAATTAAGAGGTTTTAAAATATTTTGATTCGTAAAATATTTTCGAATATCGCCATATTTCATCAATTATTCTTTGTGAAACATATTTTTATTTGCATGTAGAATTCCGATATTTTTAATGAACCTATGGTACCTACTGAGAATTTCTTTTCAATAAAAATATACAGAGAAAGTTGTAGGAAAACACTCCATCATACGAGATACGAGTATCTACTGGGAATATACGATGGTACGTCAATTATAAAGTAAAATTGAAAAAGTAGAATTAACAGAGTTTCTAGGACTGATAGGAATAATAACTACATTTGAAAGAAAGAAAGAAAACATATTTATTGCTACACAAAATGTAACATACTACACAGTCCATTTTTATTATTTTTTTATGTTCAATCACAGAATATTGAGGCACCTATATACTTACTAAAGAGACGTTATTCTAAATTACCATGACTATATTATTGTACAGGACTAACTTATTGTCGTTGCTTTCTTTATTTTACAAATAAACAATGATAACAATATGTTTATACTGCTGTGTAATCGGTGAAAACTAAACTTTGAATAAAAAATAATCTTTACGACTCTTCAAATTGACAACTTCAGAACGTGAGACATTGCTCAATATTCGTAGTTATTAAAATAGTTAATTCAATACATACAAAAATACAAAGTCTTGCTCTTCATAATATAAGTATAGATTTGTTACTTCGATAAGTTATTATATTTAGTTCGTCAAATAAAAATACGATTCATTGCGTCAGCTTTATAAAAAATATTTGTTTGTATAAAATAAATGTATGTATAAATAAAAATAAATTACTCTTATACAGACTCACACGCTCATATCCCTCGCAGTAGTAATTAGGTGACGTTATAACGAACGAGATTGTTCTCAACATTGGATCAATTTTCTCATCAGGATAAAACTTAGTGGAGCGCGGCAAACACAGCTCTTTACCCTTTAAAATACATTGCATTTGTATAAATACAACTAATTATAACAAAACTTTTATTTACACAGTCAAACTTCGATAAACGAGAAACTTCTATAAGCGAGAGTCGTTCTATGGTCCCGACGAGCTACCTCCATAAGCGACAAATTTGGATCAGATAGAAACCTCTATAAACAAGACAAATATCTCGGTCCCTTGGACTACTTGGACTTGGACGCTTATCTAAGTTCGACTGTAATTATGTTATAGACCTAAAAAAGTATTTTCAAGACACTATCGGCGTTCAAACACCACTCAATATGTTAGAGCGTCTTACATGTTAAGTCCACGCTTAAACTTTTACGGCGATCTCGTTTAATGTTGACGCAGCTTAGATTTTAATCGACGTTTGCGTAACGAAGTATTCGAGTGGAGTATGAAAATACGGCCTTATGTCTCTATGGAAAATTATGCAAAAAAATATTGAAGGAAAATGGAACCTTAAACCTGAATATTGCTGTAAAGTTGCATGCTATACACGATGTTTGGTTAGGGAACTTATTACTACTTACTGCCTACTTTGGAAACAATATTGGCTTTAAGTGACACGTTAATAACCTGTCATGTGTAAGTAGGTACTCAAAATCTGCTTCATTAACTATCGTGGCTGGGATGTAATTAATTCTACAAACTTCCACAATAGTTACTAGCTCGATTGTTTTTTTATAGAGATGTATAATTAACAATTCTATTCTAATTATCACTCTGAATTCGCTTACTTTTGCTTAATTCCGCAGTATAAATAAACTTATTTTATTTATCTTTACAATATTGATTAAAATAATCTACTTAAATTATTATATTGCATCCATATTCAAATAAAACAACAATTGAATGCGGTTGCGGTTTTAGTCGAAACAAAAACCGCAACTGGGCTTCATTCGCTACGTATCTATTGTGAACGTCAAAAATGTATAAAACTGAAAATAACGTTCGATATTATACACTCGACAATTAACTTATCGAATGTCATTGTCGATTTCATACTTTTTTGTCGATTCCATCAGCGATATATGCAATCGAAAAGTACTTTGGGTAGACCCCCTGTTGTGATAATAAAATACGAATTTTTGGTCTCTTCGTGCACAATGATACGTAAATATTCGATGTTAGTTTCTTAGCGGCTTTCACAATAAAATCTTTTATGTTAGCGACGCGCACTTGTGAATGAAATTCTCTAACATGGTTTTGCGTAAATCTCTCAAGCCTTGAACGCACCAGGATAGTTTTCAGTCAAGTAGCAAGTCCTGTAGTAATTAGTAAACCCTTTGTTCGGATACTTGCTACTTGCTACTCGACTAATATATTATCCTAATTCGTACAAGGCTTTAGAGACAAATCTGGCATATTTGGTGCCTTAGTTGATGAAAAGATATACACAAAAATTACATCAATTTATTTCAATTTATCAGTACCGTAAGATCGCATCTCCCCCAGCCTGTAACCAAAGCTCTTTCATCATTTACACTCGACGACGGGGCTATTAAACCAATTGGCTTTACTGATATTCTGAAATATAAAGATAAAAACATCAATGGCTATTTTAAAACCAATCAAACCAAGTAACAAACCTAGACTCGAAATTCCCGAATTTTCTCTTTCAAATATTGCACCCGAAATAGGAAAAAGTAGAGTATTCTAACAACTATAGGCCGATAAGGGTATCCGACCCGGTGAGCAAACTAAATTATGACAGCTAAGAGCGTCGGTGGCTCAGGGGTTTTAGCTCTTGACTTGTATACTGCAGATTCCGAGTTCGAATCCCGCCATATACCAACGTGTTTTTCCATTTTCGATTTTCATATGCACCCGACTCTTTTACGGTGAAGGAAAACATCGTGATGCAACCTGCATATATGCGTGAAGTAACGTAAAGTACGCGCTAGGCGTGGAGTTGCGGAAAACGGAGTCCTTCAGGGGTCGAACTACATTATGACAGCTAGTGAGCTGTGAGCGGCCCCTGTGAACAGTGAACAGGTTATAGGTGATGATCATAAGATCCTTGTGGTAATGTAGCTCTGATATCATTTTCTTCATTTGTATCATTTTCAATATCCAAGTGAGTTTAACATATTTTATAACAGAACTAACAGCGATAGAAATGCCTCTATCACCGGGCAAGAGATCTTTGTTTAACTATGTTTTAGAAAGGCGGCGATTGCAAAAAATATCAATGCCAATTAGACGACTGAAAAAAGATGAGTTGTGGTGTAGTTTTAAAAATGATAAACAGTATTTTATGAAAACTAGTTTCTTAAATTTTAGACCTATATATTATTAGATCATAGAGTTTATAATTTCTAATAATTTAAAAAAAATATAATTTCTAATAATTTAAAAAAAATATAATTTCTAATAATTTATAAAAAATAAAAAAACAACACCTTACTAACCACGTGTTTCTAACGCTCTAGTTCAAAACATAAAATTGTTAGGACTTTATTAATCGTTTTTTTTGGGAAGGACACATTTTTCTCAGTGTTCTTTATACTAATGATGTATCTGCGGTGGCAGTACCATTAAATCTAACCTACAAAAACTAGAGTCAAATGGAATGATATTGCTAATGAAAAAAGGTCTGTATTTTTTGAAAGACATTTTCATTACAAACAATGCAGATGAAGCTTCTTGTTCCATTTTGGCGAGACAAAGACTTGAAAGATAAAGAGTTCCATTACTTTAAAAATTATCTTTACACCTGTTAAGTGCTGTAATTATTTTGCACGTTAACAAGTCCCTTTACCAAAATTATGGGTTTTAAATTAGTCTATTGTAGGTAAATATAGGTACCTACTGTAAATAATAAAATATTGATTGTATATTCAATCTAGTTAAAAGAAATTTAAGGTCGGATATTTCTACATCGTTTCCAATATTCGAATTGAAATTTTGACGTTTTCGTCAAAATGTATGTAAGCTAGGATTGAAGTTTAAGTTGTGACATCGTAAAAAGTTTTAACGATTGCTCGATTCTCGTTGCTCGCAAATTGGCTCCTCCGATGGTTATATGTATTTGCAAGTATGTATACCATTTTCCTATACTTTTATACATTATCAGGTAAAGGTTCTTCATACTACGGATGCGATTGAATGCATAATTACTTAAAGACAAATTCTTCGTAAAGTCTTAGAAGAGCAATATCTGCATTTAATGTGTAAGGGTCAAAGTCCTCGTGAAAGATGACCAGCACCACGCTTCTTACAGTGGTTCCTCGGTCGGAGTACGTCTGTCCAGCTACTACCCCTAGTTCATATATTGGAACACTGCGGACAATAGAAATAAATTGTTTTAATACTATGCATTAATACTAGAGTCACATTCGAAATCCAGCTATTTTTACTAGACCGACTCTTTGAATCATATCAATAAGGTAAACTAAATTAATTATCAAATAATGTTGATTCTATTTAATAGTCGGTAAAGCATCTATCCGAGGTAACTAGAGCACTAAAGACGAAGTAACTACAACTAACAACTGCAAAGAACACCTCAAATATTTCAAGCTTTCTGAGCATCGAAGTACTAACGGGATAGTAACTAACTAAACTAAAACATTCTGTCAGGTTCCGAGATAGTTTAGATGTGTATTTCGTTAATAATATGAAATAGGAAAAGGAAGAAATATTTTAAAGCACCTTTAGATTGGTAATGCCGTACATAAGGATACTCAAATTTGTGATTTAAGTATCGCAGAGACGTGTTAGTCTCGTTGAGATTCCTTGATATATGAGATTATATGGCATTAGCCACTTAGCCATAATTGTTCGCTCCAGGAAAGTATTTTAATCGAGTAGAAAGTATCCCAACAAAGGATTTACCAATCTACTCTACTAAAATGTTGCTGTTTGGACACGTTTAGTTACTCAATGACTTGCTACTTGAATCAAATGCTATACCCGTACAAGGCTTTAGCCCTTTTACGATCGCTGTGAAATGACACCTATTTCGTTTATCCAGCGCTCAAAATCGCCACCGTATGAACAAATATATAGAAATGCATTTGTTATGTTTCAGCGCTTTTTTTAGCGCGCGTTTAAAAAGCGCTCGTGTGTTACCTGATGTACGAACGACCTGAGACTCGTGTAATCCCTTACATTGGATCCTTATTTACTGAGTTTTCATTTTATTATAAAAGTTGGCAACTGCATTCCTATATCTTGGTATGAAATTTCAACGCGTAAGAATACGTGATCATGCTAAGTGAAGGCAACTTGAAGAAATACGAAGCGCATTTACAAAGTTTAACCTGAGATTTAAAATCTACATTATTCCGATTAAAAAACTATAAAGGAATATTATAATCATAAAATAGAAAACATTTGGAGTGTATTAAATAATAGACAATATTTCACATGTTCACAAAACCAATCCTCGTAACAGCGTATTTCAAAAATGATTCGTCGCCATATTTATTAATATTGTATTTTTGAAATAAGTGATTCTTCTTCTAAGATTTATATTAGGAAGACAACGGAAATATTGACTATTATTTGATGGAGTAATACTACCTGTACATCAGCATCTCTGGTAGCAATGTTCACAGTGAAAACTGTTTGAGTTCGATGCAGTTGTGTTAACAAACAAACTATATAACATTACATACGTTGTTCATCTGTTGGTAATCGAGTATATGAATTGAAGTTAAATCACACGGAACTAAGTTTCGTGTTAACTTTACTAAGCATATGCAACACAACACAAACAGCATTTCCATTTACTACTAAATTCCATATGCTAAAATCTTGCATACAAATATTTCATACAGGAATTTACCTTAACTAGTCGCCCATTAGTCGAAAGTCTACCATTATTGATTATCAATGATTTCATTACAAAAGTAAAAAAAACAATATGCACACCTATTCGCGTAATTTCCTTTAATTATACAAAGTTTTCCCTTCGCGTACACAATACATACAATGATAATAATTTAATAAAATTGGTGCTCTTAGTCGTAATAGCGTACCTAATGCTAAAACTATTACTTTAGTATTAGCACCACTTTTAGTCTGAAGAGCTTTAATCTCTCTTCCGTGGCGGTGACGTCATAATCCCATTGAAAATTATGCACAGGCTCTTATATGAAAATTACTCTTAATTTCCATTTATCCATTTTAATATCTAAAGCTAAAAATTGTACCTAATAAAGGAAATCGCCAGAATAAAAGACCGCGGAATGACACATTTGAAATAGTCGAGAACTAGTGCATAAAACTATCTATATTAATATTATAAAGAGGGGAAACTTATTTTTATATTTTGTATGTATTAAAATAACTCAAAAAATACTTTCACCGTTAGTAAGCTACTAGATAAATTATCTCGGAGTAACATAGGCTATATTTTTTTAATTCCACGCTGACGAAGTCGAAGTGAAGGACAGCTAGTTTTAAATAAAAACAACATTTATATTATGGTGGAATTTAACAGATCATCATCATCATCAGCTTAATATACTTAAGGGTTCGGAGCCTTCACCTTTTCGACAGATGGGCGTCCTATACATACTTACTTTGAGAGAGGGTGTGCCACAGTAATGATAAGTTTCCTGGTCAGAAGCGTCCCTGTGATGTAATGACTCAGTAACCTTCGAACACTTACAACGTACGGGTGCTCTTGTACAGTTACTCGTACCCCTTTAAATATCTAAAATTAATACATACAGTCAAGCCTAGATAAGCGAGACACCTCTATAAGCGAGAACCATTCTCTGTTCCCGGCGAACAATCTTCATAAGCCAAAAACCCGGTTAGGGAGAAACCTTTATAAGCGTACATTCGCTACGAAACGATTTTATAGCGAACGTCAAAAATATGGAACTGATAATGATGTTCGATAGTTCACACGTCACTGTCACATGACTTATCGAATGTCATTGTCAGTTTCATACATTTTTGACATTCCATCGGCGATATCGCCAATCAAAAGATACTTTGGTTAGCCTTCCTGTACATGTATTTATTTAATTGTGTAGTACACACTATTAAAACCTTCGCAGTACTCAAAACTATTTTAGTAGTACACAATACAGTGACGGCGACGCGTGCGTGTACGAATCTCCGAGTTTAAATCGCGTAAGCCGCTTGGTCACTGAAGTTGCAGATTTGTACAAAGAACCTTAACGAAAATGTTTTTTCAAAAATAATGGCTGCTAAAATGTTTCAGTATTGTATTATATATCAATTTTAATGGAAACTGTAATAAATACTAGCTTTGTTTCCAATTATCCAGGGAGTTGTTTATTCATTTTATTTGATTTTGTACCAAACACTCGCGGTTATAAAATACAGCGTAACATAAAATCATAAAACTCCTGTAAACTATTTGTAGCATATTTAATTAATATGTATTTGGCTAACAAACTTTCCAGTTTGTAAAGTATTATTCTCATGATAAAATGTAATATTCAGTTTTCTTTATATAGAGTCGTTTTCATTTAGAAAATATAAAGGGAAATATGAATCAGAAACAAATAGGATAAATAAAATAAGTAAAACCGTTATAAAAAACTTTACAAAAACTAAGTTCACATCTAAATTTGGTTTGTATGGCGTACTGGTACGGTGTGTAATATGCAATCTAAACTAATATTATAAAGAGAAAAAAATGGTTTTTGTATGTATTGAAATAACTCAAAAACTATTGGGCAGATTTCAAAAATTCTTTCATCGTTAGAAAGCTTATCCCCGAGTAAAATATGCTATATTTTTTAAATCCGTTCGGGCGAAATTACGAGTAACAGCTAATCTATACTAATATTATAAAAAGAGAAACTTTGTATTTTTGTTTGTATTGAAATAACTCAACAACTACTGGGCCGATTTCAAAAATTCTTTCACCATTATAAAGTTATATTATCCCCAAGTAACAAAGGCTATATCATTTAATGCCACGCGGACGAAGTCGCGCACAACAGCTACTATAAAAATAATTGTTCTAACTTACTTTTCTATTCAGCAACGGTATGTCTCCAATTTTAGGATAACCGGCACTTTCAAATAAGTTACCGTAACCCGTTTCCGTAATAGTTTCCGATTGAATTATTTTTATAGTAACAATAACTGCAACAAGGGAAATGCGAAGATATAATAACATCGTGAAACTATTTTCAATAAATTACAATCTACGTCTATACTTCTATACTAATATTATAAAGAGAGGAACTTTGCATTTTAGTATTTTTGTATGTATTGAAATAACTCAAGATCTACTGGGCCGATTTCAAAAATTCTTTCACCATTAGAAACATTATACCCGAGTAACATAGGCTATATTTTTCCACGAGCACGAAGTCGCGCACAACTGCTAGACTATATATAATCAATTGAATTGCCTTTATATTAAAACATATATAATTCAAATGACCTATCAATTAGCGCTTCACATTAGCGGGAAATGTATTATCGACCACAAGCGATGCATGCAATACTGTTATTGTTTAATTATAAGTACTTCCTCCAATAATAGCTCGACATAGTATGTACTCTTCAATAGATATCTTTCAACCGTCTTTAGACTAATGTATATTAAAAGGAATTATTAAACATGAAGTAACTTTTGTTACTATGATAAACTTACTACGATGAAAAAGTAATAAAGAGAGTCTATCCAGCTTTAGTCCATTGTTAGCGCGGAAATTAAAAATGTAACATAAGTTGAACTAAAAACTACCGCAATAGTTATTGGGATGGTAGGAAATTTCATACGAGCTTTTAGAGGCCCGTAGCTTAATAACGAGCAGTATTCAGGGATGTAAACCACTCGTAGGCCGCATGTAGTATGGTGCAAAAAATACAATTTTTAAATCGTGAAAGCTGAGGCCAATTAGAGGTGAAAAATAAAATGATTTATGTAAATATTGTAGTATTGAATATCCTATTAAAGATAAGGTAATGAAGGGTATGTTAAAAAAATAAGTATGGTTGCATAAAACTTGTACCGCCGTAAAATAAAATAAAAACAACAAAATGTACGTGATCACAGCATCGTTTGCTGGTTGCGATTGTAAAGAAAAAAAGCTGTTTAAACAAAACTAGTTTGTACAGTGAATCAAACACGGAGATTTTTTACATTTTCTTCAAACCTAACAAACGGTATGAACGTGGTTATATTTTCGAAAGAACTTCCATATTTACTTTCAAAACCCCTGTTTCAATTATACTTAGTTTCATTATCGATTTTAATAAATAAACTACAGTTTTTAAATTACTCTTGCTATTTAAATATTGAAGGCATACACAAGGCTATACAATTCTGCAATTATAGTCTCTATGTCTTGTACGCACCAGGATAATATTTTAGTCGAGTAGCAAGTAACTAAACGTGTCCGAACAGCGACATTGTAGTGGAGTAGATTAGAAAATCCTTTCACAGGATACTTTTTACTAGCTACTCGACTAAAACACTATACTGGTGCGAACAAGGCTTAAGGGACTTGCGTAATACAATTTCAAAGAGGTACACAAGAACGTCACAGTTACCAAAATCTTTTTGCGTAGCTTTGTAATCTATACTACTATTATAAAGAGGAAAACTATATTTTTGTATGTATTGAAATAACTCAAACACTACTGGGCCATTACAAAGATGCACCATTAGAAAGTTACATTATCCCCGAGTAATATAGGCTATATTTTTTAATTCCACGCAAACGAAGTCAAGAACAACAACAGTTAGTTTATTTGGTCGAAACTTCTTTCTGAAAAGTAAATCGAATATACATGCTACTCGCATGCTTGCACACGATAATAATGTAAGCCTATAAAATACAGTATTTATTTGTTATTCTATGTATATTATTAATACTAAAACTTTCATAATTAAATTCGGAAAATGGACGAAATAAAGTTGTTGCAATTGAACGTGTTTCTAAAGCACTAGTTCATACATAAGTTAGTTGCTAGCCCTTAAAATCGGAAGTTAACCTGGCAGTTACATTTGATTGTTAGTACTTTACAGAGTTTGTTAATTAAATGTGTTAACTAAAACGGATTTTCCTGCAGCTAAAATGAATAACTAATGTTCACTTCAGAATATTTGTAAATTGAAACACTGGTTTACATTTCACCTTGTTGACTTTATTTGCAGTTACTTTATCGTTTTTGCAATATATAATTATTTATGGAATCATAAAAAGCTAATTGAAATAACATAAAAAAATATATGTTTTATGAATTTAACATAAGTTTTTATTGGCTAGTTGCTACTAATCAGTATTTATATTTATTTAACTATTAAATAGAATAAATAATATTAGAACGATAAATTGTCCTGCAGTTTAAATAACTTTTCTCTAACATTTTCTAAAGAAGGTTATTTACTTCAAAATAATGAAAATAAAATAAAAACGTAAATATAAATAGTTTACTTACGAATGGTCCAGACAGCTATTGAAGAGTTAATTGGCATCCTTCAACGAAATACTTCTAGTCTGACTTGGATTTTCATAGAAAATGTATTGCAGAAAATATTAAAATCTATACGGTCATGACAAAAAATACTTTTTATGTATCCATAGACTTAATATACCACTACTAAATGTATATAAGGGTACCTAATGTTGAATAGATCCGTGAGAAATATGTTGCAGTTTTCAAGTTACGGTATAAAATGATATCAACATTTTAAATAATTATTGCTTTATTAATAAGTATCATAAAAACCTTAATAACAAAATTCAATAAGTTCGTACATACCCTTTAATAGATAGCTAAAAATAAAAATTATTTACACTTGAAAACAATTATTTGAAGAAAAAAGAAATAAAATGAGTTAGATTACAATATCAGAAAACTATTAGCGACTATTTTCATTATAATATGTAAATAAAACTTACATTTTTAAGTCAAGCAATTAAGTTAAACGATACTTAGTAACCAACAACAACCATACTTACTTTTTCACAACTGTCTCGTACGTACGTAGTCCTAACACATAATGTGCTTTGCAAATAATATAACATCAGTAAAATTTCAAAACATTTTGGCAAAATAAATAATAAAAAAATGTACTCAATTTAATTTCTTACTTCATCAACATTTGTTGGGGTTGTTAAAAGTTTTAGATCGTTTGGTGTTTTGTAACAAAAACAATTGGTGGGTGTTAGTTGTTTCAACGGAATAAGTTCGGTTACAGCGATGGTTATTATTTAAATACCTACTTTTAATTGCTATTGTAACTTAGCTAATGTTTTATGAACAATACTTATCTATAATACTATGAAGTATGAAGAGTAAATATTTGTTCTATCGGTAAATCGAACAACTGAAAAGATTTTAAAAGATTTTAAACCGATGGAAGGGTTTAATAGAGAATAAACTGTTTTATATTTTTGTCCAAATACTGTTAATCCATTGTAGACATATCAGTAAGGTTTATCTCATTTGTCTTGTGTTTAGTCTTTAGCGAGCGTGGTGACTCGCATGTCGCCGCTGCTCGGGGTGGCGAGGCGGACGGCGGCGCGAGGCGGCCACGTCGGCTGACGGTCTTGTGTCCGCACCCCGTACGCCCGAGCACTCGTCGATGACAAGGAATGAACCGATATTATCTGCACAACACAGTTTAGAATAAGCCTACACAAAACAACATAACTACTGAGTCGGAATTTGAGCTTTATGTTTACTTTATAACTAACATAAAAAAGAAACATTCAAGGCTTTGATTTGAATAATTACAGGCATTGTTCCGACACGTGTTGACATTTGAGGAAAGAGGTCATGTTAGATTACAGAGCGCACTGTGTTTGCTAACGAACGCAACTCTGCAATTTGATAACTGGACCTCTATAGAATTTGAAGGTCTGTGCAAATAAACGTAGTCTTGTATACCTTAATGAAATGTAAACTGTAAAATTAAATTTGAAATGCAGTTGGCTTATTTTATATTCCAAATTATTAAGATATTGATAAAAGAGCATAAAATATACAATCGAAGACGTATATTTTCCAATTCGATAAACGTCATATGAAGTTAAAAAATCTATTTATTATGTAAAAAAAATATGGTTAAAGTTTGCTCCACGATCTTAACTGGGTACTTATAAAATGTAATTCTATGACAATACTCACCCTAGACCTGTGTCTTAGAAGTGGTCGACTTTCTGTAGACGACGCATCTCCCTCAATGTCTCTCGTGTTGTACCCTTGTGCCATGCGCCAGAATATCAACATTGCAATCGCCAGAGCAGCGGCATACACAAAGAATTCCGACGCCTAAATTAAAACAACTTTTAGGCTGGTAAACGGATAGGTTCAAGACAGACGACTAATAATATTAAATTAGCCTTTTCCTATTTATTTTAAAAGTTTAATTACTACAACATGCACACACCTTACTTTTCCGCCATAAAAACTTTTTATATCATCAAATTATAGTAAAAATCAATTCAATCTTACTCTAGATTCAAATATTTTCGTCTGCGCAATCAATATCACAATCAAGTTTCCGAAAGCCACCGATACATACCACGCGGCTATAGTTATTGTTTTCATGCTTTTTGGCGCCTAAAACACAAACAATATAAAATAATGGTTAAGTTATAAGAGTTACAAAATAATGAAATATTACCCATACCTGTGTGAAGGAAAATTCCAAACCAGAAACAGCAAACATAATCTCTGCTATAGAGACTAGGAGATATTGTGGCACGATCCAAGCAAGATGTAATTCGTTTGGTGGATTCGGTGCATGAAGTACTGCAGCGTCCAAACGTCCGAGCCGTTCCCGTAAACATAGCACATACACACCACCAGCTCGGACATAACCCTCTCCAGAGCCAGACAACTCACCACTTGCACTAGATGCGTGCCATTTAAATCTAAACAATAATATCATATCAATATGTTTTACTAACAGTTCCCTTTAGGAGTCTAGTTATTATGCGTTTTGTGTTTGGAGAAATCCTACCCTTAGAATGACGAGGTTAGACAAATGAAAAGACTATCCTTCTTAATAACAGACACCTACAAAAATACATCAGCAGATATCCTTTTATGAAATTTAAAGTCATACAAAATGCAGTATCACAAAGAAAAGTTTTTACGTTTTAATCAACTCTACAATACCATACAAATGTACCACTGAACGTTGAATAAAACTTGAATTGAAGTAAAACTTTACGAAATTTAAATTCAAAAGCGCCTTAATAAAATGAACAACTTTCTATGTCTCTGTCGTTTAATATCAAACTCAACATGAAACTTCCTACATCTTCATATCTTATCTATTCTAGGACATTACGCAAGTTTTACTTGTAAAATTCAAAGAAGCTTTTAAAAACAGAAAGTCTATGCATGCTATGACGTTCGTTCGTTTAATTTTAGTTTACCATAGAACATTTCTCCTTCATTTCAGTATCTCGTATAACGCAAATAACGCAATCTATTTAACTTTTGCAATGTAAGAAGGTAAATAAATATAACTGAGTTCCTTTCTGGTGCATTTGTGAGATTTGTGTATCAATCTGGCCCGTTTTAAACCATAATCACCTAATTAATATATAGCCCATCAGGCACAATAGTACGCTTCTTTCTAACGTACCAAAACAAACAGACACTAATACTTTCCGTTATAATGTGTTTGTCTGTTATTAGTGTAATGTTATAATTACCGTGAGGAACACTCACTTCCCCGGCTGTAGGCACATGTACGCTGATTCCCCGATGTGATCCACTGGTGAATCTGACACGTAGTATATATCATTCAATCTTTTATCTGTTTCCACAGTAATCGAGACATTCTTATTAGGGCCTGTGTCACCCACGTAGACAACCCTGAAATTTTTCGAAGATAGTTGAACAGCGCCCGAAAACAAATAGATATGCCATGGTAACCGTTCATTGGCGTGTAGTAGTAGGGACTATGTTTCCACCACTTCACGACTTGTTGCGGTTATTTTGCGTTCATTGACATATCCGACTAATCAGTCTAATTTAAAAACAATACAGCTCTAAAAATAACCTAGACCCTCCTTCTAAAACCACGACCTTTTATTAAAATGATCATAATATTGTTTTCATAAAACTCTGCATTTATTACTACATTGGTGATTGCTATTATGCATGTAACAAGCGTCTGTTATGGGAAACAACGTTCAATAGGGAACTCTCGGAGATTACCTGTCAACGTCAGTCAAATCCAAAACAAAAGGAAGTAGATAATATTGTTAGGAAGGATGGAAATACAGTCTAGGAAGCAATAACGATGAGACGTTTTAAAATTTGCATAAGAGTTTATATTTACGTACAAAAGGCAGTACTCTTCAAACGCTGCTAGTACTTACTACTCGTATTATATCAAAGAAGGAATTTATATCAAACATCCATAATTAAATTAAGGATACTAACTTAAGTTTCGGTTTCCCCGTTAAGGACTTTCCGAATTGATTTGGATCCATAAAGTAAAATCTTATTTGATCGTCAGAATTCTGTCCCACGATCACCGGCATAAACTGTAAATAATTTTACAATAACTTCATTCGTTAATGTCTAAATTGAACCAAAGCGATAGTTTTGAACAAAGCTCACCACTAACAAGCTAACAAATTGTTGTCGAATCGACTCAAAGTATTCGGTGGGTAACAAATTTACAACTACTGGAACAGAAAGTTTCACTCTGCGCGGAAGGCCAATTGCATTGTACATTAGGAGACGTTAACAACGTAGTTATCACAGTATTTCATTTTAGACAAATTTTCGGTTTTGAACAATTTTAGAATAAAACATTTTTTTTAATCATACTTATTAATAGATATAGACTTGTAATATCAAAGAGGATTAAGGCTTGTCACAGGTTTTCTGCATTCCTGATGTTTGATATTAATACGTACCATGCCCGCAACAGTATGTAGCTCAGCTTTGACCACATGTTCCTTTATAATCCTGCCCGCGCAGTGGTAGGGGCAAGTCGCCGTGAGACCCAGGTTGCGGTGCGGGAGAGGCGATGTGAGAGCAGTGCCATGGGTCTCAACTGGTGCGATCCCTTCACCACGAACCGCTATCTCCACCGGACACGCCAAAGTATTCAAAACAACCAGTCCAGTTTGATCGTGCCCTGGTACTTGTAATGTTGAACGCTAAACAAGAAATTGAACATTGATGAAACACACTTGAAAATTTCGTTCAATAAACGTAATGTGATGGAATGTAAAACTTAGCTTTAAGAAGTATGTCCATAAATGTTAATAAAATATATGTAAATAAAGGATAATAATTTGAAGAATACTATTTAAAGTTTTAACGAGCATTACATTATAACTTATAGAGTGAATCTGCATTTTATAACGCCTATCAATTTGTTGTGAGCAATCAACCTTAAAAGTTTAATCACTAACAAGAAATATCTAAGAAGTTATTACAATACATATTGTTAAATGTTACCAATATACTTAAATTACAGAATATTTGATTATAAATACTTTGTTTAAAATATTGTATTTCATAGGATGGAAGTTTTATGTGTGGATAATTTCGTTATTTAAAAATGATCTGTAAGTAATGTCTTTTTTGTTCAATTTATCGTAAAATTCCCTGACACTTAACTCATATCGTTGTCTCTAATTTTTTAAGACAATGAGAGGGATGACAAGATGGTTTTAAGGAAGAACATTGATGGCAACCACATACCTCTATACCAATTTGTAGTATCCCAGCAGATACGAAAGCCATAGCAGCTAGCATACCACCGATAAACATCTTCTGCAACGGCGGCAGGTCTGGCAGTATGGGCCAAACACCGCCGGAACATACCGGAATCATCACCAACACCATTGCTGGGTTCATCACTTGCAATTGATCCGGCATCAGTGTCATACCAAACACTTCACTGCGTAGTCTTGACGCTTGGAATGTCCAACGAGAACCCTAATAATGTTAAACATATAAGAACGTCTCAATATATTGGCTACCGGTGCTATTGAAAATAAGAAAAAAAATTAACATTAAAAGGTGATTACGTCACTTCTATGATGTTTCGACGGATTATAAGAGCTATAAACGGTTGATATTAATGTATTTTTTCTGAGTTTTTTTTAACAAAATGAGGATTTAAAGGAGAATGCGCAATCTGGTCTACCTAGTCAACAGCAACGAGCCATATGTCGTTGGAAAGGTCTTTGCTTATACTTTATTTTTGTGTATGACGGTAAATGTGTAGCTTATGGGGTTATCGAGTTATTGTCAAAAATAATAGCAAAGTGTTTAGTTTCAATTAGCTTTTACTTACTAGCAGACTTACATTTAGTGTACTGAAGTTTGTCAATATTTGCAGGGAATAGAGTAGGAAGTGAGGTGAGGGTCAGTTTTTTTTAAATCTGTGGTAAACTAGTAAGCGGGTACGTGGATTTGCCGAAAGAGCGAAGCGACATCTGCTATTACAGATGCTTTTTGTACCATCTTGCGAAGCAGGGGACTCACTGGAACAGGATATTTCCCCTTCTTATGTGTCCCCTACCCTGTGAAATACTCCTACCCTTCCCATCCTTTCTTTATGAGATAACAATGGGAAGGTAAAGTGGACTAACATTAAGCCTCCCGCACTCATTGGGCGATCGTTTCGCTACTTCGACGAGTGTAGGTCGCCGTTTAGTCGTTTGGCATCGTATAAAATAAAAAAAAATGTCCCTACCCGAGTACCCTAGAGTAGGGACCCTATTACCTGTAAATACTGACAGACTTCAGTACAATAGATGTAAGTCTACTCTTAGTAGAAGCAAATTGAAAATGTACATTTTGCTATTATTTTTGTCAATGACTCCAGAACCCCATAACCTACAATTTACATTCATTTAAAAAAATAAAGTATAAGCAAAGACCTTTCCAACGATATATGGCTCGTTGCTGTTGACTAGGTAGACCAAAGTCCTTAGGACTCTGCGCATTCTCCTTTATTTTAATTTGTGAGAATGTGTTCTGTTTAAATCAATCGATAATATTTTTGTTTAAAAATACTTTATACGCACCTGTTGATCAAAAAGAGACCAAAAAATTGGCACAGGGAGATAAAGATACAAGATGGAGCAAACCACCTTCATATCAGCGACCAGTTTTTGGCCGTACTTTTCCGCTGAGTAATCAAGCCAATGGTCCAATGGAGGTCCGTCTATGTTTGGATCATGACGCAAACGCTTTCTAAACGCGTACTACGAAAAATAATAAAATGCTACAAAAAAATCAAATAAGCGGACAAAATGTTACCTAAATTATTAGTAGAAAAAATAACGAATTTTAGAATATTAGATTGTGAAAAAGTTTGTCTCAAATATCATCTTTGACGATTAATACTCTATTCAGTTAGATGAATTTATTGTATATTTAAAACATAATTACTAAATAAACAAGAAATTTGGACTAAATTTTCATACAGTCCAGGCATTTATTTAGTCAAATCTAGAAAATTACACTCTAGAGTAGTGTTTAATTTCAAAAGTTTTCTGACATTTCCGCATGACGTTTCATCAGAACAGCAACAGCATATAAAAGCAATTAAATCAAACAAGTCCCTAAAGGCTTAAAATAAAATACCTAAATTTTACCAATTTATATTTAACCCCAGATCTAATATAATATTGATAAATTATGTGAAAATCGCAGCAGGTGCCATAAAACCAACTTTTTATTTACTGTTAAAGTTTCGTCTTTCACATTTGGCAATGTGCCAACCCTAAAATGCACCAGGCTTGTATTAATTGATAATAAATTGCCTGATATCAATTTTGTGCACATAATTTTTCTTCATGCGCTATATTTTTAATTACCGTTAAAACGTTTTCACCGCAAAGTAGAAAAAACCACCCTCAAATAAAAAAAAACCTATTTATTACTTACCCAAACGCATGCTGCAAATTTTAACGTAACATTGTCCCGGGGCTGCTTAATTCTGTACCAGGGCTTTCCAGCGATAAATATTACTGAAAAGATACGAGTAGTTATCGCATTTGTAAACTGTATAGTCGAACCTGAATAAGCAAGAGTCTATAAGAGAGTTTCTCTCTAATCTAAGTTTCTCGCTTATGGAGGTAGCTCCCGTAACCCGTAACGCTTTTAACAGTGATAGAGCCCGCTTTAAGGTCTTCGCACGAATTGTCCGGCTCGCCCGGTGAAATGCCACGACCACACAGAAGACAGGCGTCAAATTGAAGCAATTCCGTGTTTCGTCTGAAGAGTGTGGTGCCGGAGGACTAATTTTTAATCCGCTTTCCCTTCCTATCCTTTTCCTATAGGGAGGTGATGGGAAGAGGAAGTGGATTTTCCGAGGGAGGGGACGCTTAGGGAGAGGAATTATCTCATCCGGAGATTGTGGGTGGGCAACGCATCTGCAAATGTAGATATCTGTGGGCAGCGGTCGCTTCGCTATTTCAACGAATTAAGGTGGCCGCTTGCTCGTGCCACATTATAATATAAAAAAAAAAGCTCGTCGAGACCAGAGTGTGACTCTCACTTATAGAGCTTTTTCAGTTATCCAGGTCTTGCTTATCCAGTTTTGATTGTACATATTTTTAAACATCTAATAACTAACTTAATAATTGTATTTTTTTAGTAAATAGCCGTTCTCACTTATAGACACAAGGACTAGTAAAGCAGGAAATCCAAAACCCAGGGCATAACAGGCGTCATCGCCGAAGCACATGACACTACGGCGCAGCGCTGGAGTTACCACCATGCCCATGAAGCCGCCGAGGTTCACGGTACAGTAGAACGTCGAGAAGAAACTTTGGAGCCGTTGATTGTCCTCAGGTAGACGAAACTGTAAGCGAAATCTTACCTTAAACTATCTACTTATCTTACTTAATTTTTTTGGTTGTATACCTGACTATTGTCATAAACCTCGATAGACGATGTTTCGATCTAAGCCGTTAGATAAATAATTTTTAGTAAGTATAAACATGTTCGCACTTAAATTGTTAGAGATGCCTATACTTTCAAGAATATAATTTCATAATATAGTTAAGTACATTTACCCGACGCTCTTACGGTGAAGGAAAACATCGTGATGCAACCTGCACATATTGGCGAAGAAATTCGAAGATATATGTGAAGTCGAACAACCCGTACTGGGCCAGCGTGGTTAACTATGGCTTAGTCCCTCGGTGGGGACGTATAGTGTGTCTATAACACAATTACAAACCTAACAACTGTTGATCGAACACAAACAGATAAATTCCACATACTCGCAGAGACAAATTAAAAAAAAACTATTTTACAAGTTAATTCATTATCAAATCAGTGAATACACACGTGGATAAACTTTAAAGACAAACGTGTTATCTTCCTTTACGATTTCCATCAGAGCGACTAAAGAGCAATCAGCATTATTCACACTGGACTGAAGATATTCCTTTAGATATCTGATGTCGATGCATACGACGTGTGTTGATCCAACGCGGTGTAATGGATGAACTTGGATGGACCTTTGATCTTTCTACTAACTCCTATGCATATTTTTATCCAGCCGTCCATCGTGACATCAAAGAAATATAAAACATTGCATATATTATGTTCCCGTTACTTTGTAAGCTTGAATCGCCTAGAGCTTATTGGTGAAAACGGTGCGGACATTAGATCACTGCACGGGTTCGAATCCCGTCATTGGACCATGCAGAAGCAGTTAATTTGTATTTGTAATTTTCGTAAAATTTGTAAATTTCGTAAAATTCGTAATCGGTTAATATTCTGAAGAAAGCACTACGTACA
>QDHC01001533.1:700909-748702 GCA_013186455.1 Papilio dardanus tibullus | reverse complement strand
CTGAAAAATAGAAAATACTTCTTGTAACCTATGATAATGTTCAAAGAGCTTGACTTGTCAATTATTTTTTTGATCAGTTACATTGAAGTACCTAACAGATCGAGGTTTTATATAGTTTCTAGCATGAACTAGTTTAAAAGTCGTAAAAATAATTATATTGTAAAAAACATAATTTCTGATATATGGTAAATTAATTAATGGTCTTAGTTAAAATCGAATGATTATATGATTTAAAATATTTCTTGGCCAACAAATGTTATACCTGTATCGCCCAATAAAATTATCAGCTAAAATAGCACCCATCAAAGGCATTGTATAGCACATCATTATAAATATATGATACACCACGGTAGCAGCATTTTCGTGCAGGCACAAAACATTTCTCAAATATAATGACAATATTGCTGTAACAAATAATTTTGTAATTAAGAAACTTTACACCATTTTCTCAAACTTGCATATCGAACAGAAAGTCTAACAATATAATGTATTCAAAAATATCGAATGAATATGATGCGACGGAACCAATTGTTATCACCAACAAGATTGATCAAACATGTTGCAGTTATAAGCTACTTACTCCTGAGTCCACAGAAAGAAAAGCGTTCGCAGAATTCGGTTGCAATTATACAAAATATCGATGTAGGATGGCTGTGAAACATAATCACTCGTCGTTGTAATGTATTATTATGATAAACAAATAAAACAATATATTTAAATGTGACTGTTGATATAGAGAAATAATTAAGTATGTCAAAATTGATAAGTAGGTGTCTAATGATTTTTTCATAAAATATGTCAAGTCCTAAACCTTTGTTAGAAAATCTCTTTTCTCAGAAAGAAACCTACCTCAAGTTGCCTTAAGTTATAAGGCCTGTGCCAGGCCGCCTGGCAGAAAGGCAGCCTAAGTTCTAAATTGCACGTATTGGCAATAATTTTTCGACTATTGTAATATTCTTCCAAGCCTTGTAAACCATGAATAGCCATTTTTTCATTATCTACTAGGCAAGACATCAGTAAAATTCTACATGATTTAGTCATTGATCAACCTACTGATAATGATTTTGAATTCATCATCCCACTTTTAATTTTCGCGGGCTTATTGCGGGTCGAATGGAAAATGTTGTCAGTACAAAAAATTAAAAATATGTCTAACTAATCTTTGACTAAAAGAGAAAGTAGTAAGAATGTGAATAAATTATGGATTCAAATTGTGTTTATTTTCGTTATTATCTTTTAATATAAAAAATAACTACTTTTGCTAGGCAGTTTTTATAAAAATACAATGGTTTTCTGACGGTTGACATTAAGAGATCTGACATTTTATCTGTCAAGGTGACAGTTAATTGACAACGCAAGTAATTATTGCAAATTGCGAAATGAAACCATATAAACTTTTGGCAGTTCAGTTACCATTACGACTTACGTTTCGCTGTGACGTATTTTAATATAAAATAAAGTAAAAGTTTAATTTAATATAAAAGCTAGTCGTGTCACTGTTTGTGGGTGTTTCCGCCTCTTTAAGAATCGCGTCGTTTTACGCTGTATGTTTTGTACGAGTAATTAAAACAATGAAGCTCTGGCTTTTACTTTTACTGTATATCATAATTCTTAATGATCCAGTGAAAAGTGCAGTCATAGCTGACAATGGAGACGTTGATGAACAGGGCCTGTACAGTAAGTCGGACCATGTTATCATATTAACACGGAAAAATTTTGATAGAAGAGTTTACGGTCAAAAACATTCTTTACTAGTGGAATTTTACAACAGTTATTGTGGACATTGTAGAGCTTTTGCTCCGAAATTTAAAAGTCTCGCAACAGATATAGTATCATGGAAGAATGTTATACAACTAGCTGTTTTAGATTGTTCTCTGGATGATAACAATGAAATTTGTAGACAATTTGAAGTAATGGCGTACCCGTCGTTCCGATATATACCCGAGAATTATGTTAAAGGAAATACAAATGTGGGAGAACGTTTTGAATCCACAGACTCAGCTGAAAAGTTGAAATCCCAACTTATTGTCAAACTACAATCAGAGCAAAGTATGGGGCGATTAGCATTTGCACCACCTCTTGGAATTGCATCTTATGCTACATATACTTCTGCACTAAGTGATGTTCCAAATGATGTGATCCACACATTTCTTGTATTTGAAAATGCAAACTCAACTGTAGGCTCTGAACTTGCCTTAGATACATCAAACTACAAGAAAATAAGAGTCAAAAGAGTGTTTGATAATTGTGATCTAGCAAATGTAGCAGGTGTTACTAATTTCCCAGGTCTCGTGGCTGTAAGTGCTTCATTAGCGCCTACGCCATTGACACCAAAAGTTCCAACAAAGATAAATTTGCTGAAAGCCATTAATACTTTTTTGAAATCTAAAAACTATGCTTTCCCTGTATCGGAAATTGATGTGAGGGATAACAGTTTGTACTCTAATTCCGAAGAGAAACAGAAACTCTCTAATTCTGACGTAGTTTACTATAGTGACTTGGAAAAAACTCTAAAGACAATATTCCACACTGAAATCACAAGACATAAGTTGTTAAAAGGAGAAGAACTACAAGCACTCCTTAACTTTTTGGATATATTCTTAGTTGCATTTCCATTCAAAAGTAATCTTAAAAGTTACACTGAAGATTTAGTTCAAACACTTCGCACAAGAAATGAATGGGGCGGTAGTGATGTGTATGATTTGGTTAAAAGACTAGAAAAAACACATGCACCAGTGTATACTACCGATTTGGATTATATAGGGTGCAAAGGAAGCCAACCCAAGTATAGGGGATACTCATGTGGACTTTGGACATTATTCCACACTCTAACAGTGAACGCAGCAAACAAACCTGGAGTGCAAGGTCCTAAAGTTTTAACAGCAATGCATGGCTATGTGAAAAACTTCTTTGGTTGTACCGAATGTGCTGAACACTTCCAAGCGATGGCTGAGAGAAACCGACTTTTTAACGTAAAGGAAAATGATAAAGCAATACTTTGGTTATGGATTTCTCATAATGAAGTTAATTTAAGATTAGCTGGTGATGTCACAGAAGATCCAGAACATCCTAAATTACAATACCCGAGTACATCTAAATGCCCCGAATGCCGACTTTCAAGAGGTGCTTGGAATTTACCGGCAGTGTATGAGTACCTGCGTAGTGTATACGGAGCAGACAATATACAAGAGGGTCAGCGAGTTGCAAAGTCCAGCACGGTAGCAGCAAGCCCATTCTCCGACTTGGACATCGGAATGTTAAGCCTACTGTACTTATTATCTTTTACTATTCTTATTTTAGTTGTTAAATTTTTCATTACTAAGCGTTTTCACAGAAAACGTCACTATAAGCATGGGTGGGCTAAAATTTAGCATCAACTCTTATTGGTGACACAACAATTTCCAAATTTTGTGTTACTAAGTCTCTGGGCACTCTGCTAATATTTCATTTACATGGGCACAACTATTTAGAGTGCATAATTTTCATAACAAAACCATTCCATTGTGTTGTATATTTTAACATGTAGTTTAAGTTATTTATATATATTTCAATAAGCAAGTGAGGATTTAATACCAAGGTAATAAACACTTCCAAATATTTGTGATGGTGACAATAACATATTTTGTCACAATAGCTTGATTGAGACTTGTGTTTCATACCACTGTACATAACATTTGCATTTTAACAACACAGTTCTGTCCATTATTAAAGCTAGTTCACAACAATTTCACACTTCTGTGTCTACTTTTCTGCTGCTCTTAAATAACAATATTGTAATTCTATGTTTCTTGCTATGATTTGATAGATTTTTATAACAATTAATTATGTCTATATGCAAATTTGATACATTAAGTATATAAGCTTTACACAGAAGTCTAAATAACAAAATTTTAAAGCAATAAATAAAATAGAAGTCACAAAGATCGTAAATATATTACATATGATGACAAGTTTTACAAATGTTGTCTTTGCAGTGCTAAAAAAAGGAATTGAATGAATATTTTCCTGGCATTAATGAGCCAATTGCATTATATATGATGCAAGAGTATAAAATAAGAATAATGCAAATTCCAACAAAAAGAAATAAATACATTTAATTCTATATTTATAAAAGATATGGGACTTAGATATTATACATTTAATTTTAACCATTCCATAATGTTTTGGGTTTTCCTTTTTGCTCATTACATATTGCTGCATATTAGGTAACTACGCCTATACTTTATAGGAATGCTTTAAGCACAGTTTGACTTTATGATTACGTTTAGTTAAGTTTTATGAGTAGAGCTAATGTTATTAAGAAGAAGGCATTGAAAGTTGATTGCTGTTCTATGTGTTGGCTTGTTTAACACTTTATAATATATTTACTTATACATAATATATGTATAAAAGGGAAATAGATATATAGCAAAACGAAACTGTTAAATAGTGTAGGTTTCCAACATTTTGCTTTCCCTCTTCTCTTTGGAATAATATACACACAAGATCAATGATTCTGGATCACTTAATAAACCTGTAAATCTCGGAAATTAAGATTGCGAGGATTTTTAATGATATTCTTAAGTTAAGGTGTATTGTCTACTAAACATGATATATTTAATTTACTTCGCATTCCTAGTTTCTGAGATTTGTGGTTTAATTTTTTTGTGGACCAGATATATTGCTCTCTGTTGTAGATAGCAGTGTGTTTTAAAAATGTTCGGTAAAGGATTTTCATGGTAATGAAGACGCTCAACTTTGCATAGACTGATTTGATATTGACGACTTGACCATATAACTTAAACTTTAATTTAAAATTGAATATTAATAAGTTAATTAACATAATTAGTAACCAATTTTCAATTATTTACTTTATTACTTTGCCTGAAACATCATAGTTATAAATGCTTTTGTACATGCCTAAGAGGTGATATTTAAATACACTAACAATGAAACTCTTACAAATTAAACAATGATAAATATTTATTTTTATGGCATTTTTATATATTTTGAAAACTTTATACTACATGTATAGAAGTGCCTTTGAAAGGGATACTCTGAAATGACTCCCGTTAGAGTAATTTGTTATTTGACAATGTTATTATACCGCCATTACATAATTACCACCATAATAAAGACTGGACTTCATTATGTGATAATTTATTTTATTGATTACTAACTTACAGTCCAAATCTAATTATATTTTCATTGTATATCAGATAGATTAATCATTATTCAGCGTAAATACAAAGAAAGTTAATGTAATTACGTACATAATTGTTATCAAAAAAACTTCAAAAATCAAGATAACTGATATGAATTTTACCAATCATTTAAATTATTTTCAATATGATTTTATGATATTGAAAAATTATGATTTTTTAGAAAACTTCTAATTATATTTACACCTGAAATAGTGCCTTAGGATTGATTGAAACATAAATCCATAGAACTAGGTCTACAATGAATAAGCAATGTTAAGAAATAACTGATTTGATAAATAAAAATTATTAATATATTCATATTATGTGTTAACCACCTGATTATTACTAAGGATACAAGTTTGTTTAAAGTGTAAAGCATAAGTATAATGAGTAAGCTTTTTTTTAATGAATACATCCAAAATAACAAGTCAATAAAAAATCAGACTATGCAAGGTAAGAATCAATAGTTTAGCATTAGTAAGATGTTAGAAACAAAAGTACCGATCTATTTTTGATAAATATATATTTAGAACGCCACAAGTTCCACTATATTTGACCATAAGTACAGATTTAAACAGAAAGGCCTTTTTAATATGAATCATATGCTGTTCCAAATTAATATTGCTATACAAACAAAAGTTATTTACGGTGGATTTTCACTACCCAATACCCATGTATCAAATACAAGCTGTTATTCGCGACTTCGTCCGCGTGGAATTACATAATGTTAGCCTATGTTACTCGGGGACAGTGCAGCTTTCTAATGGTGTAAGAATTTTTGAAATCGGCCCAGTAGTTCTTGAGTTATTTCAATACATACAAAAATACGAAGTTTCTCTCTTTATAATATTAGTTAGATGATACTGTTTACAATTTTAAATTGTGAATGCAATGTTGATTTGGAACATCGTATATATCAATAAATGTTAATTAACAGATTTTATGGTGACGCACAGAGTAGTTAGTTAAACGGTAGATTTAACGTAATTTGAAAACCAAATACTTGATATTTTATATACAATTTGCTATATTTATAAATGTTACAAGTATATTTGATTGCATTCATAGTATTACTGTAGGCAAGTGCAGTGGAGATGTGCTAATATCGCTGTTTGCGTACGGTGTATTGAGACTTACATACGTGTGTATCTAGAGTAAACGGAGATAAAGACCTGTAAACAAGTCAAAAGGAACATTTATTTGTTAACTGATTCGATTGTTATTGATTGAATACTAGTACTTTTCAATTCCAAAAGACGCCTCGTGACTTCGATCTCGTTGTTTTCTGAAGTGGTCCCTTTATTTTGGATATTCCCTGTTTATCCTGACTATCAGTTGATCAGTTCATCTTTTGTACATGTCTCATTTATATATCCCTATAATTTGTATTATAAGTTTTTTAAACCTCATGACCATAACTCGGCAGTTGTCCCCGTTTTTCTTAGTAATAAATGTATTTATTTGGAGAGGAACGTAGTGCTAGCGATAGACATAATATAGTTTAGTTAATAGTTTAGGAATACGAATCCTGATTTTTTTTATCATGAGTTGTAGTTTTTTATGGAATGAAATTAGTGCTTAGTATATGACTCATTTGTGATAGTTAGATTTGGTGTCAAAACACAAAAATAATAGCAAGCTCTTTCTTTGATTTCAAAGAATTTACTTACGTTAACCCGTGTTTATATTTTTGGAATATAATGCGACATCAGTGTCTTCAGTTGGACAAACCAAACAAATTAACGAGCCATTGTTACTTTACGACAGTACCACACAGCTGCGAAAGTGAACACGAACCGAAGATACGTCAGTTTTTGTATAATATTTTTTTATGGAACTGCGTCCATTTACCCTCTTTGTACCTATGAGATTCAACCTTTATGAAGGCTCGTGATTATTTGTGAGATGTGATATATGTACTTAGAAATGGATGTCAGATAGCCTACCGCCTATCGAACAAAGTGTGGGTATTCTTCCCCGCATCCTATAAAACTCGTGCAAAAGAGCGAGCCGCCATAAAGTTTGGATAGTACTATGCCCTTCGCTTTAGTTTTTTTCCTGGTTGTGTGCTACTAGTATTTAAGTTTATTTATGGCGAAATTTAAAATATTTTTCGGATCTTGTAATTAGGGTAATTGTAATAATTTTATTTATTAATTATAGTATAATTAGAATTATATTTAATGTATCTGTAAGTTTTATGTAGGCGGCGAAAGTTGTTGAATTAAATGAATATTGTTGTATTAATATTTAAAGGAATTGAATTAAGTGATCTTTTTATTTAAGTTAGTAATTTGAGGGCTTTAACTTTAATACATGCAGATATAATGTTTGATAAAAAGTTTAATTGAAAAATAAGCCAAATCATCTAAGCTTCCAAATAATGTAAGTAGTGAAGTAAATTTTATATTGCATATACGTTTCTATGCCTAGTTTAAAACGATCGTATATGCCTTTACATTGTAGTGTTAACATAGTCATATATATGTTATCTGAACTAATATTTTATAAACTGGGTAGGTTTTATAAACTATTCATTGATCATGCACTGAGTGATATTTTTAAGGAATTGATTAATTTTTTAGAGAGCACTATAATGAATTTTTACATACAAATAATAGAAATGGTATTAAATTTTTTATATCAAAATTGTTGATTGTTTTAATCATTAGATTTAAAATGTGTTGAAGTAATGCAGAGTATCATTGCAGTCTTATCTGGCTGGGGATGAAATCGCCTCTATTTCTAGCCTAAGGTCAGTTGAAATTAGTTAATATTCATCTATGGTGACGGGATTCGAAAGCATTTTATTTAGTATAGTTAACATAAACTTTAAGATCGTAAAAATAATTATAGAAAATAATTTAATGTGCTCAATGCTTATTTCAGAATTTTTATTAGCTTCATATTTATGTAAGTAAATACACGCTATTTTATTAATTAGTTACAATTACATTTAAAAATTAAACAATAGTTATTTTTCAAGTAGTTACCTCATTGTAAATGTTTTAAAAAATAAGTTCACGTTGTGCATTTAATTGTCACTTTTAGGTTCAGTCACAATTCCAGTATTAATATGAAGGTAAACAAGTTTTGTTAGAAACGTAAAATCATGTCATAACTTAATTCGCTATAATATTTGTGAGATATGACCAAGATAACATATGTTCTGTCATTTTCATAACAAGTGATCTTTGTTTTATCTCATTAAACTATGCTAATATTTGTAAACATTTTCATAGCATTAACGTGACTGAACTGCCGAACTCGTGTACAAAAACATATTGACATTCTTCTCATATTGCCGTATTCGCACGGGCGCTTTTGAACGCTGTCGCTCATACGAACGATTTAAAATCACTCTCGTCCTTCAAGAAAAAAAGGCATCGCATAAAAACACCGCCTTATAAACAGATACATGGAAATCATATTGTTTTTTAACGCGCGTTATAAAATCGTCCGTGCGTATTCGGGATAATGTTTTGCGGCAGAAAAAGTCACGGTTGTGTGCAGTAAAATGTCTGCTTCCTAAAAATAAGTCATATGCTTTTCTTTCATTTGTTACGCTTCGTTTCAAACGTGCACGAATCTTCTTTATAATGTAACGCATCATTTAAGTATACAGTCGATCCTGGATATCACTCGCGTTTATAGAGGTTTCTCGCTGTTGGAGGTAGCTCGTCAGGACTGTCGAATGAGTCTCGTTTATAGAGTTTTGGTTGCCAGGTTTGCCTGTATACTAAAATGCGCGGTTTAAACAACTTTATTGCATGCTTTCGGATTAAAGGTTTCATTTGCTAATTATGAAAATAGTTCAATTAGAGCTATAATTTTTCCAAATGTAATATGTAAAAGAAATAAGGTTAACGTTATATTTGGTAAAATCAAGTTATAATAAAAACATGTAATTGTACCTATTTAAAATTAATATAGAAAATAATCTTATTTCTGCTTTCAGGTACATGGCGTAAGGATTCCTTCTCGCGAAACCGAACAAGTATGAAGCCCGGTGATAAAAATATAGTTTAAATTCATACTGATAATTAGTCTATTATTCATTAGTAACGCAGTGGACTGATCGACTTCGCAATTAAATATCAGTACAACAAATAATTCAAACTTATAACAACGAATATTATGTAGTTGATCTCATTGTAATAATTAAGGTCGAAATGTAGTATGTTTTTCCTAAATTGTAATATAAAACGACATATTTACAATAACATTCATACTTTATAAAGTTTAATAAATGTTTTGTTATAAATTGTTTGCTTTATTTTCATCTACAGAAACCAATGATACATCGAACTGACCAAGAAATGTAACGGAGATACTGTTTAATCCACAAGAAGATTAATCGCAAATTATCCCTATATTATGCCTGATTCTGTCCCAATATTAGCCCTGATTCTGTCCCTATAGTAACCCAGATTATGTCCCTATATTAGCCTTCATTCTGCCCCTAATCGCTGCGCAATAGTTTGCACAACTACGAAGACCACTGGCCACTTCTCTGGGCTGCACTATATGTTGGGTATCAGGGCCCTGTACCTGACCACCTGCAACCATAAAAGATTCCTAGGTGTTGTAGGGAAGAACTGCTCTATTATGGAACTCTGCAAGAAGCACCAGGCCTATAAAGATGCCGTCTCCGAGCGGGATCTGTTCTTTCACGAGACCGCTTTGAAGCTTCCTTTTTTACCATAACGGTCTCACAGACCTCCAATTGCAGATCCCACTCAGCATTGCGATCGCTATTGCCGGCAACGATAGATCTTGGCCGATTTGCTGAGCAAGGATTACTGTGCCTACGCCGGGCACTGACCCTAGATTAGCCCTGATTCTGTCCCTAGGTTAGCCCCGATTCTGTCTATACAAACATCATCTCAAACTTTTCGCTATGGAACTAAAGCAGAAGAAAATTGGGGATTAATGTCTTCATTTAAGGGTAATGGGTTAAAAATTAAAATATATATGAAATTATAAACAGTCCTAAAATATAATTCTAGATTAAGGAGAAAAACTGCTTTTTGCTCACTATAAATGTCACATGATCGTGAGTTACTGTGCGCTGTTTATATTTTATAGATAACCTATGCCCGCAGAAATATTCAGTTTTCCCGTTCAACTGGCCGAGGATAAAACAAAATTAGCATGACAGAGGTTACAAGCCGATAATATAATCTCATAATTTACTTTATTGATGCAGTCTGTGGTCTAATTTAACTAATTAAGGTCCAAACTAATTTATCTGTAATCGCCTAGTCCAGATAGCTCGAATAAGGAAAAAAACTGTTTTCTTCTACCTGTCCGTGTACGCTGCGAGCTATTTCGAGACTGCTAATTTTGACGGGACTTTAAATTAAAGGTAAATTACGTTAGCGGGAATAACATACGCTATTAATAGTCATACCTGGATAACCGAGAAACCTCCATAAGCGAGTCATTCTTTGGTCCCGAAGAGCTACCTCCATAAACGAGAAAACTCTAATAAGTGAGGCAAATATCGCGGTCCCTTCGACTCTCTTATCTAGGTTCAAGTGTATTTCATATCCCCCTCTGACGAAGTCGGGAGCAATTGCTAGTTTTTATAGCAACTCGTGAGGTGATAAACAAGAGTATCTTATCTGGGCTATTTAAATTTTCATCTTAAACGTAATCGAAGTGTAAGTGTATCGAGAAACTTATCGCTGATGTAAATAGAGTTCGTTGCTTCTATTGTGATCAGGGGGGTTACACGAAGTACTTTCGCTACCAAGGCAATCTATATCGAACGTTAAAAATTTATGAAACTGACATTGACGTTCGATATTCCACACGTGACAATCACATGACTTATCGAATAGCCATGTCAGTTTCATACAATTTTATCGATTCCATCAGCGATATCGCCGATCGAAATGTACTTCGGGTAGCCTCGTTACATAACATAGTTTAGGTTTCATTTTATCTCTGTCTTTACATAACCAGTAGCCCAATGAGATGCGGTCTTGTTTATTAAGATTTTACTAAGAAAAAACTTGGTGTTGCAATAACAGTTAGATTTATTGTCACGTGACGTCCGTCTGCTTTTTGTGTAATCGCGTGTTCTATTTCCTTTGGTACTGCGACTAGTAACTTAGTGGCTATAGGCGCTTATTATATTAACATAAACAACTTTCGCGTACTTATACCTCCTGTATTAAAATCTTGCAACTTAATAATGGACTCCTAAAAACTTGAAATAAAAAACACCATACAATTTTAATTTTTTTATTGAATATACATTAATAAAAATCATTCCAATACATTACACATACATTGATAATTGTGATCCACACAGAAAGGAAGAAAGATTCATGTGATTTTGTGCCACTGTCCGCCATTACGCATGTTACACGGCTACGTAGTAATTATTAAACACATTAAAACACCATAATGTACTTATGAAGACTATTTAAAACTAGCGATAGGTTTTATGAGTCAAAATCACATCAAAGTTGTATTTAAACCAGCTTAAAAACTAATTACTAACAATGAAAATTGCTTAATGACACTTCGACTACAATTGCTTAAAATCGTTCGTAACTTTAGTTTCTCGTCTCTTTCTCTTACTTTCTGTAAAGTATCGAGTGGATATTTTAATTAGATTTAATATAGAAATTAATAAATTATAATTTGTGCTTTACATGCAGCTTAAATTAATAAAAATTGTAAATAAAACACTTAACTATGTTTCCACTTAACTCATAATAAAACCTCTCAGGTCTGTTAACCTAACCGGGGGTAGACGGAGATGGTACGACCTATAAGAATATCTTTATTGCTATCAAAATGTGAAAAAAAACATACAATTTATTTTTTTTAATTCGACCCTCACTTGTAATTAAATGCAGATTCCTTAGCTTGATAGAAAGCTTAACTGTTAAACTAAAAAGTTAACTTCAATATAATAAAGTAAATAAATATGAAATTAATTATCATTTAACTATAATACTTAAATTATGGCATCTGATAACTAACAAATAAAATGTAAAAATAACAAGCCATAGTGCGCAGTTTGGTATAAATGCAAGTAAATTGTAAATCCATAAATATGACATCGATTTTTGTATAAATTAATCATTTAAAAATAACAAGACACGTGCAGAAAATCCGTGTATCAATTGTGATGTATGATTGCGATTTTTTTTTGATTCATTTTGTTCGATGACAGCTCCACTTTTCATGAAAACCCCTGTCTATACACACAAAGAAGAATCAAATTGACTAGTAAAGGTCTGAAAGTTAAAAAATCTATTTTACCAATGACAATAAACACTAGATCCCAAAATACTCTAACGTATATGTATCAAACATTTTTTTATTGTAAAGGTCAACCACATTAAGTCTAGAAATGCGCTAGAATAATTTCAAATTTCTATACCGAAAAACCCTTATGAACACCAAATATTTTCAATTACCCTAATGACAGTTTAGCTAATTAAAAAAATATAGATTATAATTTTTTTCTTTACATGTATAACAGTCGTTTGTAATCTACATTTGCGAATTTCGGATTGGTCGAAACATTAAATAGAAAGTATGCTAGGATGTATACTTTGCACCAACACAGCATTTACTACACTTTTCTACTCTGTCCCCACCGTTCTAAAATCCTACAAAATTCAATGAAAATAAGTAGATATTTGCAAATACCTATAGTATTGACGCATTCTTAATATAACAAGGAATCAGTTAGCCGTGTGGCGCAGGGGCTCTTTATTCTCCGACTCGCGCTCCGGCGAATTTGCTCAATAAGCATCTAAATTAGTCAATAAGAAGTTATTGCCACAATTAGATATTGTCATATTCTACTATAGAATGTTTCTTAACGAATTATTATCAAATTTATTGCATTTTACTTAAAACTCGAGAAAACTATTCGTGCAGACGGAAATTAACTTTAATTCCATTAATTTTGCCAAGATTTACGTAAATTATATTTAAAATAAGTTGATATTTAGCACATTAGATATACTGTCAGTAAAAATCGCTTAACAGACATTAAGCAATACGACAGTTTAACATACGAAAGCTACTTTCTATTCTTCACATTAATCAATCAATCATATTTTACTGTACTCAAGTAGCGAACATTATCATTTGCACTAAAAATATTTGAAATTTCCATGCAATTTAGAGCACTCTAATTAATATCAAGGAAATCTACTTTAGAAAATTAATTCTGAAGTTAATAAACATTAATTTTGCCACACCGATATTAGGCAAAATCTGCTATTGATTTCGCAGTATCTATATTTACCGATAATAACTATTTTTTTCCTCTATGATATCAATAATAAGTATATGCGGCAAGCAAACATTGAATAGTAGATATAAAACAAGAAGAGACAGATGAGAATGACCTAGATTAAGATTTCTAAACCTAATAAAATCGTTTATAAAAAATGGAGGGAATTCACAAATTGCAATTAATACAGAGATAAAAAGAGCCCGCGCACCAAAACTTACAAAGTTTGCACACTGAACTACAAGCACCTTGATCTCTTAAACATATCCGAGTCGACTATGTCATAACTAGTGTTGGCGGAGTATGGAGCTTCCTTGATCAATAGTATAAAAACATTGTTGCGTAAATTAGGCATTTAAAACGACACATATCGGCACAATGGCCTTATAAAAGAGAAAGTCGATACATTTGACACACAACTAACATCAAGTTTAGATAAACATGCAGATAACTGAATGAAGATACGAAAACATTTACTGTGAAGTTAGACGGCGCGAAGACCCTGCGGAAAAAAAACAATTATTACAAATTGAACCAACATTAGTGTACATTACAATATGAAGCATTTATTGCAACTATAGGATAATTATATAGGGGCCGCTGTATAAAACCTACATAGGCATTGAAAGTGGCGTAAAAGAAAAAATGACAAGTGCGACAAGGATGGTGACACTTTTTTGATATTGCTAAGGAGGCTATCATAATATAGTTTGACATGTCCACCGGGTCAGATAACTTTGTCGGACTATAACGTCCATTGTTTATCATTACGATCAACTATTGTTAGACGGCATCTTAAGAAGTATTATACAAATTGTGTTATTTGCCTTGAATTTAACATCATATTATATGCATTGGTATTTAAGGCGTCATTACTTTAATAAAAAACATTCAATCAAAATAAAATGATTATGTGAATATGTCAAACTACAAATATAGAACTCAAAGGAACTTATTTAGAGGAAAATCTCTTTCTCTGGGCAATATTGGACTATTTCAAACGTTATGACTGTTTCAGTTAGTTGAAATTACATTTAATTAAAAATAAACATTTACTGATTTTTATAAAATTAGGGTGCAATCCATAACCAATCAAGGACCATAGACATCCGCAATACCGGAGGAAGTGCAGATGCTTTGCCGGTTTTTGACTTGAGAACCATAATTAATAAACAATAGTTAAAAATTAAACTATAAAAATAATGTAATTATTAAATAGAATTTAGGTAATTAAATATGCTCTCCTATAGTTTATAGAATTTTAATATTTTCATAACATGCCTTGTGAGAGTTGGATTGTTATGTGATTGGAAATCCATTGATTTTCTCTGGGGAAATAGATAAATGTTTTCCAATTTACTCGTCTATATTATAAGAAATATCTACTGGATACTTAGAAAGGAATATGTTTTAAATTCAATCTTTCCTTTTCCAAAGGATGTATAAATCGAGAGTTATTTCTATCATGTATAATATTACAATAATGTCTGTAGAAGTGTTTCATTGGATTGGTATATTTCTATATTGATTCTATAAAAATAATAAAGGTTCTCGAGTTAGTTGATGTCTCCTGTCAAATGAACATTATCTAACAAGACTCGGCGGCGCACAAACAACTCTACAAATAGATCACAATAGAATATTCTACCAACTAAACCGTTATCGCCTTTAATAGAACAATTTTTATTTAACCATTTTAAGACTTTAAAGAATGTTAGTGTTACACGGTTTACATATTTAAATAAATATTGTATTAAAAAATATGATTTTCTCTCTGCATTCCACCCGTTGTGAGCTTACCTAGCGCCTAGGAGATTCCTTTACCAAAAATATTTAATCTTATGACCTTCTCTGTGGTCAAAATTTAAAACAAAAATGTTAAAACCGAGAAGCCAAGTTTCCTGTTCTACATACTTGCCTCAATGAGCATAAACTTGTCTAGCTATCCGCTTCAGTTATCGCAGTTTGCGCGCGGAGTCGCCCCGCGCAGTGGGAGTGGGCGTGGGCTCCGCCAGCGCCTAACCAACACCGTGCAGTTAATGGCGAAGCGATGAATTAGTAAAACACGTGCATGATATATGGTACAGCACACAAAAACGAAATCCACAAAATTTTATACGTTATAAACTTAGAACTAGGCTTAGGTAAGACGGCTAGTCACTTTCTCCCTCATTACGAAAACATGTATAAAGTACTACGCCACACGAGGATCAATAAGTCGTCGATTATACTATACTGGAGGACACTCGGAACTAAATAAGATAGACCAGGAGTCTCATTTGACCAAATTATGTATCATAAGAAGTACCAGGAACAAGGTTGTTCTGTATTTTGGAATAAATTTTATGAATATACCAGTATCAAACGTAGAAAGTACAGTACTAACACTGATTCTCGTTTTGGAATAAAGCGGTTTTAGGCAGCCATACCAGGACTTTTTTTCCAACTTTAAAGTGAGAATTATGCCATTTAAGAAAATTGCTTAGATAATACAATTACCTATTACCATAATGAGGAAAATATATTTGACCTTGAAAACAACGTTTTTGCGTGCAGACCAATAATGAAACAAGGAACATAGTAAATAGTGTCAGTAGTTAGAATTTGTTTTGTGATAGGCATGTTAAAAGCAGTAGAAACAGTATAGTATAACAGTAGCTTACAGAACTAAAACTTCAAAATGTTATTCATTTAATAAGGGAAGTCTTAATATTAACCCTTTTTTTAGAACATAAATTGAATTGCGATATATTTGCAACGGTTAAATGTTAAATTCCATTCGTTGTGTATTATATTATTACAACCATTTATTGTTGATATGACCTTTTAACATGATTGCATCATCTCTATACAAAGTTGTTAAAATTAAACAGCGGGGCTACCCGAAGTAAATTCCGATCGGCGATATCCCTGATGGAATCGACAAAAATGTATGAAACTGACACTGACATTGGATAAAATCATATGATTGTCACGTGTGAGATATCGAACGTCAATGTCAGTTTCAAACATTTTTGACGTTCGCTATTGATTCGCTTCGTAGCGAATGTACTCGTACTTTTGGTAAACCCCCAGTTGTAAGCAAATATAGTGGCGTTCGGAGAAAAAAATTAGACAGCAGATAACAGCTACGAGATAGTCATAATCAATTAAATAATGGAACGAAATAACTTCCATATAAAGTTACGTAAGGCGGTCTTTAGATCGTTTTCACTGTGGCAGTGCTAACCTTCTAGAATATTCATCTTTCTTAAGAGTCAATGGGACAAAGGAAATGGTCAATAACTGCATATTCAAGTTTAATATAAGCTTCCCTACTATATACTTTAGTACACTATACGTTTCAAAGATCAATGTCAACGCTAACTATAATATATGCATAAATATTTTTCATCTGCGAGATTCAGATTAAAAATCCTAATTAGAAAAAATGTTTACAGACCTTCAGTTGTTTAACTGTACAATTAAAACTGACGTACACACATCAATTCGAAGTGCACAGTCGAAATATACTGTTTTCAGTTTAACCTACACACGTCAGCTTTAACTGCGCAGTCGAACTGTACAGTTAAAACTGAGCGTCTCTAGCCGGCATAATTTTACCTTACTTTAAATTTAACAATTATGTCGTAAAAAAGGCTGCGTTTTTCCACAATCGTATTTGAAACGCATTGTAAATTGAAGACACCATTCGTACTCAAGTCTATTTTTCTCATTTAAAATTACTAATAAACGTATAAGAGAGAAACTTTGTATTTTTGTATGTATTAAAATAACTAAAGAACTACTGGGCCGATTTCAAAAATTCTTTCACCAATAGAAAACTACATTATTCTCGAATAACATAGGCTATATTATTTAAATCCACGCGGACGACGTCGCGTACAACAGCTAGTTTACATAAATCGGTTTACATTTTCCGTGTGAAAGCTGTTATGTTATCAAAACATAACGATAGTCGGCTATCAACGAGGCGAGACAAATTTAATTCGTCACATATGATGGCTTGGTGTTTAATAACGTAAACGTTGCCATGAGAAGTGAAAATCATTTTTATATCAACAAAACGTAATGATTAAAGTGCACGCATATTATATTGATTTATGGTAATAATTTATGATATTCGATGCTTGTGAATGACGCAATATATGTCGATATTAAAGGAGCCATTAACTTATGAGCGATATATATATTTTTATATTAAGAAGTGGCGAACGTGCAAGCGGCCACCTGGATTCGCTGACATAGCATTGAGACCGCTGCCCATAGACATTGCAATTGCAGATGCGGTGCCTACTCTTAATGTACGAAGGAGGAGACGCATAGAAAGAGTATAATACGTCTTCCTATGCGTCCCCTGCTCCGCCCAATCCATTTCCCCTTCCCATTATTTCCTTAAAAGAAAAGGATAGGAACGGAAAGTGGATTAAAATGAGGCCTCCTGCACCACACTTGTCCGACGTAACACGGAATTGCTCCCATTTAACGCCTGTCTTCTGTGCCGTCGTGGTATTTCACCGAGCGAGCCGGACAATTAAATAGATAATATTAATATAAATATAGTCGGACCTAGACAACCCAGAGTCCAAGGGAACGCAATAATATTGTTTTTCACTAATCCATTTTTCGCTAATCCAGGTCCAACTGTATCTCTAAGAATTTGTAGACATAATCGTTCACAGCTAGTCATAATAACTTCTGTTCAACATTTACAAATAATCCATGACTAATTTATTACTTATTTATTGATTTGTAATGCAATCCAATACGTTTGGTTAATATTATAACATTGTTTATGGATCCTTGACATTTTTGCAAGTGAAAAAAAAACATTTACAGTCCAATCTCTATAATCGAGAGTCATTCTCTGGTCACGTCGAGTTACCTCCATATGCGAGAATAATTATGATACGCCCTACTTTGTGCCACTATATTTGGTTAAAACTGTTAATATAATGATAAAAATACTACGTCATGAATAACATAGACTTGTATGATAATGAAGCACATCACAGATTATTGTTGACAAACATCAGTGTGATAAAAACAGGTGATCTTTAATGAAAATGATGTATGAAAACTGTATGAAGGGAGTGAATGAGTGAGTGAAGAGTGAGTCACGCGAGCGCCCACGTTTATTCGCCAAAATAGCGAACTCCTGCATCCGACATCTTCATTGTCAGATGTATCCGTCAGTCAGTCGTAGTTACCTTGGCCTTGGAGATGTCAACTCCGGTGACGCCCTTGACGAGCTCCGGTATACACTGCACTATGGAGAGCACCTCGCCCGTCAGCTTGGCCGCGCCCACCTCCCCTCCGCCGCACGACACCATCGTCACCTTGCGGGCCTGCGACAGTGGCGCCGCCACCTCCGCAGCAACCTGCACCACGAGGTTTCACATTAAGATATACAATTTAATACATAAAGCCCAATTGAAGCGCCAAAAACCTATTTTTGGGGTACGGACTATTGTTCTAGTGATCATGGGTTCCCTTCCTATCCCTTCATTTAACTATCTTCATTGTCGCGAATTCGGACTAATGAAGCCAAAGCAAGAGACAAGCTTTTTCAAGATGACCTAGAAATGTTATAAGAAATACAGTCGAACCTGGATAAGCGAGAAACCTCTATAGGCGAGTAATTTTCTGGTCACGACCTACCTCCGTCAGCGAGAAACTCGAATTAGAGAGAAACCTCTATAAGCAAGATTGTCGTGTATCACCTCTTATGTATTAAGTTACTGGCCGGTAGCCAGTAACATTATAATGAAACATATGTGAAGATAATGTGTCAATGTCATTAATAAAAATAATGTAAATAAATAACAATGCATTTTACTTCTAATCGCGTATTTAATAAAGATAAATATCGCAGTCCCTGGGCTGTCGCATATCAAGGTTCGACTGTATTAGTAAATTAACAAAATCCTACAAATATTTAACACAAATCGTCCGAATTATACTTGAGAAATATCTTCGAAAAGGCTAAACCGATGTTTACTGGACTTTTACTGCAAGTTAACTGATGTTTGCTAGCGATTTTTTTTAATTCCACGCAGACGAAGTCGAAGGCAACAATTTGTTTAATATAAATTTATTTTATTACCTTTGGTAATGTTTCTAGCATCATATCAACCATAGCAGCTGATCCGTATTCCTTCCACGCATCAGCCTTCTTAGCCATTTGTTCAGCGTCAGCCGCTGCCTTAGCCTTGATAGCATAAGCCTCCGCCTATTAAAAAATAAAATATTAATCAAAACCAAATAAAAAGAAAATTACAAATCTTGGTTTAATTTAAAATCTTGGTTTTTTGCAAAAAAATGTTTACCACCTCTGGTTAGGCCAGAAGTATTAGTTGAAGTAACTGTTATTTATTTAGAAATTTCGATTGATTATTTAAAGCCGGCTACAGATGATCAATATTAACTGTACAGTTCGACTGTGCAGTTCAAATTGAGTTGTGTACGTCAGTTTTACAATTAAAGCTAAATGTTTGTAGCCGGGTTAGGAGTGCAATATTATTTTTTATAAATTACTACTGCCCTGCTCCTTAGCACTCCTGACTTTTTAATTAAAGTAAAAAGGAGTTAACCCTTAAATGGACAACGTTGTTTTTAAACAACATACTAAACAGTAATACGTACATTTCCTAGACAGTAATACATGTCTATTACACAAATACATTTTTTAAAACGTGAAACAAAAATCGTCCATTTAAGGGTTAATTTACCCATGTATTTTGACCTCAGATTTGTATAGCTGACCATATTAAATACGGTTCAGCTTAATCTGGAAATTTCCACCAATATTTACCTCTCCGCGGACTTTGACCGCTTCAGCCTCCGCCTCAGCTTCAAGAACGGTCTTCAGACGATGAGCTTCAGCCAACTTTTCCAGTTTAAACTTCTCTGCCTCTGCCGGTCTGTAAAATTGTACAATACAATAACTGCTATTCAAACAATCTAATGATCAAACGTCACTCAAATTTAAGCGTCGCTTAAAATCTAAGTGTCAAGATTAAACGAGTTGGCCGTAGAGTTTAGTTTATGCGTGAATTTAACATGTAAGATGCTCTTAAATATTTGACTGGCGTTTAAAAATTTGGCCGAAAGTGGTTTAAAAGTTTCTTAAAAATTCCCTCAGTGTTGACTTTGTTATTGAATATAAATTTTAGATAAAAATAAATTTAAACATCTTGACGTATTAGATAAATTGATAATAGCAGCATAACTTAAACGTAAATACTTGATATTTTATCTATGTTTATGTCGATTTTATCAAATTCTTCATAGGATTAATATTAACATATTCGTCATACAATTTGTATTTCTTTCTATTGCTTTTAAGTCAAATTTTCTAATTTTTGAACATAAAATCATGATAAATGCGATCTAATCTGTCTAATATTACAAATTGAGAAACTTTGAATTTTTGTATTTATTGAAATAACACAAAAACTACTGGGCCGATTTCAAAAATTCTTTTACCGTTAGAAAGCAGTATTATCCCCAATTAACATCACTACATAGTATAAAACAAAGTCGCTTTCTCTGTCTTTATATCCATATGTATGCTTAAATCTTTAAAACTACGCAACGGATTTTGATGCGATTTTTTTAAAATTTAGTTAGAGTGATGGAAGAGGAAGGTTTATATGTTAAACTAGCGACCCACCCCGGCTTCGCCACGGGCAATGCTGATACTAAATATATAGCCGGGACGGGCTATGTATTTAGCCACCAGCTATGATATATTTTTTAATTCCGCCCCGAGCGAGCAACAATTAGTTGTACAATTTAATATTACCTGCGCACAGTAGCTTCCAACTCCTTTTCACGTCTCTGCACCTCCCATTTTTGTACATTAATCTCTTGTGAGCGTTCAACCACCGCTATCTGCATTTGTTCCTCCTTTATGCGTTGCTTAGTTTTAGCCGCTTGCAATTCGTATGCCATTTCAGCCTCAGCCTAGATTAATTGTTTATATAAAAACAATATAGTATACATATATTCCAATATATCCTAGCAAAAGCAATCAATAAATAATCTTAGCCGATACTTTAAAAGCACTATAATACATAAAATATTTTTAATTTCAACCTTAGCTGTTTTTTCGTGAATACCATTTGCAGGTATTTTTAAGTTTTAATAGATGAAAATGACCTTGTTACCTATATAGCCTGAACAACTGTACATATTGCAAGTGAGGTCATACAATTTATGTTCTACAGAATTCATAATCAGGGTAAAGTCCAGCCACAGAGGGGTCCAGACATAGTTAGTATTTTACTTTTATCGGTATGGAGGTTGCATTATTAATAATCAACTCTAAATGTGAATAATCTATCACTTTTAGATCTAATTTTGCTGATTATTAATAATGGTTAACAATTATGAATAATATTCAATTAATTACTATTAGCGTAACATATACATTTTTGTTTATTTTATACTAACCTTTTTAGTTTGTACTTCAACATCGTAAGCGGCTTTTTTAAGTTCGAAATCTCGTTGAGCTTTAGCTATTTCGGTGTCGTTGAGGAAGCGAGCTGCCATTCGTTGTTCTTCAGCCATCGCTTCCTTTATCTTTGCCTCAGCTTGGGCCTCGGCTTCTCCAATACGTGCATCTCGTTTTACCTCCGCTGTTCTCGCCATACCCAATGCTTTTAAATAACCCTGTATATAATCAAAGTATACTTAAACCAAATAAAGGTCTCAATGTGTTTGTTGTAAGCACAACTCTAGTATTTTTCACAGTAATATAGAAAGAAAGAAAGAACATATTGCCAAAGAAAAAGTAATTTACATAATTATTGTTTTACTATTATTTATTATATAATAGATATGAAAAGAGAGGTTTTTAAAATGTTGGCAATGTGAATTAACCTTAGATTTGTTTACTTTCATTATTAAATCATGAAAAATACTAAAGCTATAAAAGTATAATGAAGTCAAAAATGTGTGCGAGTTCACAGATTAAAAATCCATGCAGTGTGCTGTTTTATTAAATGATATATTTGTTATTTTTAATATAAACAAAATAATTAGATTGATCATTAGTTGGACCGACAAGGGACTAATTTTATAACCAAGGGAGAAAGCTATGAGCTAGTAAGAAGGTAAAAAAGAAGATATTAGAAACAAATTTCATTAAAGGAATAGTGATTTGTATAAATGGGGTAGGATTTTAATAATTGTTATCATCATTTTAAACTTCCTTGCAGGAAAGAACAGTGACGTAGCAATTATTTATTCATGTCCAGTGTTATAAAAATGTGTAAAGAGTTGGATTTCTCCATAAAGTGCTTTGTTACACTATGGATACAATGAAAATTGTAAATTTAATATCAAAAAATGAAGAGATATTTAAAATTATGTTAAGCTTAGTTTATGAAACGATAAAGCTGAAAGTCTGTGTAACTTTATCAATGAAATTTTATGAAAAACCTATACTAAAATATAAGGCATGATAAAAACACCGATGCATGCATATAAGCTCTGAGATAATGAGCTTGTATTTTTTAATTAAATGCTGTTACAACGATTGTGAACTTCAAGCGACTTAAGCTATACGATCTGTTTGAAAAGCGTAGTTTGTTAGCTACGCGACGACGACATATGCGTAAGTCACTTAAGCCGGCTACAGACGCGCGGTTTCAACTGGACAGTTTTAATTGTACAGTTATGTTGTCTACAAACTGAAGTGTGTAAGGTAAAACTGACAACTGTACAGTTCGAGTGTGCAGTTCAAATTGACGCGTGTAAGTACATCAGTTTTAACAGTACAGTCGAAATGTACAGTTAAAACTGAACGTTAGTAGTTGTCTTAAAATCGCAAATTGGCGTAGTATAAAGGGGCTAAAACGTCCTCATACGACCATTTATTTCATTAGTGACTAAGGTGTGGCCACACATGACGTAAGTATCAATTAAGGTTTAAACAACGTGATGGAATAACGAGCGGATCAATTTCGGCCTCGACTCATGTCGTTAGAGTAGAGTACAATTTTATACTGTATTACGAATAAGGAAACAATATGAATATACAACGCTGTAGGGGATTTTTTAATATCGAACGTTGTTTGATTAACCTACGTAATATGCCCTTTGCGTTGCCCTTGAACTATTTTTAAATATGACTTAATACTGTATCGGTATTCAGACTCGTAAGATAACTTTTTCATAGTGAAATATAATTATTTCATTATTTAAACTAAGATGTTTTGGTCAGTGGCACTGAATGTATTAAAAAACTTTAATTTTTACTCTTGTAAATGCAGATGTATACATGTATGGATTGATGTTTATTATAAAGTGTCCAGAACATCTAAACGAATCTCAATTAAATTTTGTAGCTCGAAAGAACAAATTGGCTAAATACAGCGTTATTATTATTATTCCGTAGCTACGAAGTCACGGGCAAAGCTAGAATATTTTAATATCAAGGACATAAAGTATTGTTAGATGTAAAGAACATAACGACTTTGTTAAAATAAATCGATGGCCTAGCTTCTAGTGGTATAAATATTTAATGTACTTTGAATATGATTCATGTAGGTACATGTATAAATAACAATATGATTTTCCTGCTACGTTATCATACATCCGATTCGTATCCAACTAGCGATATAGTATAAAACAATAATATAGATGCAAAAGTTTGTACGGATAGATAGTTACTACATATCTTCAAAATAATTATTCCGTATAAGTCGAGATATGCCAGTAATGTAATAAAATAGATATGTTTCTAAGTAAAATGACAACTAACATCTACTAAACATCTCAACATCAAAACAAAATCAATTTACACACTAGGTCTGAAAGGGACATACCTTCGCTCCCTGGGGCCATGTCAAAAGAAAAAATAAATCTACTGAAATACGTGAAACATGATCATAATAAGAAGTAACCACCATTGAGAAGGATAAAGTGTTTTAATAGTGCAAAATTATAAAAAGTATATTTACATAAGTAAAGAGTAATTATTACTATATTTTAAGTGTTAGTAAATACAAATGATGGCTACAACTATGTAGGTTTCTGTTCACAACACTTAAGGTAACTACATCTCTCAACAATTTAATAGAAATTCATTATTTACCTCTTCATCTCTGATGTCTTTCAGTGTATATGACACTACCGTGATACCCATGTTGATGAGATCACTTGAAGCCACTTCGAAAACCTAAAAATACGAATTTAATTCAGAAATACACAATGTAAAAAACTTGGCAATAAGCCAACTGTATTCTCAAGAACTTTAGCCTTTAATATGCTGCATCAAAATAAATTATTTATGATGCCTATAATATTCAATCTAGTTATAGAAACAATATAAGCAAAGCTTTAACCCAAAATTTCCAAGTCACTATGCTTGTTTTAAAAAACTAATCTTGCCCTTGAATCAATACACTAAACATGTAATAAGCCAGAACTTCTTTCCATTTCTAAGCATTTTCCTCTTCATCCTCAACATCAAACCATAATTACAAAAAAATAAGTAAAATAACTCACTTTTTTCGAGAAAATCTTCCTATCTTTGTAAATTTCTTCCACTGTCATAGATCCCATGATAGCACGCTGGTGACCTTCGAGTGTCACAAGGGCTATATGTTGGATCTCCTGCTCCGATTTGCCAAGGAACTGCTCGCAAGCCGAGAGCAGCATTTCTGCGTTTTGACCTTGAATCTTCACCTGAAAGTTAATTGATGAAATTTTTTATTGTTTCATGTTATAAAGAAATCGATTAACAAATTGGTTTTGGTTGATTATATATATTTTTTTAATTTTATAGTGTACCTGTGCAATTCCAGTGACTGAAATTGGCACGCCTTGGCTTGTGTAGACAGTGGGTGATTCAACTTGAAGTGTCATTGTGTTGAGTGATATTTTTTGGACGCGTTGTATAGCTGGCCATACAAAAGCACGGCCACCGGGGACTAGAAGTGGCTTGGAGTAGCAGCATCCTAATAAACAATTGGCTCTCGCATAATTTAAGCAGACTCAGCAACAGACAATATATATATTAAATTAGTGAATTATAAGTATGTGAAAAATATATCATAGAACATTTTATCAGATAACTAAATGTACTATTTTCCTACATGAATCAATCTAGTTAACTGTTGTGCAATTAATGGAAATTATATACTGTTATTCTCATAATGTGGGTATTAAGTATGTTTTTTTCTACTGTAACCCTTTAAATACATTTAGTTAATTTACAATTTACTTTGTTGTTAAATATGTTAAATAACTTACACTTACAAACAAGTAATGGTTTACGTAGTAAATTTATTTTAATAATAATTATGTACAAAAAATGTATAGTATGCACAGCAGAGTATCAGATTACTCCATTGAATAAATTCGCCTAAGCATTATTATGCGCTACACTAAATCTACTAAATAACAATAAGATAAGGATGTACATCATAGACGAATGGTGATGGGTTTTTCACAGTAACAAAGATTTATAATAATAAACTAATTGCTCAGCACAACAAACTACTTTTAGGCGGTATATTAAAACTTACCTGAAACAACTAGTGCCTCGTTGGGGCCACACGTTACAAAGCCCCAAGTCATTTTTAAATATGGAAATAAAGCAAACTATTATAAAGACTTAAAAATTAAATAAAATAAGACACTTGAAATCAAAACACGGGTGGGCTTCCTTGCGAAGTGGGATAGATAATATTTAATATACCATGATGTCATAGATAAGCAATTGACCACAAGCAATTGGTTGTATTTTTCATAACTTATCTGTGTATGCTATGTCAACTTATTGACACTTTTTGTTATTTTTCACAAAAATATTTACGTATGTTAAAAATGAATGGGTAAATCGTGTAAGTACTTAATAGAAATAATGATGGATTTAAAGAACTAAAGGTAAGTCCTCTAAACTCGTATTTTAACATACGCGCCAATCTATTGTTTTATGTTTAATCTGTTAACGGATTTTATGAAAGACAACACTTTGTTTGAACATTCTTGAAATAAAAAGTTTCCATAAATTAATATTTCCGCTGCAAATAACGTTTTTTTTACGAGACAAATAAAAATCGCTACCAAAATAAACTATAGATTAATGGCGTTATAATCTGTCTAGTTAATGATATGTAGCTTATCTGTGGTTCATGTCATTGTGATAGTGTGACCACACTTGCGTGATTTCTACGACATTAGTAGAATTGGGCAGCGAATAAAGAAAAATTATCAAAATTCGTCCGTAACAAAATATTTAAGTTGTTTATTAACTTTTGTTTTACATTTCATTTCATAATAATTTATAAATATATGATATTAAGAAACATTTTTTATATTAAGCAATCATTTAACACCAAAATTTTGGCAGTCATTGTAAAAATCGGACTTTACTAAAGTTCAATAGTAGAAAACTCAATTATAATCTGGCCACATTCATCGCGTTGGTGTAGAAATGTGAAACATATTGCGATCCCTTTTACGCAGCAAAAGCTTTCTTAGAACAAAAAAGGATAGAAACATTTTGTCCATGTTATATGTAAAGAAATTGAACTGCCGAAATCAATGGTGTTAAAACATATTGTTATCCTTGTTGTTTTTAAATTAATAACAGAGATAGAACCATATTTTGTGCAAGTGTTTCTCCTGTGGCAACGTAAGTATGACATATTCCGATTCGGTTGCGTTGCGTCATAAAAGTTTTTTTTTTGTATTATTGCGTCATCGAATTCGAATAAGTACTTTCTTTACAAATTATATTACGGTGTGATCAAAGGGAGAGAAGGGGATATTTGCACCTCTACAGAATGAAAAAATATAAACTTTATACTTCAAAATACCATAATAATTACAATTTAAAACCATACAGATAATTCAAAAAGGACTTATCAGTTTTTTCATTCTCTGGGTTTCCATTAACTTTGTACTATAAAAAAGTCCTTTTGCTGCCTTGTCCTACTACCTACGCCTAGATCATGGGTAGGCGACGCCCATGAATGTATACTATTTGGTTTTCAATTCAAGAACGTTGTTGATGGCGTTTTACTTATCGATGACCATGTGTGTTTTCCAATAGCCGGCATTTAAACCGGTTTCAAAATATTCCGAACGACCCGGAGCGTATTAAAAACAATCACTTACTACATTGTCGGCGTAAACAGAAAGGGTTTTAACATGTTTTTACTTAACTTTATAACAATGATTTTCTTTTCCAAAAGTTGGTTGATTGTTATATAATTAGATTAGATTATAATTCATATTGTTCGTAAGAAACGGGATTACCACGATTTAGCTGATTAGGGGGCTTAATCAGCTAAATCGTAGTAAGAATCCCGTTTCTTACGAACAATATGTTAGTAAAAATCACGAAAGTTTAAAGTTATATATAGATTACAATTCTTTGTTAATTAGCACTCAGAAATGAGCCTGTATCTGTTCCTAACCACAAATTATAATCCTGAATCCTATATTTCACACATTTTGAACCATATTTAAAATCACCACATTTTCTACTCGTGATTTAAAAAAAAGTTTTTAAATAGTTTCAGGAATAGAAGCTAACTTAAGTTTAAAATACTATTATAAGTATAATATGAATAAGTTATCGTTTAAAAGCAAAACTCAATAAACTTTTCTTCCGAGCGCTTTCAGATCGGTTGAATAATTGAGCAAAAGCGCTATTAGTGTTTTAATGCAGTTTCTTAGTTTCCATTTGCACCCCGATCGCAGAAATAATAGTCTGAAGAGTACCTAGATTCAATTTTCACATTAAATGTGAAAAAGGTTTCTTCGATTCCACTCGATCTATTCCGAGAATTTCATTTTACTTTAATCTGCTTACGTTTTCCGAGGATGTATAAATGTCTGAAAAGAAAATTTCCTGTGAAATAAGAACTTACAAAGGGCAAATTATTGTTCATTTTTTAGTTGACTTATATAGAAGTTGAGTTGGAAAATTATTGAGTCTTTTGTTCATTCTTTACGAAGTTGTCCACCGATATTTTTGTACATTTGAAGTTTATCTTTGCTTATTCAAATTTATATAAGTTGTTTAATACTAATTTGGACTACAGTTATTTATGATTTACATTTAGTTAGGTACCTATATAATTTATAACAATATCTACTACTAGTTGACATCCGCGACGTACACAGGTAATTAAAAAAAAAACTTAGTGACACATGTATTCTTTCAGCCGTTCTAGATATACCTTCAAACAAACATCCATAAATCGTGACTTGCACATTTACTCGTATAATATTAGTAATATTAAGTTGTAACGAAATAAAAAAAAATATTTCATTCCAAAGCATAATCATACATATTATTGAAATAAGCGCGTAATTTATTAATGCCAAAAAATTGTCTGTTTACAGTAAAATGTTTGCAGAAGTACCAACTTAATACATATATAAGAAATCTTCCAGAATTCTAATCATCCGTGAACGTAATATTTTCCTGGTTCTAAGTTGTCAGGGCAACGGCGGCACCGACCCACTTACATAAATTATTACTATACACATAGATTTATACAACTAGAATCTTGTCTAGATGGAGCGTTCGAAGCATAAAACTGAGGCGTTGTTTTCAACATGTTTTCTCATGTTTATATTTTACTTCTTAGTTTTAACTCAATTTTAACTTATTGATGACCGTATATTTATGAAATATTTAAGTTACTTCTAATCTTTATTAAATTCTCCTTAATTTGGAAAAAAATCTTTATATCGGTAAACCACATGAAGCGATAACACTCCATCTAGATGTAATAATATCTATGGCTGGTCTATTAAAATGTATCAATACTTAGAAGCCAAAAAAGTGGAATGATATTTCGTATTGGCAAATTAAAGAACATTGATACAAGATTCTTATTGAATTGATGGATGTAATATAATAATTAATTAAATAATTATATAATAACCTCTATAACTCAAAGCCCACATGCAAACGGGCGTTTTCTTAACGTTTTGCGTTGACGATATCGCTCACACAAACGCTTTCAAATTACTCATATTACGTTCGAATAGCGCTTAATATACGCGATAAAATAGCGTCGCGTTAAAAAAATCATCCGTACGAATGCGGGCTAATAACCACTCTCAGAGTTAATTAAGTTAATCACTAAGGAAAAAGGAAATTCTATTTAAATGATAAAATTACATTATAATTAAGGACTGCCTACCTAATCGTTAAACGATTCTGAAGTTGACAGTATGTGTTTATTTTTCATGCAAGTACCTACTAGATTTCAACGTCGGCGTTCTAACTGAAATGTAATTTTAATCACTGGAAGGTATCGTTACTTGTTACATTTTGGTTGGTATCTTTTTTATCCGTTGCCTCAATATATTGGTGATAGGCAGTCGCTCTACGAATGTAAAGGGTGACGCATAATTTCTAACTGCATTTCTCATGGCGTAAAAGTTATTCCTCAACCTTTCGAACGATGAGTCAAGTATCGCCGTCTCTTTCTAAAACAAAGGCGTTACCATATTTGTGTCATGTAATTTTTAAGAATAATAATTAAGTACTTACGGTCTTCAGTTCAATGACTTACTTTTTTGCTTTTATAAAATTATTATCCCTAACTATTGAACGCGGTACTGGCAAACCGCTCCCGACTCTTCACAGTTAAATATAGATACATTGAAGGCTTCTGTGTTTCGGTAGCTTTTAGTATCGCCCTTCTATCTCAGCTGTTGGCTATAAGTCCGTCTAAGACTGTAGGACGACCCTTACCAACACTTCCAAACACAAATTCTTAATCTCTGCTTACCTCTTTATGATACTGGCGCAAATTGTGACGTGTAATAACTAAGATACATTTACTTACTTATTTTTTTTAATTTAACTAACTTCACAAGTTTCATTTAAACATCGCAAAATGAATAACGTGAAAAACAAAATTACACTGAAATTTTCCGCACAATTCCTCAGAGTACATTCGTTTTGTAACCTGTAATTTTAACAATGTGAAACAAACTTAGATCTGACCACCTGAAGAGTTATAAACTGCTTTAATATCGTTAATTTTAATCTGATTTTGATAATTAAATAGATTTACTTTTATTTTGTTCTTGTTAAAAATATGCTCTATTGTGTAGAAAAATGAAAAATCTTGAAGCTATTTATTCAAAACTAGGCGTTGTTCGCGACTTCGTCCTCGTGGAATTGAAAAATATAGTCTATGTTACTCGAAGATAATGTAGCTTTCTAATGGTGAAAGAATATTTGAAATCGTCTCAGTAGCTCTTAAGTTATTCCGATACATAAAAAGTTTTCCTCTTTATAATATGAGTATAGAAGACACTTTCTTATAGTATCTTCATATAATACATATTATGTACTTATGTGGTTATGGTTTGTAACATTTTAAACACATTATAGGCCAACTTCCAAACTTTACACTTGATTATAACTATTTTTTATCCCGATGGTCATCTAATACTATTTAATTTCTGACGTAGATAATATTTGATACAATACATGGAATAATATAAACATTTTATCAGTAATCATTGCTAAGTTATAGTAAAAGTGGCTTATCATATCTGTCCTTATTACTTTATCAAAGTTCTGTTCAGCGCTCACCAGTATTTCACTCACTACATTAACCTTTTGCTTAAATGTTTCAAAGTTGAGCAAAATAATAAAACACAATCATACCCATGGATACCGCTTTAATTTGCTCAACAATCTCAAACTCCGTTGTTTTTCTACGGAAAAAAATAACAAAACACTGGCAAACTTGAGCGTCATTGGAATATCCCGAGATTAATTGTTTTGGTTCGTGTAATGTTATGATATGGAAAATTTACAAACTTTATTTTCGAAAGCTTTTCATATAAGGTCATTTTAATTTATTTTGTGTGTACTGCGCTGATGAAACTCTGGTAATGGAATTGAAAGCGTTTTGGTAATAAAGCAATAATTAGAATTGAAAGCACTCTGAAAATTGTATAGTCGGTTTTAACTCAATTTTACAGTTCACCGCCCAACCGCTCAAAGTTTCCACACATATCGAACTGTCGAACCTGTATTAGTTTAAATTTCAAACATGCCTTTGAAAATACCTTTCAATTGCAAATACCATTGTAGGTTTCAAAATCGACGTAAGGTAATTAATTTCACAATTCCAATTACCGCTTAAATGAGATTTGGTTTTGTCTAGACTTAATGAATTAATTGTTTGTTTGGGGTTGTTTGAGCTGGGAGTTTTATACTTTGCATTGTGATGTTAAGGTATATAAATACCAGACTTTCATAGCCCAGGCTTCTGCACGAAGGGGCTAACGCAAAAAGATTACGTAAAGACTTTTTTCTATTGTCAAATTCTTCTTTCTTTACTAATTTGTTCCTGTTATAAAAAAAAACCTTTGTGATTAACGATTGACATAATTATTTTTTTGTATATACTAAATTTATGAGATAAGGTTAAGCAAAAGATGTTTAAATGTTTTTCGTATTTAACGAAAATGTTCAAAAAGATTTTCTGTCCGCTAACGTTTTCTTGACATTTCAAGCGTTCCTTAGTACCTGAAGAGTGCTTGTAATTTCTAAGAAGGCTTTTAAAACTGTAGCATGTCTTTTGTAATTATACTATTTACAATTTACGTTTGAAATTTGACACTTTTCAAATACAGTCAAACCTGGGAAAGCGAGAAACCTCTATAAGCGAGAGTCATTCTATGGCCCCGATGAGCTACCTCCATAAGCTAGAAATTCGGTTTAGAGAGAAACCTCAATAAGCGAGACGAATATCGCTATCCCTTGGACTATCGCTTATACAGGTTCGACTGTACATATATTTCTACCATGATGTATCATTATGCCAGCTACAGACGCTTAGTTTTAACTGTACAGTTAAACTGCGCAGTTAAAACTAACACACGATAGTTTGAAACAAAAACTGAGAACTGTACAGCTCGACTGTGCATTTCCAATAGACGTGTGTACATCAGTTTTAACAGCACAGTTAAAACTGTACAGTTAAAAAACTGAATATTTGTAGCTGGCTTTATAAGTATTTTTTTTTATTTTTTGACATATGGACATACACATTAACGAAATTACTCTTAGTTATATGTAATCACCTTTAGATTTTGTTGATTAACATTCAACTTGCTGGACATTACTATCAGCTTAGCGCCTACGACTTTGTCCTCGCGAAATTAAAAAAAAAACTTTAACCTATGTGTTATTCCGGACTAAGTTCTACATCTGTGCAAAATTTCATCGAGATCCGTTCAGCCGATACTTATTATGTACTTACCTTTAAACAAACATTCATCCCTCGATACTTTTCCTTTTATAATATTAGTACTTAAGTATAATAAATGTTCCTGACATTTTTGCAGTAGTCCGAATCACAATCATTTAAAGCGCACTCTATCCTTGTTTTATTTGTGATTTTTATTCTATCACTCGTTTCCAAATAGCGATAGGTCGCTTTAAAAATGGCTCACGTTACACCGTGCCGTGTCCGAGCTGGGCCCAGCCCAGACCCGTGCTATTAGCAGGGCCCTTGCTACCACATATGCAAAGTTTGCAATGCACACGGGCGCCATCCTTAAGGGGCGACGGAGCCAAGAGCCCAAAAAAAATTTTAAAAAAAGTTCAGTTCTTTGCTTTTTAAGCACCTACCTACCAATAAAAAAATGCTTGAGGGGCGCCAAAATCCTTATTTGCACACAGGCGCCAGTAGGCCCTATGGGCGCCATGGTCATGAGTGTGTCTATACCAAATATATCTTGACCGTGCTCCGTCGTGCGTATATTTTGTATGGACGCTCTCCGGGCTCAAACCTGGATATTGCCCGAACGGGGTCCGGCCCGGACACGGCACGGTATAGCATAAGTCACCATTTAGTGCTCGATGTGTTCCTATTTTGTTTTTCTATACGCTGAATACACGGCTTTTACAAACGATTTTATCGAATAGTAATTGGGTTTCAGCTGAAAACGTCCAATCATTTAGGTGATGGACTTTATAAAAGAGAAATAAACGCAACCGTTTACGTCGCTCCGCGGGATATCACCGCTCTCAAAGCATTCAATATCAATACTCTACATATGATAAAATTGCATATGTGTTTCACTGGGAAGTTAGTAAATTAAATAAAATAGGTAGGAAGCAAATAAACGTCAGGATTATTATGTTAATTGCCACACTCAGAATGACTTCTTTTAGAATAAATTTGTCGTAAGCTCGTAGGCTATCTGCGCTAAGTGCCTCCTTTAGTGGACATTTAACAACTCTGGCGGTGATTGTAAAACAAATTAACAATGAGTAGTTAGGTATTTTCTGACTTTAGGTTGTATATGTGGTGGTTTTCATTTATTTTTAAACGACTTCTCACTCAATTTTAGAAAACGTAATATCTAACGTAAATCCACAGATACGCAAAGACGAAAACGATTTTGAAAAAATATTAAGAAACAAATATTTACTTCAAGTAATCTGTATTATTATAAAAGTAGGTAGTTAATTTAGGTGTTTTAATACAATTGTAGCGCTTACGACGTTTCTATAAATACATAAACAATTTAATTTCAAATTATTGTAATCGATTTGTCGTCGACATTGCAGTGGTTAAAATTAGCCAGCTCAGTGGCCGGGGACGAACGGAAAACTTCAGATTTTGCGCACTTATTACCTACCGAATACTCCAATGACTCGCAAAGGTCTTGGAAAATTTCGTTTCCCGGAATAAACTGAAATGTAAATATTTTTGTTTTTATCTTAACTTTTGTAGATGATGATGATATTACGTTGTTTTACGCTTCATTTGCGCGCTTTATAATACGCCGTTTCTTTATTAAATACCAGCTTTTGTCAGCTAATTTGATTTTTAAAAATAATAAAAATAGCTAATGTTGCTCAGTGATAATGTAGATTCCTTATAGTGAATGATTTTTTGAAATAAGTCCAGAAGTTTTTGAGTTATTTAGTTTGTTAATAGGTACTTGTCAAAATCGATCAATGAATAAGTCGTCGCAGTGATTTCAACGAGTACAATCGTAAAATTCCATTGCTGTGATACTTGCGTAGTAAAGTGGAGTATGAGGAATCCTCATTATTTCACCAGGACCTAGGTATTCGAAGTGGGCCAGTCGGAACGGACACACTATAGCGGGTTAGTCATGCATTCATCAGTAATTATGACGCTTCTAAAATTCTTTAGTCACCTGGGGAATTGAGTACGAGGACACCATTTTAATGTAGACCGTTATTTAATTATTAAGTAAGTAAGTATTTTAAAATAGGTAAAATATCGACTAGAATGTTGAATAAATATCGGCAAACTGTCAAATGGTTATGGGTGACCGCTAATCAGTGTTGCTACTTAAAACTAAAATTACCAACCAAATAAGTTACTAAACTATCGAAATAATAGAAGTGCCTCTTTCAAAACCTAGCTCTCTCATGCCACTTCACTCCTATGTACCAACTGTTGTTACAAGTTGATCTTAGTTTTTTAAAAAATGTTTCCCCTTACTGATGAAATGTATTTTTTTTTATTTGTCAGGATTTTTTTCTCTATAATTTTACCGTTTCTCTGCGCGCCAGTGGTTTACGAGGAAAGTGGACATGAAAGTGGGTTTGCGGGATTAATGCGAACTGTAGTGCTCTGCTCTAGCGTTGCGTGATTTTTCTTGCATATGAATAAAATAAATTTTGTTTCATGTACATTTTTTTCTCATTACACATTTTTTTATTACTTTTTAAACATGACGATGTTGACATAAGAGATCAAGAAAAAAAGTGATAAACATGAATACATATTACAAGCTTTTCATAAACATTGTAGCAGTTACATAGTTCAAAAAGTTGATCAGGTAACTGTGTTAAATCTAGAGCTTATTCTATATTCCTTGATATTTTAATTAGCATCGTGTAACGACGGTGTTAAACATAGTATATTGTCTCATTAGTGTCTAGTTGCAAGCAAAACACGCCTAGTTAGTGCGGTTAAGCTCACTACTTGCAAGTAGAGCATTTTCTTACAAGCATTTTCTTCCAGCAGGATGATATATTTTCGCACCGAGCGCTAAATAATTATAAAGCGAACAAATCGATGTGAGAGCCGTTCCGCGGGGGTTTTCAAGACGTGAGGGGCGTGCGATGCCGGTGGTGCGCGGGGAAACGGCAACGCGCAAGTCGGCGCCCGTATCGACCGCCCCGGATGTGCATTGCAATACCGCGGGAGAGATCAAGCGACCTACCTACTGGCGGAACTTCACGACCGCGTTGTAGCCACCGCCGATGTACGAGAATACGCCGCGGCTCGCCACCGTCCATCGTCTCGGCGAGGGTTAATTGACGAATTAGTTTAGAAATGGTCCGTTTCTACCAAGTGTCGTTGCAGAGGGCATTTCGCCACTCTATTTCCAATTACGGTCAGCTTTCCAACTGACATCTAACTAATTTCGTTACGCTGCTAATGTATTGAAGAATATTTTCGTCTTTTGAAAGACACGCTTAATGGATGACCTAAAAATCATAACCACTTATCTATTTAGGCATAGCAATAAAATTGTCCGCGACTTTACTGTACAATGAAATTTTTTCTTTCTACCTACACAGGTCTATACCTTTTTACATCTATTATTATATTTAACTCCAGAATTAACAATTTCATTTAAAAAAAATAAATGGTTTTTGACACCAGCTTAAAATATGATCTCAGATTTCTTCATAACTTTCCTTTAGGTTTGTCTTATAACATTTTGGTTATTAGATAAATATAATTTAGCAAAGATAACATAGTTAATGTATTAAAGAGGGCCGACGGTACATGAGGGCGTATCTATTTCAGACGGTGGTAGGTCAATGACACCTTTCCGGAACCAAAGTTGAACGATTACGTAGGGCGTTGGCAACAATAGCCATTAAACTCATAGACAAATACAGATAATAAATAAAATCAATGAAACTGGATATATGGAAAAAATATTATTCGCAAAAAAGATTTATCTGGTAAGCATTTTTGTTATTTTTTTTAAGATTTGTATTCTATAATTTTCTCTTTCAGGTCATTTAATATTGGTTGGATTTGTTTTAGAATGTACTTAGTCATGTCGTTTTTAAGCGTACGTAAAAATAATTTCAAGAGACGTTCTTTTTATATTTAAGTTTATTGCCCGAAAACATTAACTATTTATTTATCATCATCATCATCACCAGCTCACTAAACGTCCCCATCGAGCGGCTCGGAGCCACGCTGGCCCAGTGCGGGTTGGACGACTTCACACATATCTTTAAATTCCTTCTCCGATATGTGCACGTTGCATCACGATGTTTTCCTTCACTGTAAGAAATAACTATTAATTAATTGTAATAAAACGATTGTTTATTTAAATACTTGAATCGTTTAGAAGTGTTTCCGGCCGGATGAACAATGCCGAGGTTTGCTACTTCCGACCATCGTGACACACGGTCTATTCAATGAACCGTGACAAATTACTGATCTGGATAAATAATTATATTAATCGCATATAATATAATGTATCGAGGCAAATCAAACGGCGGTTTGCTAGGGACTGATTTATTTAGTGAAAGAAAATAGAAGGTAGGTTAATATAATTATGGTCTATAAAACTAGAATATAATAGTTGAAGTATCTATATTTATATAGGCATTTTTAAACAGAACGATTTTTAATTTATTGATAATACATAATAATAATGATTGCCGTTTCGGCGACCGCATATCTCATTGTAATAAGAGTTTGGCGCGAAAAAAAGCCGACCGTCATTCCAGGAATTTGCGCCGCAAGCTCTTCCGCGAAGGAACGGCCGGCTCCATGCATCTTTTTCCCTCTTATCATCCCGTTAACGATCCAACGGAGCAGCTTGCAAGCAAAATGTAACTCATCCGCGACATCGATGATATTCTTTATTCTCGAACTTTAATTATATGTTGGGGTCCGATGTGCCCCCGACGCCGCTTTGACAACTAATATTTCTTTATCTGATCTTGAATCTGACTATTTCTAGACAACAACGCCTAAGATATTAGAAAACATATTAAGCCGGCTACAGACGCTCAGTTTTAACTACACAGTTTAAACTGTACAGTTCGACTGCGCAGTTAAAACTGACGTGTGGGGGCAAAACAGCGAAATGTACAGTTCGACTGCGCAGTTCAAATTGACGAGTGCACCTCAGTTTTTACTGTGCAGTTAAAAAACTGAACGTCTGTAGAGTCTGCTTTAGTATTTTTTATCTATGACAAAAAACTTGGTTCAAGCATTCAAAACTCTTCAAGCAGAGTAATAAATTCCGTTTTCGAATCCATTCTGCGTTTGTTTTGTATGGGCCTTTTACCTCGTTTTTACGCTACTCTTATTCTAATGTTGTCTTTCATTTTAAATGAAATCAATGTAAAATTGAGACGTACCTAATCAGAATACAATGGCACTTAGAAACAATGCTCTACTAATAAATAATTTAATTAACGGATTACTTAAACTATTGCACGTTACCATTATGAATAGTTTCGAGTTAATCAACGTTAAATAAAATAGTATTTTGTTTTTATATCTTTTATTACAATAGTATATCATATTACTATGTTCAGTCTCTCTCAAGCCAGCAACACACTTCTAGTTTTAACCCTTAATTTAACTGTCTGCTACAACGGACAATGAAATAATAAAATTACATATTTCTTTGTATATTTTACAGAAATCCTAAAGTCTACACAGACATGATAAAAATATTAAAATATTTGAAAACATCTTGCCAAATTAAGGGTTGCGCTGTCGGAATTTTCTGTAAGGACTGCAGTTAAAGCTGAAGCCCCTTATTTGGAAAAAAATGTATAAAGTACTGCGACAAATGAGGACCAACCAATAAGTCGTCGATTATACGATACTGGCGGACACTCGGAACTAAATAAGATAGACCAGGGGTCTCATTGGACCAAATTATGTACAATAAGAGTACCAGGAACAAGGATGTTATGTATTTTTGAATACATTTTAAGTATGTACCAGTACTAAACGTAGAAAGTACAACAGTATTAATGCTGATTATTGTTTCGGAATAAAGCGGTACGTGTGTAACCGGCTTTAAGCTGGTACCTGAATGCTACACATTAGTTCATTTAACGCGGTAGTACTGAATAAACGTATTATTGTAATCCTATTTGATTCCCACAGTGTAAGCCGTTTACATATATTGCCTTGCCTACCACAGTGGCAAATTCAAGTCTATTAAATACTGATTATTTAGATTTGTTAATTTTAATTAAAGGTCTATTTAATAAACTAGTTGTTGTGCGCGACTTCGTCCGCGTGGAATAAAGTAATATAGCATATGTTACTCCAGAATAATTTAGCTTTCTAATGGTGAAAGAATTTTTGAAATCGAACCAGTAGATCTTGAGTTATTTACCGCTACGACTTAGGGTCCTTCAAGAAGCGAGCTTATCACCTCCTCAAAGGCCGGCAACGCATCTGTGGTTCCTCTGTTATTGCAGATGTCCATGGGCGTCGATGATCACCTCGGTGTTCCCGCTGCTCGTTTGCCCCCTTTTTATAAAAAAAAAAATATTTCAATACATACAAAAATACAAAAGTTTCTCTCTTCATAATATTAGTATAGATATATCGCCAATATATTATCTTGACTGAATTTGAAGTGTGAAATTTTTCGCTGTTTTTTCTAAGAAGTTAGGGTTCAGTCGGATAGTTTTTTTTTAAGAAATTGCAGTTTATTGTATTAATATCTTCGGTATTTGTTTCTTAGGAAGCCATTCTTATTATTGCCGATATTTTTGTAAAAGAGCTTTTTTACAAATATGAATAGACAAAATGTTCCCCCAAGGCAACCTTTGACTGCGCAGATATTTTGAACCGCTTTGTTCTAGTCTTTGCATTCACACGAACGCTCTAAGCAGTAAGCCTCTTAGCGCACAAAACGTTTTTGGTCAAAGAGGAATGATATTTTTCAAAGCAATCTGCAGAAATAAATATATTTTTGCTATCTAGTCTCAAACGTTATTTCCGACGTCAAATTAGCAACAGAGACATATTGAAATCTCTTTTTAGTCAAAGAAACGATGAGTTCGCTATTTTGTATTTGCGTCAAATGAAAATAGTTTTTTTTTTGTTTGCACTGTTTGCATTTTTTGTCATAAGAAATTCAATAAAAGCATTTTCATTTTTACATTTATAACGTTTCAAAGTTCCGACCGTAAGCTTCCCGCAAAGTGAAGCGATTGAACGAACAGAATAAAAAAAAAACCGTACACCACAGTCACGTAGCCTCCTCGATGTTTAAAGTATGTTTGAAAATATTCCAGTATTTTCATTTTTTATTCCGAGTACTTTTTGAACTGTTTATTTAGTAGACGATAGATTTGTTTGATATTGAAGAAACCAACATTTTTTTTTAAATTAGTTTCGTTTGAGTCGGTTGCGGTAAAGCCTCGTTCGCACCGGTATAGTATTTTAGTCGAGTAGCTAGTAGCAAGTATCCGAGCAAAGATATTACTAATCTACTCTACTAAAATGGTCCCTGTTCGGACACGTTTTGTTACTTGCGACTCGACTAAAATACTATCCTGGTACTAGGCTTTAGGCACAAAATGTTTGAAGTACCTAAGTACATTTCTTTACTAGGAAGGAGTTTTTTGGCCTGTATGGCTATTTAAGTATAAATAATAAACTATTTTGATGTTTTAAAGTTTGTTCACAAATAACTCGTTCAAAAGATACGAATTTTGTACGCTTTTCCGTGGATTTCAAAGCGCACGTAAAAGTTTCTTTTTGAAATCCTGTGTGTGAAGCTGAATGCTTCGGTCTGCGGCGAGTCCGGAAATGTAATACTTTTAATTCTAAAACTAACTTTTATTGTTTTCGGAATACAGACAACAGTTAGGAGAAATTTTATTTTGTCATGTAAGCAATTTTGGTTTCTGATTTTAATATATTGCATTGACAAATGGGCAATAGAAATAGTAATACAATAAGAAACTTAAAGTGACTAATGCGGTTTTAGATTACTCTTGTAAATCGAACAAGTCGATTAGGTAAGCATGAGAAGGACATACTATGTACATATATTCTCAAAAATCAATGACTACCCTTCTCTCAGACTGATTCCATCCATCGAAATATATTGCAGAAGAATCATAAAGCTTCTTCATTTCAATCTCGTTCATTTGAGAAGTATAAAAATGCAAATATTTGGAATTCCAAAGCGGAGTAAATGCTTAATGAGTGGGGAAAGGGCGAGCGGCGAACTGATAGAATCGAGACCGCAATCCTACTATTGTAATGTCCTGAACCGACTCCCAATGCAAACACTTAAGCCCCGACGACGCTTTTATTGCCGGCAATCGGATCAATTCAAAATGCATTCCTCGAGAATTCTCTTGATTTCTATATAAATATTTTAAAGGTAAAATGAAAATTGTAAAATGTAGAGTAAGTGCCGTAACTGCTCTAGCTGGGAAGACAGAATGGGGTACGCTGGTCCTTTCTGTGTAGCGTTCATGCACCAAAAGGAGATTGCTGGGAGGGAGCGAAAACGTTCAGACCTGGCTCGGAGACGTAGGCGTCCGAGCGCCTCTAGAAGGCAGATAGTGCAGAGGGTCCCAGCGTGTTCCGCTGGAGAGCCCGGAACTTTCGCAGTTGCACTGGAGGGTGGCCACCAAGGGTATTTTAGTGAGTAGAAACTTCACAAAAACCTGTCATATCCCCAAAAAGCAGGGAATCTTTTGATGATTTCCCACCCGATACCAAAAAAAAGAGTAAGTACCTACTTGGTACCTACTTATTATTTTATCAGTCAACTTTTTTACGTCTGTTTTATGTCTGTCCGGATGAAAGACAGACAGAAAGACAAACACATCACAGAATCGATATATTCGTCTGGATTTTTGATGAAATGTTTAATGTGGACTTTCGTTCGATCTACAATTTCTTAAGTATGCTTGTGCTGCCTTATGTTTTCTTAATCTTACTTATTTACTAATAGTATACTCATAAATGCGAAAGTTACCAGGATTAACGGATGGATTTTGTTGAAGGTATCTCCGAAATGGCTCAACGGATCTTTATGAAATTATGCACATATGTATAACATAGTCTGGTGGAACATATAGGCTGCTTACAAGGATTTTTTTTAATTTAGCAGACGGAGTCGCTGGCGGCAGACAGATAGACATTTTGCGAGAATTAGTAGAGTGTCAATTTGGCCAATTGTAAAAACTATAAGCAGATCGTTTTAGGTGGGTACTAATTCTTTAACATTACGAAATTACATTTTTTAATTTCCTGCAAAGCATGGAGAGCTTCTTAAGTCTAACTTTCCTAGTCCGCTACGAAGCAGCGCTATTCTGTAAATAACCAGTGTAAAAGTTCTGAATCTATAGGAAGGATTTTCTTTCACGACGGACGTTTGCTCGCGTTACAAACTAAAGAAAAACACATTTCTACAAAAAGAAAAAACATTTTACATATTTTTACTTTGAAACTCGACATCGTCACTGGTCAAAGCAAGTTTTAACTTTTAATTAGCTCGGCTAATTTTATTTAATGAAAGAGCTCGTAATATTTTTACGACGTTCTTTTAAAATGGTGATATAATATTTTACGTTTTCAGTTATTTTTCCTTTAGGTTTTAAAAGAAAACTCTGTTTCTTACCAACATTCCGTATAAGTTACATATTTATTTACTATTTTTATTTGGTAAGTTTAATAAGGTCCAAATATGATTATTTGCCACTAGAGTATTCTTTGTTGTTTTATTTATTCGATGGAGGATATCTTGATCACTAGTCGTAACACATTTATTGTAGTTTTGCCCAAAGTTTTGTCCGTTCCATCGAGAGTTATAACCATGACAAAATCAACGTTTTGTTAAACAAATGTACAGTACTAAATAATGCATATTTTTGTGCTAATAAACCTAAAACATCCTTCCTTATTTGTTTTGATCTGTAAGGCAGATTAAAAGACAGATTCAAGACATCAGCAGTTTCAACTCAGAGATAAAAGCTTGATGCTGACCGTGTATCGTGGCTTACTAGTATTAAAATATTTTTTATTACAAAGAAACATATCATTGAAATAAACTTTGTTTAAATAATTCGAGATATTTTGAATTATGTAACATTTTAAACTACCTACCTGGCTTATATGTTTAAGAAACAGAATCGTTTACAGTGTCGAGTGAATAAATGTTTTAATTTGATTTGATTTGACTAATATCAGAGTGAAGGTCAATATTACGTGTACGGTCTTTTATAGAATTTTATGAGCGGTTTTAAGTTTCTCAGAAATTATTAGTTGTTTTCACAAAATTCTTAAAACTACTTAGGTATTCATATAATTGACTTTAACGTAACGAAATGTTGAAACTTTACTTAAGTACTTATAAATTCTTATTAACTTTTCTAATTCCGAAAAATTGTAGTTTCGAAATGAATAGACTTAAATCAGAGTTGCGGTTTAGCTTAAACTAAAATGATTGCGTAGTTGTTTTTAATGCCTTAGTTACCTAACCATTTTCATTACTGAAACATTCATACAAAGTCATATACTTCTGCAACATAGGAGCTTTTGGTTGAAACTGTATATGGTCTTTTCTTTCTAAACTTCCTGTGTGTTGAGAATTATGTTGATATTAAAAGAATTTAAAAGTAAACGTGTTGATGGTATTGTGTAGAAAAGCTAGGGTCGATGTTGGGCCGTTTAGCAGTCGGCCCGCACTTTGCTGTGTCGGCAGGCCGCGTTGCTTTTTTGTCGGGCGCGGATTCCAATGCCCCATGTCCAACCTGTAAGTCCGGCAGTTTGCCGTGCATTGACCGCGCCTTGCAACGCGAAGCTGGAAGCCGTTCCACAACAACGTTGTACGCTTTCGATGACCAATGTAAACCATTAACGCTTTCTCTCTATACTCATGTGACGCGACTATATTGCAATTAGATACCCCGTACTGTTTTGTTGTTTATTACAATAGATGTCAGTGATGAAATTAAAAAAGTACTTTTCGTAGAGGGACGGCAAAGCTAGGCGAAGCTTTGTCCACAGCTTTCTTTATACCTACAATGAGAAACTGACAGGTAGAGTACAAACGTTTAGTTACGACTACTAAACTGACTTTATAGCAGATACGTAAACGTATCTTATCTTTGGCCATCAACAAATTAATGTGTCAAATTATCTATGCAAACTGGTCATTGAACTAGTCTGTTGCTATTAAGACGAATGAAAGTCGTGGCTCGTCAATGGCGATTTGCGTTTATGCATCACTGACATGCAGATAAAGTGGGCATCACGAGGGCAGGAAGGGGATAAAGCGGATTGAGGCGGGAAGGAGACAGGGCGAGTCGAGGCGGCAGTTGCGCGCGCGCCGTTCATTGATGCGCAGGCGGCAGGCGCCGAGGGGCCGGGGGGCCGAGGGAGAGGAATGCGGCCGCGGCGAGCAATGACCGCGTCAGGGTCGCTTCCTTTACGAGAAACGCGGGCCGTCGTACTACAGCCGATGCCTCCCCCTCCCGCTCCCCCCTCGGACCCCTGCGCCCCCCACTCCACGACCTCCTCCCACATGGCCCTCGCAGCCGACGACGCGCGCTTTTCGACCCGAAGTCCGTTAGAAAAATTAAGTGCCCCGCATTCCGCGACCATTCCATTCCGTCCTCTCTATCACACCTCTAGGCGCCACATTTTCCATTCCTTTCTACGACGGCAGCGCGTATTGGTAGCGTTATTTGGTATCCAAAAGATGGTCACAGGCTCACAGGCGCGCAGGGCGCGAAACTGACGCTCACGCATCGATGGATGCTTTCTATCTCATACGTCAGCGACGCGCTCGCCTATTTCTGTGTGAATGGGTGACTAACAAAATAACAGTTACGCTCATTAATATATTAATATAATAATGATACTTTAATTACATCTTATACTTTTTCTGTTATAATGCAAACGAGGCAATGTGGTGTTCCCTACTACGCTCTCTTACAGCCTTCTGAGTAATCCTGTCACCAACATGTTCTTTAAAATTATGTCCCTTTAAGAGCTAGTAGTTGTAAAGTTAGATATATTTCAAACTTTTTAATAAGTATTTCGATCTAAGCTAGACTAGACTTGTCGAATTGATTTCCGTTACAATATACTCAAACTGTATGTTTTACAAAATATGTTTGCGAAGCTTATCAATTCTGCCAAAATTATCTTATCTTTTAGTTGATTTTTTTTTTACAACCGTTAAAAACGTTTCCTTGCGCGCTCAGATTTTGAACATGTTACAATTGCTTCAAACATTTTGCAATAGGTTTTTAGAAATATGTACCTTATTCATTTGAATTACGGTTTAATTCAGATTGAAGCAAATACTCCCAAAACTTCGCCTTACAGAAATCTTTACTAGCTATTTATTAAGAAACCTGGGAAAATACGTCAAACGCAGGCTTTCCCTTCCCATCACTTTTAAACACTAATTTATTATTCAACTAAAATTGGAATAATTCGGAAGAACTTACTGAACTCTCACTAGAACAGCGCAGAGTTGCTTTTATACTATTTTATTCATGACCGGCTATAACTTAAACTTAACTTAATCTATACTAAGTATAATAACGAAAAAATATTTGTATTTTTGTATGTAATGAAATAATTTACAAAGTACTTAGGTTGTCAAAAGTTCCTTTACTATTAGCAAGCAACATTATCCCTGGGTAGTGTAGTATGCGTTTATTACTCGTACTATCATTTATTTAATTCTGCGCGAACGAAGTCGGGTACAAAAGCTAGTCCTTATCCTTATCCTTACATAGTATAAAACAATAACGCGTATTTATGTTTGTCCCTATAAATATGCTTGAATCTTTATAACTACGCAATGGATTTTGATGCGTTTTTTTAATAGATAGAGTGATTCATAAGGAACGTTTTCAGGTATAATACATTCACAATATAGCAGAGTAACACTGATAATTTAGAGGTTTTTAATATGATGTCGTAAATTAACACATTTTTAGCGCTTACATTGCAAACACTGCAGTATTTTGTATATACCGATTTGCACCCGTGCGAAGCCGGGGCGGGTCGCTAGTTGATAATAAGCGTTGATAAAATTGTGGCTTTGTTTGAAGCTTTAATTCGTATTTATGTTTAAAGAGCATCTTCATACAACTTTGATATTTTTTATAATTTACCTAGAGTATATAATTACAACATATTTTAAAGGTGTGTAATGTAGTTCGACCCATGATGGGCTCCATTTTCCGCAAGTCCACGACTAGCGCGTATTTTGCGTGACTTCATACATATCTTTGAATTTCTTCGCCGATATGTGCAGGTTACATCACGAAAGTACATCACATCTATACTTAATATTATAAAGAGAGAAACTTTGTATTTTTGTATGTATTGAAATAACTCAAGAACTACTGGGCCGATTTCAAAAAATCTTTCACCATTAGAAAGCTATATTATCCCCGAGTAACATAGGCTCTATTTTTTAATTCACACGGACGAAGTCGCGCACAACAGCTAGTATAGGTATATATTAAATTAGACATAGTGTACAACATTAAAAAGCTAGTGATTTGATAACGTTATCGTAACTTTAATGCTAACTGACTCGCAATACAACCGACTGTTTGCGCTGTCGATACAAAAACACCCTTTATTACACTTGGTGACGTGTGGCATAACCTTTACCAGACTCTTGCAGTACCTACAATGCGCACGGTTTTAATACGAACGGAGCATAATCTATTTTTAGTTCATAATATTGACTTGCACCTTTACAATGTTTTGTCTCGCTCTGTCTTTACCTATCTTTAACTTCGAATTCAAGTGACATTTTGTTTTTGTAATTAAGTTAACTGGCGACTTCGTCCTGTTGTAGATGCTTTTTAAAAAACTATATATGAAATTAGAAGCTTTTCTTATTATAATAATTGTCTATTTTTAAAAGTTTTTTTCGTAGACTATTCCGACTATGGTATTGTCCTAAAAAAGGATGTAGGTATTTAAAGAAAATGTCTCAAAATAATATGAAAAATTTGAAGTAGAGTTTCACAGCGAAAATTGCACTGTTTTATCTTGAATGCATAAAACCGTTTAGTTCTTCAACGAAGTCGAGCTTTCGGAGCGCTCTGTTGCATTGAAACGTACGAGTTCTACGCATAAGGTTGTAACTCGTTTTTGAGCATTTTTTTTATCGAACCATACTATAAACTGTCCTTTTTAACCGACTTCGAAAAGAAGCAGGTTATATTTCTTGAAATAATTTAAATGTTTTGTTCAAATAATGAAATTTTACGGTTTTATTTAATATAGGAATACATATTATACAAACTATGCCAATAATGTTCACAAAAATTGTTCGTCTGAAAAATCACATTTTTTGAGTTATACCTATTTGCATAGGAGCCATCGTATATCCATGCGAAGTACAATTTATGGCAGTATCGTGAGCGTTATCGCACTTGAGCGGCTTAGATGTGCAGAGAACGCGTCACTAGCTTCGTCTTACTGTTTACTTATTCTTGGATTCATGTTAAAAATCATTCTCGTCTTAGAATATTTTCTACTTTAAATTCAATAGGTAAGTACGTGTTGTTTTGTTTAATCCTGCTTTAAGTAACTACATACATACATGTCTTTTCCATATTCTTTATTTATATTTCTATTAAACTTAAAGACCTTTTTATTGCACTTTAAATATTGAGTAACTAATATTTTGTACATTCACTTAGATATCCTTTAAATATAATAGAAGGTAAATCATGAAAGACTAAAACTACTGTTCTGAACCGTTTTGAAACTACCGTCAGAAAGTTCAAGTGCCTCTTTGTAGTTTACTTGTTACTTGATTGTGCATTTGATAGTCAACAATATAATGAAATAAACGCATCGAGCGTCGGCAAAGGTTGATGTGGGCAACGTGCGTTTAGAGTTCAGTGGCATCCGCGCTTGATCGGAGCGCGTCGCGCCCAACCGGCAACCGGACGCGGCCGGCGGTGTCCTGCATACCCGAAGCACTATGTACATACATTAGCGTAGCTATGGCTATGGCTATGTGGCTTGTTTGTGTCCCACGCGCGGCCCTGACGAGAACGCGCACCGCGTCGCACCGTAAACACAGCGCAAGGTCGACCGCCTCAATTCTATGTATCCCTCGTCCTAGTATGCTCTATCTCCCCGGCCACAACCCATTCTGTCGCCCATAACATACCTACTCACTATGTTCAACCAAATCGCTTCTAAAAAAAATATGTACTTGTGTATGCCGAACTGTATTTGCTTTTGTTGATGCAAATATTAACGCAATTTGTACGTAATTTAGATAATGAAATAGAACAAAATATTCTTT
>QDHC01001533.1:662599-700623 GCA_013186455.1 Papilio dardanus tibullus | reverse complement strand
AAATCGCTTCTAAAAAAAATTATATGTACTTATGTATGCCAAACTGTATTTGCTTTTGTTGATGCAAATATTAACGAAATTTTCTTTACCTAATTGATGTTGATTTTCATATTATTGTAGTTAATTATAATTTGACATTACTTGTCAAGATAGTGGGCCTTTTGTTTGTTGTTTTCATAATAAACATGCAGGAATAAATAATCCCTATATGTCTTTAAACTCCTGCCACAGCTGAACGTTTAGTTAGTCTTTAATTGTTGTGAAAATCAATTATTCTAAAGTATACACTAACAATGTTCTGTGTAACAGTAGCTGTAGTTTCAATTACAAAAGCCTCGATCGAACAAACTTATTGTTAAGCATCATTATAAAGATATTGTTGGGCTTCACCGTTTTCTTCCAATTTATTAAATTCTAGTGTATTGAGTTTTTCACTCAGCAAACAAAGATGCCTAGACTGGTTTTTATATTTCAAATATTAGTAGATTTTTGTTCATTTACTAATATTTCCTTTAACCATTTCTGGTAAGCTTGAAAAAGCTTGCGTGAGGATATAGTTCACGACAATAGTCCAATTTTGGGATTCGAACTTACGACCGCTAGATCGGCATTCCGTACCCCAAACCATTACGCTATTGACGCTTGATTTTATACTTTTTATATGTTCTTGTATTCTTAATGTATTTCATTAACAAAGTAACAAATAAATTAAAGCCTTATCCGTCGCTGTGACCAGGTAATTAAATTGTTTCTAGATACTTAGATAGTGCTAAGTGTTAACAGTTGTCGGGGGATATTTTCCTATTAAGCAAATAGCTTGAAACGAACCTGATAAAATATATATTTTTAATAGACGGTGGACAAACGAGCAAGCTGAATTTGCCGGAATGGCGAAGCGACCGCTACCCTTAGGCATTAGCAATACCTGATGCGTTGCCTACCTTAAATCAACGTAGTAGGGGAATCGCAGAAAGAGGATATTTTACCATCCAATAAGAATCATTCTCCGCTAAATCCACATCCTTTTCTATACCCTTTCTTTCTTTATAAGAAAAGGGTGTGAAGGGAACAGATCTAAAATTATGACTTCGCCACGAACATTCATCAGATGAGGCCCGGAATTACTATAACTTCGCGCATGTCGTCTTGTAGTCGTTGTATTTCAGTGGTCGAGCACGGCAACTTGCGCAAAGCACAGCAACTCGCGCAAAGCACGGCAACTTGCGCAAAGCACGGCAACTCGCGCAAAGCACACCAACTCGCGCAAAGCACGGCAACTCGCGCAAAGCACGTATACATGGAGGGATATTTGAGATTTATCCCCCCCCCCAAATCTGACTACAGTATACTGTTTACAGCGATTTTACCCAATTGACATGGTTGTTTTAATGTTGTCCCCCCCCCCGAACCAAAAGTCTAGACACGTCCTCGTACTGTAATATCGTGTTACACTATGTATACGTAAATTAAATTATAATAACTATATTTTTTAATATCGATTTCATTTATGTTATTTCACAACTTATTGATTCTTATAGAAAAGTGTGAGCACGCCACGAGCGAGCTTTATGGTCTCATAACGGCGCTTTTTAACCGACTTCTTGTTTGTTTATTCAGAGTCTGTCAAATAAGCAGAAAACAAACTTTCATGCCATTGACACATAATGTATGTCGTTTAATTTTATAACGTTGTACTTATACGCGTTATATACTTTTCTTCGTTTTGGTGAGTACTATTTTCGGTGCGTTTTTTGTTTGTAAAACAAGAAAGTTTTTTTGTCAAAGATGAAAATGTATTCTGCTCGGACGGCGATACGGCCGCCACACGTATAAGGCATACAATATTTATGCTAAAACGTCAGCGCTGCAAGCTCGCTCAGTGCCAATGCACTGTCGTGTTGCTTTCCAGCTTTGTACACTTTAATAATAATCGATAACTACTTTTTTTAATAAGTAATTCGTCAATGGTCGTCATTAAACGCATGCTTATCGGTTACGCCAAATATTGTGAGAAGAACCACATACCCTTGGGGAATGAAATTGTATGAGAAATAAGAATTAGAGCTTTAAACTAGGTTGTCCTTGTGATAACATAAATAAATCATTCTTAGTTTGTTCTTAATAAAGAAAGGTCTGTGCAAAAATCATACATAGTTGCAGACTTTATCGGACCACCGGACGCGAATCACGTGATCTCTATGCCTAAATTGTTTCGGTGAAAGACGACATTTAACGACAATGTAACAAGAACTTAGTTTAAAACCTCTTATCGAACTTCACAATAACTAAGACGAAATACTTTGTAGCCAATCATGCCGACAATATCTAACTATAAATAAGGATGTGATTAGGACCAAAAAAAAATTAAACATTTACCAAATGTACACAAGAGAGTCTTTGAATTAATTGAATCACAATTCATAGAATGAAAACAAAGGGCAACTGTTCAACTGGTCCAGTAGGCCAGTGACGTCATGCATATGTATCAGTATTTTGAATGTTTTGGTAACGCAACGCAACTAAGCAATATGTTATCGTAAGTAAGTACTTTGCAACAATGTTTATGAATAACGGAAGTCGGGAACCAAAATACTAAGAAGGCCTAATGTTTGAGTCTAATAATAATTTAATTATAGGAAATATAAGTATCAAGAATGGTGGTCAGTAAAGTGCACGCTACAGAAGATTAATTCGATTTTAATATGATGATGTATGACGACATAATTAAGCATTAAAATTAAAATTAAGCAGAATTAAACTTATTTTAGGGAAAATAAAAGTTTATGTTTTAGTGGTATTACTATACGCCAACGTTAAAACAAGAAAGTGACAATAAAAATATGTGTCTCAAGGGTTGGTAATTTGGGCTGTCAGAAAATTAAATATACGGTCCAACTTCAACGTATTAAACATCTCTTTTGCAATTTGCGACAAAATTCCTCTTTTGAAGCAACTCGTTTATAATAGCTCTAAAGCAGTAGGTACATCGTAAGCTGCAGTGTTCCCACGCTCAACTTGTACGTTCCTCTCTGACGTCGGCGTCGGTGCATGTTTCTTTGTAAACATTTGTCGGGTATTTGTCACCGTCAATATGCATCCCGGGAGTTTAAATTGGCAACAAGGCTTATTATGATCGGTAAATCATCAATTTATAAAAGTTTTCATATTTTTTAAAAAAGTTTTTATTACTCTCCATGAAGATGGTACTGGGAAAACAATCGGATCGGACATAATCGAATCAATCAGTTGATAATAACTGAATTACTACTAGTAAGCCTGCATACTCACGAATGCTTTTTTATCGTCGGCGCAAGCGCTTTTTAACGTCTTTACTCATACGATCGCTGTAAAATGACTCTTGTCACGTTCAGTCAGCGCTCAAAATCCAACGCTACAACAAATAAAAATTTAAAAGCGCCGCCGCCGTGTGAAAAGATACGATTTTTAGCGCACGTTTAAAAAGCGCTCGTGTGAATGAGCGTAGATGTTCATCGATGAAAATATGAGTCCAGGCATAATACAAAATTATCAATTCTTTACATTGACCACATGAGCACCTTGCGGTCCAATGTCAAAATACTTTGAACTTCACCGTTAGTAAGGACGCATGGACAAGGATGAATGTACAATTACAATACTTACTTAATTTTGCATTATCTTTCATCTCTTGGAATATTTTTTCTCGTTTGATGTGTAAAGAAACCTACACACCTTCAGTTTTAACAGTCAGTTACAAAGTTGCCTTTACACGTTCGTTTTAACTAAACAGACCGAATTTTATATTAAGACTGTTCAGTTAAAATTAAAGGTGTGTAGCTGGCTTAAGCGTTGGATACTCGGTGTGTGCTTGTTGTCTTGGCGAGGCGAGATTGGTCATTGAGAATGTCGCAGGACCAGTCCGCACCAACTCCGATGCAAACGCTTTCGCGGTTACTTCGTATCGGCTTAAACTTGTCGTCGTTTATGAATTTTATTGTTATTACTCATAATTTTACGAGGGCTTTTTCTCTTAGTCATCGTTTAGTTATATTCGAGGCTTACACCTATTGTTTCGTTTTAAAGTTTAGCGAATTAAAACACATTGTTTTAATTCTTTTATTACCGCACTCCGAAATATTTATGTTTAATTAAGCGTTACTTGAGTGTAGATCTTTTAAAATAAATATAATCTCTAAGTACATCTTATTGTTTAACTAACAATTAAAAAGCGTGGTAAGGTTTGGTTTTATTTTTAGCGCAATGTACAGTTGTGAATATTGATTCGCCCTAGTTTGTATTTGTATAGTACGAGTATATAAAAATTAATATCGTTGCAAGGTGCTGTGGTTTGTGATGTTTAAAATATAGGTAGATGTACGTAGACCTGCATGTAAGTATATGCGAACGGCACATGTATGGTTTTGAATCGAGTTCACGTAACAATGCAAACCACCGCTGTGGGGCTTGCAAGTCCGCTATGTTGGCTTCCTTTCTTCGAACTTCGAAGACCTGGACCGTTACTGATTGGTGGCCTTTGACGGTAGCTGGGCTAAAGTGCCGTACTTAAATTAATATGTGTCCAGCGTAATGATTAGCATGACACTTGTGTGTTTGTATGCACGTGCCTGTGTGCGTGTGTTTGGTGAGCACTTGGCGATGAGATATATTCGAGTAACCGCACTTTTGGTACGCTGAAACGGGTCGTGTACGCCATTTTCATCGACGCCCGACAAATTGGAGCGGTGACTTTCAGACTGACATACTAAACGCTTACGTTAAAGCCTTGTTCGCACCAGGATAGTGTTTTAGTCGAGTAACAAGTAGCATTTATCCGAACAAAGGATTTACTAATGTTCAGACTCGTTTAAGCCTAAATCTACGTAGTAGGGTAGTAATTTAGTAACTAAACGTGTCCGAAGGGCAATATTTTAGTAGAATAGATTAGTAAATTCTTTGTTCGGATACTTGCTACTCGACTAAAATACTATCCTAGTGCGTACAAGGCTTAAGGTTGGCTCAGTATAAAAGAAAGAGCTAAAATCAAAAACATGTTTTATCTTGTTGAGGCCGTTTAATATTTTAAGTTTCGAACGTTGGTCTTATTATAAACTTTAATTTGCTTATTTAATTAACCTGATAAACGGAGTTGTTTGTATTTTTCTTACACATATTTTAATTATTATGCTGGTTTTATTGATACATATTTCCTTAATCATTTCTCATTGCAAATCCTACAGTGTTGTTTTGGACAAAAATAGTTTAAAAAATCGTATCAATATATTTTAAAATAGTTATTATATTTTATTTCATCACCGATGATTTTGATAACAAACAGTTCGTTGGCGAAAGCCGTCGCTGCCGGGGACACCGGGGCCCTGTCCGCGCTGAGTCATCGTCGGCGCCCGCGCATCTATTTCAGATGTACGGCGTGGGCGCGGCATAGCTCTACACTCAGACCGATCAGAGACACAACGACAATTGCCCTCTCTACATTTAAACGCAGCGAGACTACTGCCAAAATCACAGGTTAGACTCACGACCGCACTATTATCGGACGATTAAGTATATTTATAACCTTAGCTAGAGGGCAATTAAGATATCTACTTCCAATATTTCCTTATTATTGACAATAGTAACTCAAAATAAAGGTACTATCGCTACAAAATCGAACTTTCCAACTTTTTTTTTTTATAGAACCAAGAGGCAAACGAGCAAGCGGTCACCTGGATTCGCTGAAAATGAAGGCAGATGCGTTGCTTACCCTTAATCTACGGAGGAGGAGACGCATAGCAAGAGGATAAAACCTCTTCCTATGCGTCCCCTCCCCCGCTAATCCACTTCCCCTTCCTATCATTTCCTTATAAGAAAAGGAAAGGAAGGGAACGTGGACAAAAATTAGGCCGCCGGCACGACACTCCTCAGACAAAACACGGAATAGCTTCCATTTAATGCCTGTCTTCTGTGTGTGTGTGGTATGTCACCGGGCGAGCTGGACAATTCGTGCGAAGATGTTAAAGCGAGCTCTACCACTGTTAAAAGTCTCTCAAAGTCTGTTGCTTGTAGACTCTCGAAGTGTTTTGCTTGCAGCTGTCCCCGCTCATATTTTTGACAATCAATAAAAGTAAATCTAACATTTGTAAAGCTTTTGTCTTGATTTTATAACTTGCATCTGGCATCATTGAATTCGGGGCTCAGCTCCTTCACACCCATTTCTTTTTGGTTTTCCTAGCTTTGACATGGTTTGTTTTGCCAGGAAATAAAAAAAAACAGAAAAAATGAACTTTGTGTTTGGCACGGTAATATTAGTAGGGTTTTGTATGCTGAGCTTTTTGCCAAACAACAATGTATTCGTAACAAGTTTAATTTATAATCTAAATTTCTTTAAAATATAAATGTTTTGGTTCACATTGAATATATTTAAATCGCAATAGCTATCGAAAAACATAATCTATTATTCCAAATGAATTATATATTCGAATGGACGCCGAATATTATTTTGACTTAACCGTAATTCGACTCTCGTGACGTAGATATCGTTGTCTCTGTTCTGTTAAAGAGCATGAAAGGGATGACGATATTTATCAATACAAGTCTACGATAATGCAAATGTACGGTAAAATATAGATATAGAGGTGTAAAGGTGTCGAGGTGGAAGTACGATATTGAAGTAATTGATAGTACACAGCTACATCCCTCGCACTCTGTTAATTGATTCAGTCTATGGCTCGCCGAGAGGGGCTCTGATATCGCAGAATACATGCAGTTTCAATTTAATCGTTCGAATTGATCTGTTGACCGAATGCAATCCATTTGGATAGTGGGATTGTGATGTTTCACTTTATACCTTTTAATGTATATACCAGACAAAATCTCTCCATTTTATCCAGATGGGTATAATGGAAATCCTAGTTCTTGTCGAAAAATTACAAAATACTACGAAATGACACATTTTCTCTAGTAATAGACTTTAAAGAGATTAGTTTAATATCTCTATCGCTCGATTAGAATTAACTTCCACATAAGTATTAGTAGTACCTACCTACTTATTGAGTATATTATTTAATTTTACGCTAAACATACTTAAAGCTAAATAACGTTGTTATAATTTAATTCTGATCATGGTTGATATTGTAAATGAGAAAATTTATGTTCTTAGATGGATTTGTTGGCTGTATCTATAAAACGTATATAAAACACTACTTCAGATAGGCTAGTTACTAAGTTTTTTTAACTCTGCTAGTATTGCATAATTTGTACCGCTACGCTGGCATTTGCTCGTTCCATTCACTCATTGCGGACAATACTCCGTCTCATCGTGGCTTGGGTTATACACTTGAGCGACTTCGTTTGTGCACTTTTGATTTCATACGAATCGTGTGCACCGACCTGCCGACAGTGATGTCCGTTAGTAGAGTCGTTTCATATCTTATTCGGGAGTGAACCAGTTCACTCAGATCTCGGACGTCGGCGAACAAAAAAAAACTAGTTCAATGTTTCCGCGCAAAAAGTTGCGGTCTCCTGCATCAATAGATAAGCCTATCAGTGCGTTAGACAGATTTATTTCCCTAACATAAGTTGCATCTTTTTGTTATTTACCAATAATAAAAAGAAATGTCGTTTGTTTTGAAGAACTTGAAGTTATTTCTATAAAATAATATAACATAATATCTAAGATAGCATGTAGGTACTCGTAATAGGCGAATGGATAAATCAATAAACGGCGCGGCGTCGACATGTTCGTCCGCGCTTCTTGAGGCAACTCTCAGTTATCGAGGCTTCAATTTTAATGTACGCGCGTGGTTGTTCGCAAGTCGGCCGCTTTAGCCCGTTACTGATTCGCCACACGAGCACGAGGTGATCCATCGTAGGTATAATACCAAGATGAGCTTGATTTTTCGTAATTTAATAATTAATGTATGAAGTTCTATGCATGCCACTTGAACATGATAATGTCTGGAAATACCCCGACAAATTAGACAAATTCCAAATTGATTAATTTAATATATATATTTTTTTATCTGTTAGTAGAGTAGGTATATGTAGCACGTACAGTAGTGTCCCGGCAGCTAGGAGTAGAGTGGGATGGGATGGGGGTCGAGTCGAACGAGTATCGTAGCGTTGCGGTACAGTGCGAGGCGAGAGTGGCACAGCATGGCGAGAGCGGTACCGCCGGCCGGCGACCGGAGACCGGCATGGTGGCATAGCACGGTACCGCGAGGGCGCGCGCGGTCGATGAGCCCAGCCTAGAGGGCAGCACCGAGTACCCGGGTGTCGGTGTGGGATGAAGCGCGGAGGGGAGGGGTGCGTCCCCCCGCCTCGTCTGTTTGCGCATTCTGTACGGCCGCGCCGCGCGCTCACTAATGCGTCATACTGCCACCTGACTTGACGCGTACTCCGTTGTCCCGCCTCGATACTTCGCGCGCGCCATGTGAACTTTAGTGTTGACTTACATCGAAGTACGCGCCGGCGCGATCGCTGCACCATACGCCTCTTGAACTTTTTTCAACTCTACCAGTGACTTTGGGTGGTCCGAGCCGACGGACGGACGTGCCGCTACGCGAGGACGCACGTGCTCGCAGCGCGGTTCCTGAAAGCTGTAAGTTTAGTAATATATTTCTTTATAGTTGGATTATTGCATCAAGTTCGGGTGGTCCAAGTAAAGGTATGGGTCTAGTTATGTTATTTTAGCATGAGTGCAGTGAGGTAGAGCAGAGCACCGGTTGCCCGGAATGCGGCCTCCGCCCCGCCGCGCCGCCGGCGCCGAGCGCGCCGCGCCGCGCGTATCGTAATAAATAAAGGCGGGGCACCGCTGCGTGCGCGCGCACCCTCCCGCGCCCTCCGCGCCTTCGGGTCATTGACTCGCGCCCGATTGCCGCCGCCTTCGACGTCGCCCAAGACAACAATCTTCGGAAGTGGCACCGCGCTCTTGGCCTCACTGCGGATCTAGCACTCCTCCGATATCCAATGTCAATGCCGATTGGCGATGGTTACGCACGAGCACGACTCCGACGAAGGGCTTCGAGCGCGCTACACGTCTGACGCGGCCGTCGCTTATTAGTTACTTGTCACGCTACCGCGGCTGTTGACCCCAGCTTTTGCACCTGGCCTCGTATCGGCGGCCCTACCCTTCGTCAATACTCATTCTACATGCGACAAAAACCTGAACCTATGCTTTCGACGGACCCATTATAAAAATACTCGTAGTCAACGCGCAGGTTTATTTCCCATCTGCAATGCGGTACAGTTTGACTTTTACTAGAGCACAATTTTTGTTTAATTTGAAATTGGCTCAGATACCCAAAATTAAACTTTACTAATTTGTACTGTAGTCGTCCTTTTTTTTTTCGACAAACCGATGCGTCATTTCGTCTTTTCTGTTATCTTATCTCACATACGTATTATACATGCGTACTAGCTCCGAGAGTTTAACGGTTTTGTTTAGTTGCGACAAAGTTAAACTTAAATCCCTTACTTACCAGTCAACTAACCCTGCAAGCTGCTATGCGCAGGACGCGCGTGCACCGCGCACGTTCTCCCATGAGCATGCGCAGTCCGCAGTGCGCACTACACGGCCGCAGTACAAGTTTGAAATTTAACCGTCTCGGGACGCCATTACATGCTAAGAAATTTAATTGTATACTCAAGAATTATAATCATTTCTAAATGAAAAGAGTTTATTTCGCAGTAATAAGGTACAAAGATACGACTTATGTTCCGGCTAAACTCCGTTACATTATTGTAGTAGTGATGCTCGTTTCGTGAAATGCTAAAAATAAAGCGTGAACTTCCCGGTTGAATGGCGTCGCCGGCGCATCGAGAGCGGGGAGTGGCCGGCAGCCGGCAGCCATTGCCCTCGCCCGGTTTGTTTACAACTCGGCCCTGCCAGCGGCATGCATGCATAACTGCACCCTGCGTACAATAAGCTAGGGTGTAAAGTCGTAGAGAAAGTATTACACAGCTCGCGCCATCTGCGCGGGCTTTATTAAAATAAACCGGCGCAGTTAGCTGGGCGCGAGGCCGCAACGCCACAATAGTACGCCGGCTTAGACGCCAGGTGCTACAACCCTTAGGCGCGGCCGTGCAGTGAAGGTGCGCCTAGTGCTAGGTCAGTTATTGGGGCCGAAGACCTCACAATGCCCGTGCCAATGACCAGTAACCTCTTTGAGCCTCTTAGAGGCACCGCTTACCTTAACAACTTACACAAGTCATTCTACTCACACTTCTTAACAATGTTATTGATTTTGTCCTTAAAAAAATAACACATTTCCATAATATTCTCATATAATGAAAATGTGCGCTATGCTACAGTGTGTATTTTTAAGACGAGGTCGTAGAACACATCAAAGTTTTATCAAACTCGTGCGCAAGATTGAAATTTAAAAACTTTTGATCACAATTCGTATTGGATATTCTTAAGCATTAAAACTGATATCTACAGTATAGATAGGTCATTGCATGGAATTGACATTTTTGCTCCGTTCCGAGTAAACAGCACCTGCCCCTCTACAAAAAGTGCTTTCGCCTCGAAGCGATTCTGTGGTTAATATCAAAAATGTATGGAACTAACACACAATAAGCAGTGACTTTTCGAATGTAATTTTCAGTTCGATACGTTTTTGATATTCGTTATGGAATCGCTTCGGAACGAATGCACTTTGTCTAGGTAGCTGTTAATATTAATGACATTTTTTTTTGTCTCTGTGATTGGCAAACAAGGATCTCGGGCCGCGTGTGAGAATGAGAGAGGTGTTGTTATTGGTTAGCTCAGTCAGAAAATATGTAAAACCTACATGGTATATGCTCTTACGTATGCGGGCGGAACTGCCGCTTTTTCTTATTATTGACGCTTTGGTTCTATTTTGCGATATTCTATGATGTTAACAAAGTATGCTTTTGGGTAGTTCCACAATAAAATTTTAGATTAAGAGATTTTCAGATTAAAAGATTAGACATAGAGATAGAAAACAGCATAAAAGGAAGGCCCCAGTGAGGTATCAATATGAGTCAGAGAACTAGTTGTTCTAAAGAACGAATCCACACTATCGAAAATTAAATCGTTGCAAAATACCACTGTTTATAGCCTATCTATTTTATAGAGGCCAGGGAGCATTTAGGATGCTAAAAGTATTTATTGTTTAATTGTAAAACCTGTTTTTGCATAAAACATTTTTATAAATTTTGACATCCATGACAAACACGATGTCAAAGTGACAGTCAATCATAGAAAAAGGAAAAAAGTGAAAAATCTTGAAATTAATATGTGCCCTTTATATTTGAGTTATAGACATGTGAGGATATTGAGCATCGCTACGTAGAAAACCTTATCACTTATCAGAGCTCTTGGTTTAGGGGGTTGGTCTAGACAGCTAGGTCGTCTGTACAACAGCCCGCCTCTATATTTCATTGGCAGCGACGATCGCGTCAACAAGTAGCGCGGGCCGGGAAAACAGTTCGCGCATCCTCCGTAGCCCTGCGCAAGCCGTCTCTTTCCTGCAACCGACGAATGGCTTGGCCGTCGAAGCCTCTGCAGCCGTACTCTCTTCGACACTCCCAACTTATCATCGCACTACGAGCAGTCATGTGGGACGCACGTGCGAAACTGTGTGCTGCTTTCAAACAAAAAAAATATCTTTGGCCAATATCGAGTTGGGAGCGACGAACGCCGTCTTGATAATACATATCTCGAATCGTATGTTGGACAAGTTTTTGCGGCTGGTACGTGCATGTGTGCCTGGAGTTGAGTTGCTCGGGTGCAGACGCGATGCGAAATGGAGTGCGACGAAACAACAGATGCCCGCGCTGCCCGACGCGACGCACGCAATCACCGGTATGTGAAGAAAGCTCATCTCTCTTGCGTTTTACTATTGGAAATCTCATTGTTCGTAAATCGATTCTTACAATTTTTTGACAAATTAAAAATTTTCATTATACTAGTTTTGGTCTGCGTCTGGTTTTAAATAATACCGCCGCGGTCGACGTGCATCAGCTTAATTCAGCGACTGATTCAAACCAATACATTTTCTATTTATAATAATTTTGTCCTTTAGTTTTAATAAACGTAATTCATTGCACTTTTTTTTTAAATGTGCAATGTTCTAGTATTTGGCCGTAACCTAACCGCAAAGGAAAACTGTTTCAACGTTAACCTATTGATACTTCTTTTGATTTAATTTTTATGAAGAAATTTTTCACAATGAAAAAAATATATCGTAAGAAAACCATTTAAGTAATAAATTATTCGGCAAATAAATTAAATGTGTACGGATATTGTGAATGGCTAGTTATAATAAAATAATTGCGACAGATTCACTTTTAAAGTGAAAATAACGTGGTAACACGCATTACTGACACCGTTTTACTACAAGTACACACGACGTGTAATTTTGTCTCCAACAGACATAATGATATGTTATTACGATGCTCGACTATGGACGTACTATGAATATCCAGACGAGATATATGGTTTTAATCCGTACGCCGAGCTTTAGACTAGGCTTGCATACTTTTTTTAGGTCATTGTGCATGGCCTGATTTGTCTCGGGAATCGATAGGGTGATAGCTAAATAAAACTCACAAGTATTGTAGCGACCGGGATACTGTGTCCGCAGAAATGTTAGCGCCTTTGCTTAATTAAAGTTCGAGAGCCGACTTTTGATATTACAAAGAGAAAGACTACAATTTCATTTTGTGGAATAGTTCTTTTAGTTCTTTTTCGAGTGACAAAAGCTGAATGCTCAATTTCATGATATTACAAACTTCCACTTGCGAAGCGGCGTAGCACGTTTATAATAATTATTATAGTTTTGATTTTGTCGGCTAAAAAAGTTTTTTTTTCTCGTAATGGTAGTGTGACATGTATTTCAAAGAATGACTTTGAATAGTCCATTTTTTATACCGTTAAGACAGTCATAATGTGCATAGCGGTCGACTTTCACTTTCGGAACTGCTTGCATTGCCCTGTCCATTATTTTTAGATTGTTTACAACAATCGTAACAGATGTCCAATTACGTATAAAGCAAAAGCGCGTGCGTTTCATTTTATGTCATTTCTACAAGGTCACGTTCAACGAACCGGCAAATGTCGAGACGATAGACTTGTAGGTTTGACGATAGAGTTGCTTTTTACACCAACGTGGTAGAAATATGTATCAATCGTTTCTTGTCGATGAGGTGCCGGAATGATTGCCTTCAACCGGACATTCGGCCGTTCGCTATACGGATGTATAAGCGAAGGTACGCAAGCCCAGCGGCTGGGAACTTCGAGAGCTGTGTTACGTGACTTGGAATCATATTAATGAATTTAATTAACAATTCTCGGTGCGTAGTCGGCTGTCGCGACGCTCATTCCAACTCCTAATTTGATGTCTTTTAGAACGTCGACAGTTTTGACGACCCCGACTCCTATTCTGCATATTCTATAGGATATCGTTGGAGCGATTCGAGATATTAGTAGTTTTTGTTGTAGACGAGTACTAACACTGGAAACTGGCAAGTGTCGCTTGTGTGCGAGTTGTCACGTAGATGTAACGCTAATGGTACGGATGTGAGATATCAAAAAACCGGCTGCGGCGCGCCACGCCACGTTCCGTTACACCAAGTAGAGCGACGCGACGCCACACGCGAACACCATTAACATTGCTAACGCGATCGTCACAGTGTTGTACCAACACTACACCGGTCCGCCCTCCTTGTTGCAGCTCTTAGTTATCATATTAGAGGATAATCTGCCGTTTTACAAATACGTCGTCGATTAGAAAGTTAAACTGTTTATGCGCTTAATACCTTATTCATAACATCGGCTGTACATTGTCAACAGATAGCTATCGATAAATATGCGGCTAGCTTTCGGGTCGAATGTATTTGAAGGTTTGAGATCGTCAAAGGCTCAAAGGGCACATTTCACCGGGGTTTATACTGACTGAGGGTCCGAAGCGACCGTGGGCTAGGAAAAAAAAGAGCAGGTAGTCGAAATCTGTGTTTTACAAAAGTCAACCATAGAGTGGCTGACACAAAAAGTGATTTCAGAATTACGCAATACATTCCATGAATTTGTCGCTACGGGGTGTCGGGGCGGCGGCGCGGTCACAGCTCTGACTCGAACACCAAAAATAATCCTTTGTGATTTTAAAACGAAACGAAAAAAGTGAGGACTATCTCTGCTGAGATATTGCCTTCGTCCTTTCATATGCATTGACTGCGCTAGTTGGTTTTTCTAATACAAATGAATTATCATGTTCACGTATGCCGTAATGCATTTCTAATAAAGTTCCATAAATATGTTCTCGCTCTTGATACAAGTTTAAGATTTGAATAAAAAGGTTAAAAATAATTATTTTTCATTATACCATTTTGAATTTGAACCGCATTAATTGGCCAACCGTAGCTTCATCCGCATACAATCCAGTTTCAATATACAAATTTTTAAAACACGCGAAACTTTGCTTTGATGCAATACGTATCTAAAGCATAAAAATAGTAGCAGATTGCAGATTGATAAACTTAGACGTGGTCTGCGCAGTTTTCTTCATTTCCAATCTCAAAGTTAGCGCAAAAGATCTACGCTATTACGGCAAGGCACGAGTTTCTTTAAGATAAAAGTTTGAAGACGAAGTCCTTTGATGTGCTCAATAAGTAGACGACTCGAGTCAATAAGAAAAAAAAAACTTAAAAGAAAATGCGCCCGAACTAATAAAGATGAAAGGGATTTCTCGACTCCAATCATGTTTCTATAAAAGTCGAACTTTTTAATTTACGTATCAGTTTTTAAAATGTTAAATGTTTGTTCGCAGTTATGGCGGCCGATACTGACATGAGTAATGCCGGTAAACATCGACGGTGGGGAAATAATGGCGCAATGAATTTAAAGAAAAAACTGCATTATTATCGAGACCAGGTAAGATACTGACATATTGTTTCCTGTTATTTTAACATAAAAGGTCTGTCCTGATTCAAATTCTAAAATGCACTGCTTACAGTTCTTTTGTAATATACAAACTGAACAATAAAGTTTAAACATTTTGTATCTGACTACATCTACAAATAACAAATATATACATTACAATTGTACCAAAATAATATTGTTTTGAGTAAAGTAAAATTTACCGAACAAATGAAACTTGAAAACATTATAACAATTATAAATACATCGGGTGTATTGTTTACTTATTTGTAAGTGGTGCATTTTAATTATAAACAACAATACTAAGAATTCTTATAGTATTTACGCAGAATTGTATCAATTATTTATTTCGATTTGATTATCAGTTAATAATATAAATTTTAATTGCATTCGGATAAATTCATGTTTTCATTTATATCAGAAACGACCCGTGGGTCAGTGCGAAGGACAGACTGCTATTATTATATGCACTTCATCACCAGCAAGAAACAATGAACGATAACCTATATTGTAAACAGTTCAATGTTAACTACGCGAAGTCGACATAATGAGGCCATATTTGAATTATTAAAAATAAAACTTATTTAAGAAAAAAAAATTTTTTTCTTGAACGACAGGAAGTTATGCGATGACTCAATTGACCTTAAAGCCTCATTCGCACTAGTGCGTTTTTTTAGCGCAATCGCTAATACGAAACCTTTCAAAATATTGTCGCGTTCGAAAAGCCGTATTATCATAGATGGATAAGCATTCTTTCTATCTCAACACTTTAGCAGGCGGTATGAAAAAGCGTTCTTGCGAATACGGCTTATCGGCTGAACTGATTTTACCTCCAAAAAGTCGTGTTTTTTTTCTAATTAATACCTATTATGTTACTATTTCGAGATAATTTACATCAAATGATAAGAGTCGTGATTATTTTTGTAATAAAGGTATGAGTTAACATCTTGTCCTGATAAGAATTATTATTTATCATATCATCGTAACGCAACAAAAAGGTCATTCACCAAATGATACAAATAATTATGCTCTTATTTATGCATGCTAAATAAAGAAAAAATATTTAATTGTTCCGGAAGTACTTAAAAAAAAACAAAGAAATAACCAACGGAAAATTAATACGTTGCTTCCCACTTTTTTTAATGAAATTAAATATGTATTTAAAAATATCTAGTCTATTTTTTTCACGAAGTTCTTTGTTTTTTATCCCTGACATTGCAAGTTATAGTTGGTCTACATTTTTAGCAAAAAAATTCGTATTGTGATTTAGTTATTATTGTCTTTAATTGCCTGTTGGTATTACGCAGTGCTATAATTATAAAGGCAGCTGTCCTCGTATTGTGAGTGTTAGATCGGCGGACATTTTATTGGATTCTATCGCGAACTACAACGCAGATAAAGCGATGACGTGAATTAAAAAAAAACGCTAATCGCTATCGCTTCGTGTACGAGTAAAACTCGACGACTATCGTGTTTGTGACGAATTTTTGTCTATCGTTTAATAGCTGTACTGTTTCGATTCTAACATTGTTTAAAGGGAATTCTAGTTGTATGTGTTTTCGTTGGACGACTCTGAAAACAGAAATAGCTATTTTGTATGTACTACAGATATCGGTGAATTCCCTGTTCCTTCTTTTCTTTTCCGACTATGAACCCCAAATCTTTCTGCTATCGTAGACTCCTGTATCCCGTGGACTCTAGGAGTTTCACCTGGACTTTAGAATTCTTCTTCTTTACGTGCCATCGCACTGTGTCTTTATCCTCCAAGTTAATCTATCTCGCTTCATCTCAGGCTTCAATCTATAGAATCACGGAATTCCCCATTGGGTCGATTGATTGGCTGATCTGCCCGTAAGAAAACACAAGGAGTGGTTTCCGTAGATTTCCTCGTATTTCACGTGTACCGTCAATCGTCGTACTTATTGATCTCTAGGTCTGTGTAGACGTAGGTAAACGTTGCATTGCCGATTGCCGCAATTTCAGTCCTATCAGCAGCGGAAATGAACGCAGACGAGTTTCGAAACGGTCGCTCCGCTATACAAAACAACGTAAATTGAAGAAGTATTGACTACGATGCAATTCTACTTACATTATTTTTTAACATTCCATATTATACCATAAATCTATATCAAACCATCGTTCAACTTTAAAATCTTTGAGAATTTTGCTCATTAACAATGAGCTCGAGTCTTGTACAAGTTAATATAGATTTTTCTTTTCAATAAAAAAACAAATCTGGTAATGGTTTAATAATTAGAGAGAAATACAATTTTATAAATATTATACTCTTTTCTTTTAATTAACTCCTCCGGCCCTTACTATTGTTTGTTTTATAATTCTTCATTTTGTTTTTAAAAGCCATTAGCGAGTCTGTTTACTCGAACAAATTAGATAGCCCGTTAATTACCGCATGACACCATGGCAACGGAAGTAATGAAGGATATTCCTTAATTAGGGTAGAAACAACCAAAGATTTGTTTAAGTCGCCCATTTTAATATTTTAATTAATTAATAAAACCATTTGTTATTTACCGTGAATATCGGCTTTCATTTTGGCTTTTAAATTACACTTCTAAATAAACATTTTTAGTTGCCACAGACTTTACGGACAATTACTTGCGGACACGTGTATGGCGCCCTTTCTGTACTTTTCTTACTTCTATTGTCTCTGAAACAATAATAGACAAACAATTACATTTCGCATAGATGGGTAAAAGAAAATTTAAATAACGTTTTTATAATGTATTACGCAAGAATAAATAAGTCGAAGTTTTCAAAAGTCAAACAACACAACAGGGCATAAGGAAAAAAAGTGTCTGGTTTTCGCACAATAGCGCCATCTATTGAGGCATGCCACGCGTCGTACCCCTCTTAATCCGGTGCATTATGAACTCTGAGCAAACGCGGCTTGAATGACGGTGTCGGTTGTAAAAGTTTGCGAAAAAACGTGTGCCGTTGAACCCGCTACGGCGAATGCACCGGGCCGTTAGCTTTATCCGAGGTCAGGGCATCGATGAATTGCGGTGCCGTAGTGTGAATAAAAATATGCGTAAGCATACAGCTGACTGTAATATTACTACTGCTTTTTCCTTACTTTAACATCGTTTAAAGTCATGCTTACTTATTTTAATCTTTGTAAATCCTATATTAGCGGTAATCTATTAGCTTTGTGCTAGTATAATCCGTTCAGAAACTAGTAATCAACTACTGATTATTGTCTGGTTAGCCAAAACAGGTCAGATTTGCGCGCGTAATACGCATCAATGTAGATAGAGTATCTACGCAGTGTCGTATCGTATTCAACGCCAGAGGCTTCTACTCGTAAATTAGTTAGGGTATCAATATCATTGTTTACTTAAATAATGACGAAGGTCCGGCAATATTCAACGCGGATTCAATTCAGCGTTAATGGTGTTATTCAGCTAAACTTTTTGTTTTCGAACCCTCGGAACCCGGACGATGCATTGTAACGGCTCGGACCGAAGGCAAATTGCCTACAGCAATAAAAGACTATAACTCATAAAATTGTTTTTTTTTTTTACTAAGGGAAGCAACCTAAATTCATTTAAGTGATCAAATTGTGGGGGATAAAGCAAAGTTAACAGTAGCGTCGATGCTTGATGCCAACCACGCATGCGCTAGTCAATCGATTTCTAAAAATACGGGAAGTTTTTCACATACTCGTGAGCGATAATGTTAAATATTAAACGTTATTGTCGAGCTCTGAATTAATTCAACACATACAGTAATCTATATTTTACTTTTATTTTAATTCATAAAGTACGTATATTTCACTGAAACGGTAATGCTAATTAATAATTATACAATTATATACAACGTAGTAATATTGTAACGGTCAATGAGTTACATTAATATCTATTCAGCGAATTACGATAAAAACGCGTGTCGTGCGACAAGTTGAATTGCTTTTATATTTCATTCATTAATAATATCAATGTTTGAGTATGAAATAGATAATGATTCATATTAAATCACAAACGCTTGTATCAGCAACGCTTGACGTCAATTCTAATCGAGGTTTGTTATTTTTACGTCATTTGCTTCGGTTAGCGTGATTTTTTTTTAGTATTTGTTAAATTTATCTATTTTTTTAACGATTTACATTATAGGGCAGACGCAAAACATTTTTTTTTTTTAATATTTTAATGTATTTCGTAAATTTAACCGCGAATGCAGTAGCTTTTTTTACCAGGCAAACATGAGTTGCTAGTTTAGTTTCCAATGTTGAGTTAATTAAGCGTAAAAAGAAATATATTAACTGAATACCGGGCTATGAAATAATAAAAATAATTAGTTGTAATTAAGCGTTTTTTCCCTAAACAAATTAATTTAATAATAAGAAGACAATGGCTACAAAACTGTATAATAAAATAGTTTTCTTTATATGTAATGATTGATTTAGATATAGTTTACTTCCATTTTATCAGTGTAATTTGATAATTAAATTTTGTTTCTTTTTTAACAGGTACATCGTGAAACTAGTGTCAAATGAGCGAAGTGTTTTGCAGATATGATTTAGGTAAGTTTTTTTAAAATTTTATGACTTATATTTGTATGTTATAAATGTGTATAAAATAAATATGAAATGCGATTGCTGATTGCGATATTCTTATTTGCGACTCTGTGTTTTTTTATGTTTTGCTGAGCATTACCTGTGCGCATTTATCTATGCTTATGATAAAATATTGGATCAAAGAACATTTTTTTCTTTGTTACAGGTACGATCAGAATATTGCCAGTTACGAGTAGATGAATGAAGAGAAAAAAGAAATGAAACGAAAATAATTTCAATCAGGTAAATGTCAAACGTTTTAATTAAATTATTATATTATTTTTGTTGTTATTATTATTGTATTTCTATGTTTATTGATGCGATACTTTTGCTTGTGCGAAATGCGAACATGAGATTTTATCGAGTTTTCCATTTTTTCCCTGATATTGTTTTTTTTATTTTTATTTGTCCTATCGTTAATTAATATAATATGCATGTTTTATGAAATTAGGTTGTAAAATCGGAAATGAAAATTCATAACCTAAGTGATATTTCAGCATCAAAGAGTTAATTATTTTTTGTGCTTCTAGAAAAAATTGTTGCGACTTAATTTTTTTTACACTGCTTTTAATTTTGCTGATATTATATTGTGTCTGTCTGAAAAATAATAAATAATTTGAACGGAATTGTCGTATGTGTCCGCAGCCTGCTCAAAGGGGATGGACAAGTGGGGGGAGAGGCGGCCATCTTAACCGAGAGCACAGGTAGGTTACTTCAATTATTTTGAACCATAACCGGATTTTTTTTCTCAACCTCATTTCCTTTCCTTATTTTAAGTTTTAAAGAAATAACCTGTTCTTATTATGTTGCCGTTGATTGCATTTAGGTTACGTTATATTTTAAGCCAGCGAAACGAGCTCGAGCGATTTTACCGTTATTTGTGATCGATTGAAACCTCATGAAAAAGTTATGAAAGTTATAAATTACTGTATAATATGTTATGACCGATTTTTAATGGAAACAACTGAGTAATAATAATTGAATAATTTTCCACGTCTTTTTATCGAGACGAGTCTAGTAAAAACGTTTAAAATCACCTGCAAGTTACATATTCTTATAAATGATGCCCTCAATTTCAGTAGCAATTATGACGTTGTCAATGCTTTGTATTATTTGATTTTTTGTCCCTAGTCATGTAAATGTCACGCTTGTAAAACTTCTATTTAAAGCTCATTCAGGGAAAACGTTCATTTATTTTAAAGGCAGATGGTCGTATATTTAACTTTCTGTTACCTTTTCACCTTCCGCGACTCAAAAACAAAAGACTGAAATGGCATGATTTCTTAATAAACATATTCAAGTTTGAGTGTACTCCCGTAGCACGATTTACATTTGCAAATATGTATTTCTTTCTTAGATACTCTAGTGTTTATAATGAGTCTGGCTTTAGTTTTAAAAATTATTATTTTCTACATCTTTATTTAGATTTTGATCCTAGAAAGGTCAGGTTTTTTTTGGAATTATATTTATTTAGGTATAGCTGGAGACAGTAATAATAAACTATGCAACGAATCGACGAAACTACTAACCGCCTGCGCAAATGTTTATGAACTCGCTGTGATCCTGGCACCACATGTCAGCCAGTATACAGCGTACGTAAAAATTATGAAAAGTATTAACGTATCAATGGATACCTCAATTTAAGTGGATGCACTGATTTTTAAAACAACTTTATCAATTTAATTTACTCAAAGACAATGAAACTAGCCATAGAGAGCCTCTGTATGGTAACGAAACCGCCAGGGGTATTTTTGGAGTTCTTTATTGTGAACTTCAACTCTATATTGAGAGCTATATTGATAAATTAATTTCAATTTTTTATGGCGCATTGACACCGCTTCTTCTATAGTCGAAAAAGGAAGGAAGAGTGACAATCAATGTTGTCATATTCAACAATGAAAAATCTTGCATAAAAGACAATGATGAATTATCGGAAAAAGAGAGTTTTTTTTTAATTTTTAAATTTTAACCTTAATTGCTCACTTCATATAAATTAAATTAACTACGTTCAAATGTATTAACTTAGAAATGATTAAATTATAAAATTCTGCGAAAATTAATAATGTCACGGGGTTCCATTCCATACAAAAGTTTTTTAGTTTATTTTTTTTTCACTAGATGGGGTTACGAGCAGAGTATTGAAATTAGGAAACGAACGCGGCAATTTATCAACTTGAAAACCAAAATAAACTAAAATTTACATTATTTAGTATTACTTTAAACATCAAGTAACACGTAACACTAAGCCTTTGTAAAATTTTATTAATTCTTAATTATGTACTAATTTAATTATTGCGCTCTCTAATGGTGTTTATCTGAACTAAGCTTCTGTCAAATGTGTGTATGTGGTACGTGCATGTGGTACGTGTGTGTGCGACACCGGTAGTATCCAGGGTTAACATGACGCTTAAACTTGAAATGAGTTGAAAGAAATTAACACATACATTGTTTCATTTGTATCAACCTATTGTGACAACCCTAATAAAATGAAATTCCAATTTGAAATTCCATAGAAGTTTTGTCTTCTTTACAGTTTACTCATATGCTGATAAAAACAAAGAACTACTATAATAATAGACCGGACGATATTTGATATATTTGATTAATATGTACATGTATAAGCAAAATAAATTAAAATATTATAAACGGTGGTCAGAAAGTCTAGTATCAAACGGAAACACGTGATGGGTGAGGTCTTTTCCAGTCCCCGGTAGGCAGATTTTAGTTACAATTGAGGCTAAATTAACTGTACAACAATTTTGTTGTTACATAGTACGTTCTTTTAACTTTTTCTTCGACTTTACTATCAGTAATCATCTTGAAAAAAATATTCAAGCAAAAATTTTTATTACGGTGTCCGGTCTCAATATTTTAATGTCTTTGCATTCTAAATATAATATTATAACTCGATCGCAAAATTATTTCCGTGGAGCATCCCTCTCTCTCACCTCGGACCGCGTCGGTCCTCGTCGGGACTCGCGTACTCGTGACCGTAGTAAGTACCGTCAGCTAACACTACCCATATATAATTTTACAATTAATAATTTTTGTATCATAAAATTATCTATTACCTGTAATTACTGACAAACTTCAGTACAATAGATGTAAGTCTGCTCTAAGTAGAAGCAAGTTGAAATTGTACATTTTGCTATTATTTTTAACTATAACTCGAGAACCCCATAAGCTACAATTTACATTTATACAAAAAATAATGTATGAGCAAAGACCTTTCCAACGACATATGGCTTGTTGCTGTTGAGAAGTAAACCAAGGTCCTTAGCTCCTTGCCCATTGGATAATAAATTATTTTTAAAACTAATTATGTAACCGCTTTTGTCAACCGTACCGAACATTGGCGCGTGACGTTTATTTTAATTATTTTTCTTTCGTTTATTGAGAATAGCGCCATCTTGCATATTGGGTGGCGTTTTCTCCTCACGATATTTTGACACTAAAATAAGCAGTACTGCTTATTTAAATTTGGACGCTTATTTTCTTTGTATGGGATGGGGTATCTGTATATATTATATTATCTGTGATAATGTATAACTTTATCATTGGACCAAATATATTGGTTTTATTTCAGTCAAATCCAGGTAACTTAAAGTTCTTATGACTGTTTTAATTTGAGTATATTCATTGAGTTTATTAAAAGCATATACATCTTAACATAATATTCAGGAATCGATCGATATCCCCTTAGGGGGTAGGCTCCGTGCCCCTCGGTGGGGACGTATAGTGAGCTGGTGATGATCGATATCCACCGTAGAATTCGATAGGTCTTGGACTGCTTTTGCTTCGTTCAGGCATAACAGCGCTTGTTGTATAGTAGTTACTGACATTTAATAATATCTCTTGGAATCTTCGAATCCTCACCGCTGCTTGTAACCGCTACCGTCAACGCCAAAATGGCGAAAATTAAACACTATTATAAATACCTGTTACCATAAATATCACGGCTCGTAACCTGTCCATGTATTGAAGAAATTAGTGAATATTGAATTTTGCAAATAAAGTTCGTGATAATCTTTTCGGATGATGTATTTTTAATATTAAATAATAGAGAATTTAAAATAGAGTATGCTTATTTCATTACTTTTTGCTACTCTTATGATTCTGGCCAAGATAAGAGCACATAATTTTGTTTGTATTGTTGGTCTTGATAATGTTGCAAAGCTACGCTTTAATCATAAACTCGCTACATGTCAAATGCATTTTAAAATCAAATCTATTTTATACCCCTGTTTGTTTCTAGATCCTTTTTGTAATTCAAACGACCTACGATGCAACTTCACGTAGAGTAGGGTAATATTTGCATCCGGTTAGTTGAAATGCGGCTGATGAAAATGCGCAATGCGGAGACTCGATATTCGTGCTTGGACGTCTCATCTGCAATACAATACGGTGCACAAACACACGAGTACAATATGTTGATATAGTGAAACAAACTTATTTAACTCGGAGTTATCCATACTTATATTAATATATTTTGTCGGCGCACAAAAAAGGAAACCCTATAATATTCAAACAAACAAACAAAATGGACTTGCGGACAGGCAAGCAAACGGACGGAAAGACAAACTGGCCGACTGACAGGCAAAAATTAAAAAATATCGTTATAATTAAAAAAGACACATCACGTACACATGTAGAAATTTTCTTTCGATATTACATACACACACATCAATTATATTATAGACTATAGATTGATGATTGAATATTGTGGACGAACTTAGGCGCATAGGGCGTTTGCTAACATTATAATCGAACAAACTTATCTGCCCCGAGAGTGTTATCGCGGTTCGAACTATACATAGATTAAAAGAGGCAGATGGGACACATTTATACGAAATATGCGTAACGTACTAATTTTTCATACGTCTCAGGCAAAGACTTGAGGCATGATGTTATTGGTTTAAAACCGTAAAGTGATGAACACACAACATACGTATGACGTAGTAGACATGTTTTGTCCGTCAACCGTATACGCTATTGCCAATTCTATATCTTTCTCTTTCTACGGAACTATGAGAAAAGAAGAAAATACTATATACAAGACAAGACATAACAAGACTGCTACAGTATATATTATAGATTAAAAAAAGCAGATGGTACATGACATATGTCATACTGACAGCGATTGTGACACATTTATACGAAATATACGTAACGTGACAAAGACAGTGACATAGATCTTTGGTCCCTTTCTCCGTATGCGATTTTGTTCTTGAAATAAGACCCAAATAAATGTGACGTATCACATAGTATTGTGGCGCTCCAAGCGTATGTTCAGTGTACTAATTTTTCATACGTCCCAGGCAAAGACTTGAGGCATGATGTTATTGGTTTAAAACCGTAAAGTGATGAACACACAACATACATAGGACGTGGTCTAAGGCATGTTTTGTCCCTCAACCGTATACGCTATAGCCACTTCTATATCTTTCTCTTTCTACGCTACAGTACAAGGACCATGTGACACTTTTATGACATTGACAGGGGGATCCATTTAGTTTTACTTATTCCCACCGAACCACTACGAATTTATCACCTTTTCTTACATCAAATTAATAATCTAAGTAACAGAAGGCGTGTAAAACATGTTGGAACCTTATGGAACAGGTGAAAACCAACGCAGGGACGGCGTAGTCCACCTCTGCTTCGCTGAGCTGGCTCCTATTGTCGCTGCTATATATGTAGTGTTTAAATATAGTTTTTTTTGGCGATATAGTGTTTTTTTTTAAATTTCCTTATGCATGATTTAAATAGTATCATTTTATTGTCCATTACCTAGTCTAGTCTGGTCTAGCCTAGCCGAGCCTAGTCACCCTTAACATAGGTCTCCGAGCCACTCGGTCAGATTATGATCCATTGCAATTAATTATCCATAGAGGAAAATTAAACTCTAATTAAAAATGTATAATTAAAGCTATATAGCCTTTGAAACAAGAATATGATTTTCGATACATTACAGAAATTAATTTGTCCAATCAACTAAAGTATGCGAAGGGTCATTTTCATCGTCAACGATATTTATAATGGAATTTTTTGCGCCTCAAATATATTCGTTGCATGCAACGTGCGAAATATTTCGCGTTGTACATTTCCCCGATTTCCAGTTTATTGGGCTGTGGAATTAATTAATTAAATTGACAATAACTGATTTCGAATTCAGACGTGTCACTATACGTTGGTCTCAATTATTTGCATGACGTACGATGGAATTCAATTGGAAAATGTTACATGCTTTAAATTATTATGGGGTTCGTCTGGTGTTTGTGTTTATGGGTGTAGGATGATTTAATAGGCGATATATCACCTCCTCTCGTAAAAAAATATGCACCAATATTAAATAAATATTAAAAATTAGTGATTGTTTAGACCGACAAGAATATCTGAACCGTTAGCGGCGGGCATAAGACAAACTAAATTATGAAAGCTCACTAGCGCCACCCTGTCAATGTCAAAGAAGTGTCACACGATCTTGTAACTCTCATTATATTTCTTTTTTGTATTTTTCCACGTCTAAGAGGGTTATAAATATTTTCTGGCGCCTCTCACTGGACCCGAGATCTCTGTTTGCCTATAACAGCCGCTTAAAATCTAACAGACGTCAACTAGATGTCAAAATTTGTATGGAATTAAACGTGGTATTTTTATTTAAGGCGCTGTTACATATTTGAAGGACGTTTCAGAAATAGGCCATTAGGTTTTCATCAGTCAGCAGGGTCAATATAAAGCAAAGATTTTCTGGTTTAATTAAAATTATTATCCGAAGCCTGTTCTTGTGACTTTAGAATAGAATAGAATAGAATAGAATAAACGTTTATTGCCACACAAAACATGTACAAAAAAAGTTCCTTAAATATAAAAAGAAAAGAGTGCGGCAAAAGGTGGCCAGCTCAGCTGGTGCAGGGACGGCCAGGGCCATCCTTGCGCTGGTTTTCAGCTGGCCCCTTTGCTCTCATCCCATAATCAGTTTCAGTATTTTCCTGTTTCGATGAATCATCATTTTATAACGGCATAATATTCTTAGCACAACACGCAAGATATAAAATTAGAATATTATCTAAAACTAGCTGTCACCATGCGGGCTTCATACTTATGAAATTTCATAAGACTGAGTAAAATTCCTTAAAACTTTCAATTGCAAATGTCAACATAAAATTTATTGCTCAAAGGACAACAAAGGAGTTTGCCATTTTCAAAAAATTACCGTTACCTTGGCAATCTCTGTTTTGTACTGCTATTGGCTTGTAGTTTTTGTTAATTTGTAGCAATCGTTTTTTCCTTGTTTTCTTTTTTTTACAATTGACTCATCCCCTAAGTTTAAAAGCGTGAAAATATATACCTTATATACTAGCTGTTGCTCGCAACATCGCCCGGAATTGAAAAATATACCCAATGTTTCTCGGGGATAAAATATCTTTCTAACTGTGAAGGTATTTTTTAAATCGGCCGGTAGTATTTGGCTTATTTCTATACATACAAAAATACAAAACTTTCCTCTTTATAATATTAGTATAGAAAACGTTTATGATACTTAACGAGTCAACGTATACTAGAGTATTGCAATTACAATGTAAAAGTTTCATTATTTGATGCTCCTCAAAATCTGTTATTTTAATATTTATCAGGCTAATTAAAATTGATCTCTTACATTCTTTATGCTCGTTGAAGAATTTGAATCTTGCTCACTGTGCGTATAATGCAAGAGTAACAAGGTGGCAGCGAGTTTCCGTTCAAGTACGATGGGGGTAAAAGCTTAGAGTTAATAGACATTTATTTTGAGGATATCATCTTTGGACATCAATTAACTTCAGGTGGGATTGTGGTCAAGAGGTAGTTGATCTTACTTCGTTATATTATAAAGAAGAAATATTTTATTAGGCTAATAAACTGCTGATCCTATTTGAAAAATTATTTCACTGTTGGGAAGCTTCACTATCCTTTCGTGCGGAAGAAGTCAGGGGCGACTACTGGTTGATCAAAGAAAGTAAAATATGTCTACTATAGCTGAATTAAAATGCGCAAGAGTTTACACTATCTTTTCTTTGTGGGGACCGGACCGATATCGTTTGTTTACCACGCAGTTTTGTTTATCTCTGGCATTGAGTCAAGTGTGCATATGAGTTTGTGCGTCATGATTTATTTTAGGTTTCTTTATTGTAGAGCTGATAATGTCAAACTACTACGACTACTAACTACGTCTTTATAATACAAAATGCGCCAAACATAGCTTTTGCGATAACGATTACTGCATTACAGATCCGTTTTTGGTATCTGATGATTAATACGTGTAAGTCAATTTAAAAAGTAGCTAAGTTTTGTTTTCTTGACAGTAATAAAGCAAATTAAAATAATGATCGGAGATTAAAGATCGGTGCTTACTATCAGTGTGAAATAGTGCTTGTTTAATTAAATATCTTAAACCAAAGTATTTGATAAATTATTGAATTTGAAAGCCTTAAGGCGCAATCGCTGATGCGGATTTCCATGTCTTTATGTAGTTGCAGTGAAAAATGTACCCCAAATTACTACTCAAGAATATAAGGAAACAATGGACTCTACTATTTAAAAATTAAATAAAATTATTCTGTTGTATTTACTCTTATACTTCCCCATTATACATAATTTACTATTGAAATACTTGATAAGAAAGCCAAAGCAAACCATTCAATAAAATATTGATAGTGAAAAGAAAGTAATTAAAAATAGAACCTTTTTAATTCATTTTTATTTTTAATCGGCATTAGTTAGCGAAAATATGTTTAGTGGTTGACCATAATAAGTTGTCAAAAACCGTACAACTATTAACAGTAATAAAATGAAAAAAAAAATGTATTTGATAACCTTTAAACTTATAATCATTTTTTGTAGTTGTTTAGTTGTTTTTTCTTAAAACTATTTATCTTCCTTACTTAATATAAAAATGAAGTAGTCCTTCATTGGCCGAGTTCGATTACGCTCACAGAAAGGGTCTACTTATAAAATCAAAGGTAAACAAATCCTGCGCAATACCTGTACCATAATGTTATCAGAATTATGGTAAAATATGGTATTGTTTACGTGTAATAAATTATCGGTAATTAAATAATAAAATGATTCGAAAACAGCATTGAAAGCGATAAATATGTCCATAGGCCATTCGAGATTAATTTTATTTTGTAAACACATCGGGTAATAGTCCTTTTACGTCGTATTATTTGAATGAACAACACAGGTTATATCGTCTTGCAGTGTCCGTCTCGTCCTCCGTCTATGGGCAGGCGTCTGATTTTTCAGCGAATCCTAGTGGCCACTTGCTAGTTTGCCACTTTGTATTATAAAAAAAACCTGTAGTATAGTTAATACAGGACTTCAACGTTCAAAATTTCACTTAAAACGATGAAACCATTTAGTAGAAATAATGCTTGCAATCAACTCCGATTGGTTTTGCCACCTGCAAAGGGCTTTATGTATACAGATCTCACCGCATTGTTATATTAAGCGATAGTTTGCACCTAGCCCGACTGAGATTAATCGGCTTAAACGTTCGAAATCCATACATATATGTGGCAATTTCTCTTCGATTGAGTCGACCGTGTGTGCGTGAGCTTTGATGGGATTTACTATCAATCATGCCGGTTAGTGCATTGCGGGGATTAATGTACTACCTACGTTTATATTATTTGTTTCCTGCACCCGCTAAATGATAACCTGGTCACGATCGCGGTCGCATTGTTTGTATCGCACGCATTAATATATTAAATTGAGCTGGATTGCTCAAAATTAATGTTTAAAATTTAATTTACTATTAGCTCGTTATTTGCTACGAATGTTATTACAAAAGATATATTATACTATAGATGGAACACTCGAAGCCTAAAAGTGAGCCATTTTCTTTGACTTGCGGAGGTCTCACGTAGGGAGATTTCTCTTAGTGTTGACCTCTAAATTACATTTGCCGACATAAAAAGTCGACCGAATGTAACCTCTTTTCTCATATTAAAATTTTATTTCATAGTATTTACTAAAGTTTAATATTATAATTAATCGAGACATTTTTAAAACGCTAATTAAAATTTTAAAACAACCATAAAACAAAAATAGTCCTTGCTAAGAATTGTTTGGATTTAAATTGTTTTAAATAAAACAATAATTAACGTTTTATGAATGTTTTAGTCTATTCTAATGTTTATTTTAAAAATTAAAAAAAAATGCATTTTCCCAAACTTGGGAAAATTTTCATGATACTAGCAAGATTTTTTTTTAATATATTCTTTCTCGGCACGCATTTTAACGTCAAATTTCTATGGAGCGCTCCCTTTATGTATTGTATAATATCTCTTTGGTTATTACATTATCGACGATATTGAAAGCTAAATTCGATAACTGAGCTGGTGGACGTCTATAATTAACTTTTTATAATAATATTGTTATTTCGAATGCATTTTGTGTACTTTTGTAACATAAATAAAGTCTCTGCTCCCCCATCAGCTAAATTGTGGTAAAATTTCCGTTTCTTACGAACAATATATTAGTTAAAATCACGAATGTTTAAAGTTATATATCTCTGCTCCAGGCTCCTGTCTAACGAGCAAAGCATACTTTTCTCATCTCATTGAAAATTACACCATCTTCACTAATTTTCAGCATTTGATGTAAAAATGATAATGTTCTCTAGTTGTCTATTATTTTTCTTTGTAAAATTCCTAAAAAGTGTCCTAGCGCTCGATTTTGACTGTTGTATTTTAATATAAGATGTATAAAAAGCTTTTATTTTATTATAATCAAAACAAAAAGGTTTCTTTGATAAGTATAAATATTTATTAGGTTTATGTAAAGATGAAAGAAAACCTTTTTGAAAGACTTTTGTGTTAATTTATGAAAATTGGAGGGAAAATGTAAATATACTCGTATGTTATTCACGGTTATTTTATATGTACTTATAAGAAGATATAAAATGTATTAAATTGTAATTTTTGCACGGTGTATATAAAGATAATATGTACTCAAGAAATTATGTTGATTAATGTTAACCAATAATGTAAAAATTATTGTGTTAGTTTGATTGTGATCTAATTATTGTGACTATTGAATTGTTCATGCTGTAATCACCACATTAATTACAGTCCAACCTGGATTAGCGAGAAAACAAGGGACGACGCTTATAGAGGCTTCTCTGTAATCAGAGTTTCTCGCTTATGGAGGTAGTTCTTCAGGAATATAGAATGACTCTAGCTTATAGAGGTGTCTCGCTGATGCAGGTTTGACTATATATCATATTTGTAACCGTATTACATTTTTTGTTACATTTTACTCAATTTCATATTTTAGTTCGCTTTCGTTTGTTTCTCATATTTTTTTATTTAGCACCAACGTCAAAGCTTCTGATTCACATCATCATCATCATCTCGTAATTATCACCCAAACCATATTCAAATAACCGTCAGTTAAGTGACTTCATATTTCAATGTCCTGGCTTTTTCATCACCTTAGTTTCATATATTTATTTTTTTGGGGGGAAATCTTTAAAAGATACTCTGCCTTTTGGGGGAGAGAAAGGGTTATGTGAGATTTTTACTCACTAAAACCCCTTCGGTGGCCATCCTCTAGTGCGACTGCGAGGTCCCGTGATCTCATGTGGAACACAGCGGGACCCTCTGCACTGAGCTTCCGCACAACCGCTGCATTGCATTATGGTGCCTTCGCAATGTTCGACAACATGGGACAACGCGTCTTCCCGGGTTACATACTGCGTAATTTATACAACTAAACCATTCCATCATATATCATCATCGCCCTCTTTACATTCATCACTTCAGTCTTCATCATCCTTTCACCTTTCACACAATCCACCACATATCATAGTAATCATTAGTTACCATTCATATAAATTTGAATTTACTAATCCTAAATTCCAGTAGGCCAAGTCTGACACCAGGTGGCATCGCCGTCGTGTCCTTTGCTCTTTACCTCGTGAAAGACATGTGTAATGAGATGTCTTGCACATCACAAATTCTCACTACCTTGTCTTTCATGAGGATCGAGCATACTCTCAGCATAACCGTGCCAAGATACGAAGACAAGACCCCAACGACGCTGGTGTTCTACATTTTATGTTAGTTTTTGTTTATTTTTAATTAATGTATTTCTACTGTTTAATTACGTACTAAATTAAAGTACAAGTTTATCCTGTCTGTGTAAATTTATTTGTATAAATTATTAAGTAGAAAAAATGCAATTTATCTAAGAACTGATTGTTTAAACTATAAAGTTTATAATCTTTTTATAGATTTTTAAAGTAGTGTAAGTATATTGTGTAATATGTACGTACTGATTTATTATGTATGTAATTGTTAATTATCATGACTATTTAAATGTCGAAGAAAAAAGCACTTTTATATATTTATTTGAATCTTTCGTAAGTTTAGATTATCGCAAAGCAGAATAGTTTTTATTATGTCAAGCACTTTATCGTAGATCGAACGTTTTATCGTAATTCGCTACAACGCGATAGGTATCTTCCCGCGATGTAGCCGTAGCGACATGCCTCGGCTTCATTAGACCAAGTATGATAAGGAATGGAGATTTAAATTCGGCGTAAGGCTATTTTTTGTGTGACATCGGCCTAATGAAGGCCGAGGGTTAGAGCTTTCAGAGCTCCGGCAATACGGTGGTATATAAACTCGCGCACCCTCTTAGCGCAAGCTCATTTGCAAACCGACCTCTCACTTAGTCACACGTGCTTAACCTTATCGGGACTTCGAGGGTTGATAGTTCGGGAGTCGCTCGCTTGCTTTAAAGGTAAGGCTTTTTTTAAGGTCTTTATTTTATTTTCTTTCTTTAATTAAGTTATTTATTTGCGACTCTGAAAATATTCCGTTTAAAAAGATCAAAAGTGTATTGTTTACGTTTAGGCTTTTATTGTTTGCTGTTTTATTTTTTCCTGTTTGTTTGATTTTTATTAAGTGGGTATTAACTATGAAAACCGGATCAATCGATTACGTGATTTTTTTTAAATCGCAAAAGGGTACGGCGAAACAATTAAAGTCTGTCTGGAATTTGTACGATGTTTAGCGAATTTTAAGCTTCTAATTGATCTAGGATTTTTATTTTTCTTCAAGCAGCTAGCGAAATAATTTTAATGATTATAACTAGGTCATATTTTTGTTATATGTAGTAACAAATATAATGCGACAAGTTTTCTCATTTATATTCCAAGTAGTTTAAATATTAACTCGACAATTAGTGCATACCTCCTGTATGTTCGTCCGTCCGTTTGTCCTTATGTTATGCTTATATTTCTTATACTCTCGATATTCTTGGTATTATGGTTCCCGACTTCCGCTGTTTAAAACATTGTTATAAAGATACGATAACATATTTCATAGTTGCGTTGCGTTACCAAAACAATAAATACTCATATCGCGTGACGTCGCTGGCCTGCTGGACCAGTGGAACAGTTGCCCTTTGTTTTTATTCTTCGAAATTAATTTGACCACGTCGAAGGTATGCGGAGGTATTACATTTTATAAATGTTTAATTCTCGTAGTAATTATCAGGTCCTTAGATATTATAGAAAATGCTAATAAATTATAAATTAGAAAATAAATAATCCTTAAATATAATAGAAAATAAATCGGGGTAAAGGGTAATGAGCTGGCTGATCGTATAGCTAAGCTAGCGGCGAGTAGTAACAACACAATTAATTTTACTCCGGATCATGGCGAATACATATATAAATTCAATATTTCTTGTATACAAATTTGGAATAACATACAAACCGAGCCTAAATATCACTTTACTAAAATGTATTAGGTCTTATTAAAATAATTGTTAATAGAGTTATCTCGCGGTCTTAGGTCTTGTTACGTTGATTTTAAATATAATTTTAAATCGAAACATGTTTGGGAAATGAATTAAATCAGTAAAAGACGACGATCCCTTAAATTCTAAAACTAAATGTATGTCAACGATTACCCTAATTAGTGTTTATTTCTTGCACTATACTTTAATCTAGTAATTTCTAAATTCATTCTCTGAAGCTTTAAAATAGGCAAAGAAAGTTTGCAGTTAAAATCTGTTAATCTGTTCAGACACTGGAAAATTCCCCTTGCGGTCGAAGTAGCGGGCGCCATCTATAAAATAATTTATGTAAATAATCTTTAGCTTTTCAGCGTATTTTCACATTTATGTCGTGAACATTTTCCATAGCTTGCGTGCTAACAACTCTGAGCGTAATTGCTGTGGACAGGAAAATCAATACGGCTATTGTGTGAAGACAATATATCAGTATAAGTCTATGAGGGTGACGACCAAATTGATACATTGTAGGCGTGATATTGTCAATCAATACACAGAATATAATACCGCTCTTGTTTTATGTCTACAAATTATTTTACCATTATATAAATACGTCAAGCGAATATGTATGGGTATACGTGTTAGCGAAATAGCTCTTTTCAATAATACTGATACTTACAAAGTGAAAAGACGATGGGCGAAAACCTATGGACCTTGGTCTACTCCTCAACAGCACCAAGCCATATGTCGTTGGAAAGGTTATATCTTATACTTTATTTTTTTGTGTGAATGTAAATTGTAGCTTATGGGGTTCTCGAGTTATTATCAAAAGTACTAGCAACTTTGCTATTATTTTAGATTATAACTCGATAACCCCATAAGCTACACATTTACCGTCATACACAATAATAAAGGATAAGCAAAGACCTTTCCAAATACATATGGCTTGTTGCTGTTGAGTAGGTAGGACCAGATCGCGCATTCTCCTTTATTGAGAAGTGCGTTAAGATGTAAAAATTGTGTTACTGTATCGAAATTCGCTGATTGGGCGAACACTTCTACCGGAATATGTAGTAGAACTGTCGTGACTTTAGTCATCTATAAATATAAATTCAGTAATGAATGTTTTTAGGACGGACCGCGATGAAATTGATATGAAATTTTTTGGATCACGATCTCGGAAATACGATAAAATTCCTAGCTTTGTGTCATTCACAACAATCTAGAAGCTATGCGGAAAATGATGGCCATTTTAATATTTTCAAGCGATTACCAGTTTTAATTTTTTGGCGTACATTTATTTTCTCATTTTTCTTAAAGAATATTACAAAAAATAAATACGTACCATCAAATTTTATTACTGCTTTAAACAGAACTATTGTAGTGTATTTCACGCTTCTGTAAATTTTCTCTTTCGCAGATACATAAGTTTACGCAGGGACTGTCGATTTATTATTACGGAGTTATTTAAAAATATATTTATGTATCCATTACTACCATTGTCGATATTATCGTTGCTAACATCAGTGTGGCGTGCCAATCATGTAATATCTTTTAAAACGTGCGAACGTTTACTGTAATTTGTACTGGACGAACGCTTACAATTTGCCTGAGTGATGTTCACAATCGATCGATTGTGGCATTTATTAATTTTCATACGAAACGGTTGCGACTATTCCGTAGTTGTTTATGCCAATGCAATATTCATGTCAAGAATTTTGTATGAGAACAGCCGGTCATTTCCCAAGCTGTTTGTGTTTAAGTTGGATGGCAGATGTCGTTTTTCCACCGGTATTGTGAAGACAAATTAATTACTTGAAATGTTATTTTAAATTAATTCTAGTTACTTCTAAAGTTCTAATTATACTATGTTTATTAATAACTTAATTATATGGCACCGCACGGTTTTTGACAAAACTTTATACTTAAAAGTATGTGTCAAAATTCGAAATCCATGTTTTTGAAACTTTTCACACCATACGCCACCTTCTGTATAGCATTCGGACTCAAACTGTTATATTCACGGCTAATTTAAATTTGAATTGCAAGCAATGATTTGACAATTTAGCTCGTTCAACAGCCCGACACCGAGGTTTCCTGACCACATTTGGTCAATGTTTGTGAAAGCTGGTTGACATTTTCATTTCCATGCCTGTCGTTCTCGCATCGGTCATTTGCATCGGAAGACCGCAACATTTAATCTCGCTTAAACGTATTTTCTATTACACAGATGGAAAAATGAAACGTATAATTGTTTTTAGTTATTTAATAATTAATACAAATTGCATATATCAAACAAATTAATTGATTATATAGACAGAACTTTCTACATTAACAAATATAATGTATAAAAATGACTCGACTACAATTGCTTTAGTTTCATTTTATTAGAGAACTCTTATAATAATGTAATGAAAGCTTTATTGTCATGTAGTCATATCATAGCATTCCTCAAACTGCAATAAATTACACATGAGACAATAATAGGTATAATACTCGTACTAACTATGACGAATGAACTCCAATACCCTCGTATAATGACAGGAAGCCTATGATGTGCAGAGCCGTAAAATAAGTTTGCCAGCAGTGTACATAATCGAACCTAACCAGTATTTTGTAGACAATATTCTTGGTCAAATTGATCATATTTAACAGTAAATTTCCGCTGCAGGAACATATTGTTATGTCCTTTTAAGACAGGGACAGTCTTTTTGTACGACTTTGAATATTTGAAAATTGTTGGTACAACGAGTATTGCTTGTAGTGATTTGTTTTGTAATATAGCTGCAGCAAAAATCTTCTTTTACAATAAAAAATATTACGAAAATGAATATCACCTGAGACTTTACAAACATTTCTTTGTCGGATACAAAGATTTAAATGGTGACCGTAGATTACATTATTCTAGAGTTGCGCGGATGATCGCGTGCACTTCCGTTTATTGGACTTTTTTCTTTGACTTATAAGAGACAGGATCTGTCAAACGTACTCATTCTATTCTGTTAAATAAAACCGCACAAGTTCTAAACTACTTGGCTGTGTGCGCATATTACTGTATGTGACATTTTTGAGACAGTATGCTTTCATAACGATGTTTTTATTTTATGTACACCTCCTAAAATGATAGAATTTATTTAGTAAAAACGAGAGCTCTTCGTAGTCCATTTCTTTACAGTAAAAGGTTTCATTCGACAAATACACTGAAAGTCGCTCGACGTCCAATATCGTAATGGAGTGTTCTAGAAATGGAACTTTAAACGGAACAAGGTTGTAGACTTAACATTATTTTTCCAGGAGATTGCAAGTTCGCCGCAATTGCACATTTGCAACAACGGAAACTTGGAACATTTTTTATTCACTAACACTTTTGTTTCTTCGATCAAGGAGACTATTTTAATAAATGCAATGTATATTTTGATCTGCTGTAAAAGTATATATTGTAGCTATTTAATATTTTGTTACAGTGCGCTTGTAATTCTATTTTTCATTGCTTTAGAAGATTGTAGTTAAACATGTTAAATAATTTATATTTTAGTCGATTTTTAAGGCAGAATATTTAAAAATGTATTGTTTTAAAATTGTAGATGGTTAAATATGTTATTGTCCAATTACAGTGGTTACTGTTTTTATGATTTTCTATTGTGTGTGTATTATTTGCAATTTTTTATAGTAATTCACAGGTGATTAAATGTGGCCATGCCATCAAAGTCGGTTTGTTATAGATTCCAAACAGCTATCACAGCCAGCTTTGATGAGCATGGCCCATTTGCTTTTCTACGGCTCCTCGACAACCGAAGCAAAATTCAGAAAAGTCCACACATCATTGAGTACACCAAGTTTAAAGATTCCCGGGCCTAGCCTGTCAAAGCGGCGGTGAGATGTCATCTAGTCTCATATCACAGCCACTTTGATGTGGTCGGTTTACGGAGACAATTGCTACATTTACATTTCTGGGCCATACAATGCTACGAGAATCCGTGGCCCATTCGTAAAAATGGTTGTGCCATGTTATATTAATCATATCACAGCCATTTTTGACGAGTTGGGCTGTGCGATATTTCAACTTTATTGGACGAACTGCGCAGCGGGGGCAAGAAACAAGATCGAAGTACAGAATAAAATATTACATGGTTATTGGAAGTGACGTGGTCACCCTGTCGCTCACAAAGTGGTTGAGATGTGCTTGTTAATGTATCATATCACAGCCAGCTTTGATGAGCGACAGGTGATCGAAGACACGTTGGCGATATCTTCACCGAAGCTCCGAAAAGAAGACACTTTGATTACTGGTTCAATGAAGAAACATGGCCATTAGGGGGTCGACAAAGTGGTCGTGAAATGCTTACCCATGACATATCACAGCCAGCTTTGTTGACTTCCTACGAGCTAAACCCAACCCTATTACATTTTTATCGTGTTCATATTTATTTTGTTTGATTGAATTACATTGTATTACTGTTTGTGTATCATTTTCGAACTACTTAAACCATCTACAATACTAAAATGTGTTTCTACAAGTTTATTGCTAACATCATTTGTCTTCAAAATTTAAATAAATTGATAATTTTTATTCTTAAATTGAGATTTTTTAATACCGATTTCATTTTCTAGGTAGGCGAGGAGCGATTGCGGCGAGAACAGAACATAAAATTATATTAAATAAAGATTAATAGAAAATTAAAAACATATGTAATTTTGTAACAAATATAATATTTTTTATTACATAACCTTGTTTCCTTTTCATTTGACACACTACTAATTGTCGCCCGCGACTACGTTCGCGTG
>QDHC01001533.1:580140-654681 GCA_013186455.1 Papilio dardanus tibullus | reverse complement strand
TTATGGCACGTAATTCTATGCGCATGGCTCGTGTTTGGATGGATGAATATGTGGTAAGGGAAAATTTTATCTATATACTAATATTATAAATAGGAAAACGTTGTATTTTTGTATGTATTGAAATAATTCAACAACTACTGGGCCGATTTAAAAAATATTTCAACATTAGAAAGCTACATTATCATCGAGTATTATAGGCTATATTTTATAATTTCACGCGGACGAAGTCGCCAACAACAGCTAGTTATAAATAATTTTATTAATACCATTTCATTTGGCACATGCAGTACTAAAGTATTGGTCAATTTCACGTGTCAACTAAAAAGCCGGTTAACTATGGTAAAAGGAATGTTGTATTTCAGACAAAAGTCATAGAGATGAACCCATCAGCAGCTAAAGTATCCATAGGTGATATATCTGACAGGCAAGCTTTAAGGAAACGCCTCAATTGTAAGACATTCAGATGGTATCTAGAGAACGTCTATCCAGAATTGGATAAAGGCGAAGATTACGTACTTAAGAAACGTATGGCCGTTCTTAATGATCCAGAGAAGAATAAATTCCAACCGTGGCACTCTAGGTTGGTTTTTTCAATATAAACATGTGATATATCCTCGGCTTTGTTAGACCAAATTCGCGAAAGAAACAGAGATTTTCCTTCGGCTTATGTCCCTTTTTGTCGCGAACTCAGTCTAATGAAGCTGAGGCATAACAGTCACACTGACGTCTTTAAATGGACTGGAGTTAGACATAATATTTTGTGTCTATTTGACTACTATTAATATGAATTTATATATAGTTTTCGTGTCTATTTTATAGTTTTTGATACTTTAGCAACGGATGTCACACGGATGATAAAATAATAGTATTGTTTTAATTTTTAGGAAGCGTAACTACACTGATTCCTTTCAAATTCGTCTGAAAGGTTCTACTTTATGCGTCCAAAGTGCTAAAGATATAAAGACTAAAGGTAGCCGGTTGGTGCTTGCTAAGTGCATGAGGGGTGTACACCAGGTAAATAAAAACAGCATAATTTATTTACTTTCTTGTTGCTATATGTTGATATATCAAAGGAATATAATAGTTAAAAATGTTAATGTTTATCAAAATGTTAAGCGGTGTTTACCATTAGGTTGAACGGTCTAGTAATCAAACGGGAAATAGTTTTGTCTATTGAATTCATAGAATTAACTTTAAAAATTACTATAAATTTGAATGTGAAATTTACATGTATAATTAATTATAATACATCTTTGTATAGATATGGTATGAAACTGACCGTCATGAGTTAGTACTTAGCGGGACTCTCTGCTTGGATGCTGTCAACACAATGTCTCCTATACTAGGCAAATGTCACGAACTCGGCGGTTCTCAGGAATGGAAGCATAAAGGAGCTGTAAGTTTATTTTTTAGTTAATTTTTCCCATATTTTCTAATGGGAAAAACAATATTTCGTCATTAGCGCCATTTCAATTTTGTAAATAAACATCTTATAGTATATCTATAGATATCAATAGGAATGAGAAATTATAAAAACCTGATATGTCATTTTTTCTTTCATGCTATTTCCTTTGTCTAGGTTTTAAATGTTTCTGACAGAACTAACCCCGATTTGCAACACCTCTCCCATCGGGCTGGGAGGCCAAGAATCCCTGTTTACCTACAATTTTTCATTTCGTTCGTTTGTTTATATATGTATTTCTTTTATTACTTTTCAGGCTGGAAGTCCTATTTATAACATAGCGGTTGGTATGTGCCTGGGTGTTGAACGTGCTTACCTTCGGGAACCATTGGTAATGGTGATATGCGACAACCAAGACACGAATGAATGGGATTTTATTCGCTCTTAAAGCATAATAATCGTAACAGGTATTGTAGATAATAAGTATTGATATAATCATTAAAATAAAATAAAAAAAAAGAATTTGATAAAAAAAAAACAAAAAATAATAATATTCTATTAAAATACGACATGATTACGTTTTAAAGATATCGTTATGATAATGATGAATTTAAAAATAATAAAAAAAAAGTTTTGTAATTTTGTTTTTCTAATATCGACGTTATTTTACTGAAATGGCGATATATAATAAATTACGTTTACACAAACATGTTAAAAATACTTGGATAATTTTTGATTTTTTATATCAATGAGAAGAATAAAATATTAAGTTTAATCTGATTTGCAATTTTTTAAAATGTTTTTATTTTTATTTTATTTTAATGTTATGTCTTTTTGTAAGAAACATTTTTTTATACATTGAATGTCAAGTTGTGACAAGTATTAGATTTGTATATTTGTTATGAGATATTACAATTTTTTTTTATTATTTATGACACAAGTATTTTTTTGTATAAATGGATCTTATAGGATGTATTGTGCTTGAAATTTAATTACTAATTATTTTTATTACTACCATATCAAGTAAAAATCAGTGAAAAATTAAAAAGGTATAGTCTAACAAACTTATCCGCCCCGGTGAGAACTGCACTGATATAATAATTTTGACAGATATAAAAAATACTCGAGTAATTAAAATTGTTTTAAAAACCAAGACGGTTTTAAACAACTTTGCGTCTCCGCTTATTAAACTTTAGTTTTTTTTTCTGACCGAGCCAGATAAGTATGTTGCACTGTTAATAATTTATTATATATTTTTTTATTAGATTTCCTAACATAATATAATATTGTGTAAACTATTTTCTCGATAAAATCGTCCCTTTGCTCTCTGTAAAAACTCAAAAAGCATTTTAAAAAAGTTGATTAAAAACATTAAATGTATCATCGTCAATACTCAATACGTCCACTAAAAGGAGACTAATTTTTTTTTATAGATATTGTGAAAGTTGCCATATAAATATAATTAATAACGCACAATTATGCGCACAAGTATGGAATTAAATATTGTTTTTTTTGTATATATTTGGATCGCTTTAATTAAATGTTTTAGAGTATAAGCTTCACAAGTTATTTGCATGGCAATTTATTATTAATTTTCCATCACAGTATTCAAATAACGTTTTAAATTATTATTTTAAGAATGTCAATCTCATTATTTTTGAAGAGTGTATTTTTTATTAGGGTTTACAGAAAGCTACGCTTATATGCGGTTTTAGTTGTGCAATATAATGTCATAATCGTCACGTAATTTTGTACGAATTTGTACGAGACATTTTTTATTTTTTGCCCCTCCCCCAATAAAATTGTCGATGCGAGCCTGTACTAAAACAAGGCTAAAATCGCAGATTGGCGTAAGCTTGTGTACGAATGCCCTAATTCTTACTGCAGTGGAAACCTACGGGGTTTTCATTATTATCATCAAGATCTAATGGTTGCAAGTAATCTTTTGTTCCTTTTTTGTTGTGAGTTCTGTTTTGTTGAGTTGATTTTATATAAAATTAAAAAATGACAATATTATTCCAATTAAGCTGAAGTGCATACTTTTAATTTTTTGCTAATTAATTTTTATACAGTATTTGTAAAAAATGATTTATTTTAAAAAAATATTTTAGTGTTTTAGGTTATTACTTTTAAGTTTCCTGTAAATTAAGTTTTTTTCAGTTTTATACGTTAGTTTATTTTTTTTAAAACTATGTTTTATTAAAAGTTTTTTTGTGTATATTGTGAATTGTATATAAGCCTGCGCCGTTTATTTTTTAACAAAAGTTCCGTAAATACATTCCTGTATATTTAATTAAATGTTTTTTTTGCTCTTTTGTATATTTAGTATGTTTTGTAAATAATTTAAATTATTTTAGGTGATATCAGTATGATTTGGAACTTTAATTTGTTGATTATTTTTTAATGTAACTCATCACAATTTATACATTTTAATGTATTTACTGCAGTGACTGCGATTTTTTTTATATTATAGTTGTAATTGATACTATCATTGACTAAAGCATTTGCGGAATTTGATTTTTTTTTACAATGAATTAAAAAATCCTGATACAATTTTCTAGATATTTTTTTAATAATGATTATCGTATTAGTTTTAATTATATTTGTCAGTTGATTACTGACTTAAGCTATTATAAATACTCGAATATGTTTTAAGTTAAATATTTAATTAAAACAAATCTTTGTTTATACAGGACTTTACACTCGATGGTGTAGACATAATAGAAGTAGACTTCTGCCGCACTCAGAGTTGTTAAGTGGGCATAAAGGGAACCATTAGTGTAGATTTCTCATTTTAGATTTACACTATCTTTATACCATTTAATAATTCTGATTTCAGTAAAGCGGTTATAAATATAAAATAATGCGGATAATTTAATATACATATAGATACAAAAGCTGTAATTCCAGTCAAAATATTACAAACGTAATTAACAAATAGAATAGATAGATCCAATAGTGTAGGTTGTCTGTGTCTATTATACAATATCATTCGGCGTGGCTTTTGAGCGAGGAATTAACTCTCGTATCTTATAATCTCTAATTTAATATTTTACAAGTTTAAAACTGAGGCCCGATAATAGAAGGAAAGTAGATTTTATATTCTCCACATTAAAAAACAATGCAATTTAAGAGTTTTTATCGTGTCTATTTTATGATTTTTACCAAAGCAAAGCGCAAAGCTAAAAACTCATTCGGGCATTTGTCTGGTTACCCGGATTTGATATACAGAATTCGCGTTATCGGCATTACTAGTTGTCGCTTTTCTGACATCTTTATTAAGAACCGCTAAGAAACTTTCCACGACATTAATATACGTAATTTCCTTAGCCCCATTACTATCCAATAACCGCGAACCAAACTCCCAGCCCTTTGTCATTTTTTTTAATACGGTGACATCAACTGTTTCGTCCGTGTTTTCTCTTCGCTGGCGAAATTTCTACCGCTCGGCGAACGTGCTCGGTCTGGTTTTTAAATGATCTTCCATAAAGCCGCAGATTTCACTAAATGGTATGTTGTCCGGTTCATCTGGCGTACACAAATCTACGAGCAACTCGTAACTCTCCGCCCCCATCACCGGGATCAAGATGGACTCTTTTAATTCCTCTTTCACACCATTTACAATGAAGAAGTAATTTAAGCTTTCAACATATGATGCCCAATCACCCGACATTTGAAATTTACTTATCTTGCCGACCGACACCTTAAAAAATAATTGCGTTTCGGATTCTTATTTTCTCGTCGCCAATTGACAAATCTGAGAAGAGGTTAATACAGAAAAGAACAATTTAGACTGGAACCTTTTGTTAGTTCATTTGTTTGACATTTATATACAAAATAATTCCAAATTTAAAACTAATTCTTTTCTTAATGGATAATGAATGGCTTTGTACATCACAAATATGTTACAAAAAACCGTTTTTTGTTTAACATGTAAATGTTTAAAATATGGTTAAATTAGCAATTTATAGAAGTTATTTGCCATCGCTCAAAATCCATGTCGCCAACAATTAATGTTCTAGTACATATTTAATGTAATTCACTTTTTCAATATAATAGTAATCACACTAATTATCTATCATCACAACTCTTAGGCCCTTCGTACACAAGGATACGTAAATGTTCGATTTTAATCTCCAATAGCGGAATACTTAACTGTTTTGATGAAACAGCGTCTTAAATGATAAGACTATTTTGAAGTCTGTGAAATTGTAAGCGGCGTTTAATTTACGATCCATTCATTATCATTGCAGTATATTCAGTATACGGCCGTAAGCCACTTAGTACAATTTTGTGCGTAGGCGATGCGTACCTTTGTTATAACCACTGAGAGATTGTATTGCAAAAGTCGCCTATAGACTCAAATCGCTGATTTGCGTATCCTTGTGTAAAAACGCCTTAGTTTTAACAGTTACGCTTAAGTTTTAGTTCTATTAACAATAAATGTTGGGGATTTTATTGATTATTTTGGCAGCTTTTGTTCACATGTTTTCTAAAAATTGAATTTTTTGATGTTGTATATTATAATAAATAGTCGAATCTGTGGCATTATGTTTTTTTTATTTAACATCAAGTTTTATTAATATTCTTAATGTCAATGTCTAAAATAATATCTCACGAATCGGATTATAACTTATTTGCTTTATTAATTAAAGTACCAAAATGGCCGCCGCCACAATATGGCGGAAACCTTTTCTCAATACCTTCAACATGGGTGTCAAATGACAAGACTTTACTAGTAGAATGTATGAATGAATTAATAAAAAAGAAATTAATCTTTATCACATTTACGTGCTAAGCGATAACTACTAACAGTGCTGTGCTTTATGGCTTAGCTGATTTTGTCCGATGCGAAGCTACGCGATTTATTTGTACTTTAAACTTTAACTTGTTTGTAGCGAAAAAAGAGTGCTACAATATTTATATGTGACATTGCAGTAACATAGTAAAGGGAAAGGCAGTAAACGTGTCACGAAGAGAGCATCGTAAGTCTATACTATTATTGTAAAGAGAACAACTTTGTATTTTTGTATGTATTGAAATAACTATTGGGCCGATTTCAAAAAATCTTTCACCATTATAAAATTACATTATTCCCGAGTAACTTAAGCTACATTATTTAATACCACGTGGACGAAATCGCGCACAACAGCTAGTATTATATAGAATTATAAAAGTTCAGCTAAGTTTGAGAGCTGCAAAGGTTTCGTACAAGTTGCCTTCAAGAATATGGTGAATAGGTATTTACAAAACTAACATGCACCATCTTTAGACCCAGTAATGGTTTTTACACTATGAGCTACCCATCTTTTAGCACTTTGAAGGGTCCTCCCTTACCTCTTTAACTCCTGTTAAAGAGGTAATCCTGTTTCCCGAATTCGCAGACCTTTGGCGCTCCTTTCTCCAGCGCTCTGGGCGGTCGCTCAACCGCGTCCTACCCTAACGCCGGCCATGTGGCGCTCGCATCACTTATTAGGTGGTGTTTTGGTCAAGCGCTGGTTTTATTCATTGTTATCATAATTTCATAAAACGTTATTGTTGGTTCGAAATTATTGCTATAGTATCTAGGTACTTTTTTGAGTGATATAATGGTTGTATTATATGTAAAATGTAAGAGTATTTAAATATTCTTAATGTTCTGAGGATTAAACAAAAAAAGAGAAAACAATGGTAAGTGTAGTAGTTTAATCACCGCTACTTACGGGGTTGTCAGACATAAGTTGGAGGAGAAATAATGGTACGAAGAGGAAAAAACGAGACTGGGTTTGTAAATATTGGGTTGGTGGTGAAATGTAGGAAAGTCTAGAGCTTGCTGCTCCTTACAAACAGACAACAATGTTCTTGAATAACGCAACCACCAGAAGTTCGAATTCCAGAGTTCAGGACAAATATACTATGGTCTCATAGAGGCGTCTACATTCTGTTATCTATCCGCTCTTATACTTTTCCCCTTGTTTTAATCCTTTTTTATAAATTATTGGGAATGTATTAAATATTCCCCTTAACATAATTTTCCTATCACCTTCCGAAGTACCTATTCATAGATTCACGAAGTTAAAATATTGTGTTTTTGGTAGACTAGGCTCAGAAATAAAACAACATTTTATTGACATGTATTCAACATTTATTTTAACATTTAAAATTACATAAAAAGGAGGCGTTTTTGCCTTAAAAGTCTTCCATTAATTAATGTTCCTACAGAATTGATTTCATTTTAAGAGCGTCAAGTTTCTACACAATCAAGGTAGGTACACCAATTTAAAAATTACAATCAGAAAATGTCAAAGAAAATTTTGATAGGAAGTTATTTGCTGCATGAAATTCATTTAAATTGAGTACATAGTGACAAAACCGTTTAGTGTTAATTTTTTTGATATTACTTAGCGCGACTATTGTTTTTGCGTTATTATTACATTCATTTTTATCATCATGGCATTGAAAATCATAGATCTATTGTATAGCTTACTGTTAACACTAATAATAAGATAATTTGACATAGACACAGACGACACGTTGAGTCACATTAATTATGTAGTCATAATACTATGGATACTATGGGTAGGGATTGGTACAGACATTCACATATATTCGTAACATAGACATGGTTATATATCATTAATCAATTAAATACATGCAATACATCTAAGACTTAATTTATAAGTAAATAATAGACATTTATAATTTTCAATGAAGAGACAATTGTATTGTGGATATGTCTGGAACGTTTAAAACTGAGCGTTTGTATAGATATGGTAAAGGTTGAAATTTAACTGAAGAAAAAAAATAACAGAAACAAATAAAATGCAATATAAATAAAACTAATAAATCATCTATCGTCTATAAACCATATATGACTAGATTAAGTAAATGATCACAGCTAGTTTATAGATAATGTTTTCAAACATTTTAAACAACATTCTACTTACAAACTTTTCAATTTCTGGACCTTATGTTCCGCTAATATTTTTGAGCTGATTTATAAGATGTTATTAATCTAGTTTTTTCGAACATAAATCTAACTCAATGCTGCAGTGGCTGTTTCAAGTGTTATTTAAGAAATATTTTTGGTACATTTATGGCATTTAAATTTAATTTTAGTCAAAGTTACGTTAGAAAAAGGTTAAGTGCGATGTTCGTATATGCGAATCATTGGTCCCAATACTTTCAGCAAGTGGCCTTTCGCAGATAAAACGATGAATTTCCACTGCCGTAATACTAGTATTACAATACTACCATCCCTCTAATTCTCTTTGAAAATAATAAAGATGGCAATAGTGTTCGAACACAAGTGTCACGCCATTTAAAGCTTACGTTTAAAGATGTTAATTTTAAAATAGTATTTGCGAAAGACCTTTCTTTTCTTATTACAAGCCAAAATAAAATAAGATATACAAAAATGTATGAAAATGAATAAAATTATTATAAGGTGAATTTTGACACAGATATTATATAGATATATGTACATAGAAATGATATGGAGTTATGATGGAAGGATCGTACGCCCTATACAATTACATCAATAGCAAATAGTAAGATATAAATACATACAGCAATTGTAGTGTTCATTAACTTCGAAAGGGGAAGTCAACATTGATTGTAATGCAATTTTTGTAATCTACAGGACGTTAGATCAAACTTACACTATACCATAATATATGAATAACTTAGTAAGTAAATGTATTACACTTACACAAGGTTCGCACAAAGAAAGTGACAAAATTTATAACGACAATAATACATCATCGAATAAGGTAATAAACACATATAATATCGTCTTATTCAGGTTTTACGTGTATTAACAATTCATGGGACCCTCGATATTAAAAGGCTTAAATTCAAGCTAATAAGTATTACAATTTTCAAGAGACAGTCCCACAAATATTTTTAAATACGCAAACACACATTTACGACGATCTGCAAAGAGTTAATTTTACTTTTACACAATTTTCATTAACATTCGTTGTATGGAACCCACATAATTCATGTTTCAATCGACATAATGTTAATTATAATTTAACACGTTAAAAATACAATAATTAATGTTTCTATGACGATATTATAATGATTAATATTCTACAATGATTCTAACTCTATAAAATGAAATATATTCTTGCAGGGACGCGTCTAACCTAGATTTACTTAGTTACCTGTTTTCCTTTATTCTCATATAATATCGTGATAATCATGAACTTTATGTAGATGGATATAATATAGAGAGCCAGTGGTGACAAAGATTGATGGTGGCACGATGCTTTTTCTTATCCTAATATTTATCTATATTTAAGCGCTTCTATGCGCGTTACTGTTTTTTTTATAACTAATATTGTGTTAATGTAATCATCAAATATGTTCAAACTACTCGTAAAAGATTCACAAGAAATACGCAGGCTCTGTTTATACTCCTTCATCATCTCATTACTATTGTACTAAGTATTATTTTATATACAAGGATCCCAAAAAAATAATCTGACTATTAACTGAAGAATGGTTTCTGAGCTAAGAAATAAATGTTATCTAAACTACTGCACACAATAAATAATAATACATATTAAATATGTACGATATAATATCATTCACACGCACATTCTTACATTTTTTTATTTCCAACTAGGTACGTGCTTGCCTTTATTTAATCCAATCAATAAAACTTCGTTCACAGTACCTCAATCAATCCAAAGTTTTTTAATATTTTTTTTCACATGTATATCAAGCAATTACACTTTTCTTAAATCTAATCAACCTTTTCTCCCTTATACTATGCTAATTCCCTATCATTCGATCATCATCCTCGCTTTCTTAATACGATTATAACCTAAAATATGACCTCGCAAAGGTCACTTGTTTGAGGACCGTGGATAAAGTGTGAATAAGTGTGAGGTGTAAGAAAGGGGTGAATTCAGATACGAGACGAGTGATAGAAAAGTATCGAGGAGTAGTACATACTGTGCCGACCCTCTTTAAGGACAAAGATAGGTTGATGATGGAAGAGGTGTAATTATCCTTTTTCGTATATCACCCCGCTATCTTCTACAATCACAATCATTGAGCATTCTAAAATCTAATTGTAAATTCCACATTTACAGGTGGCAACTAATTTGCCTATGTACAGGACTAGTTGCCTAACGAAACAGTTTACGGATGGTAACTTCGATCTGTTAAGTTCTGGCAAAAGTTATTTGATGTTTCTCGGTAATCCCTATCGTATCCCTATCCCGTATCCTATCCTAACCTGTTGTCTCATCCTAATCATTCCATACATCATCTTTTTGACCATCACTTTCATTCCTTATTACTACAGTGGCCTCGTATAAAGGCAATTGATTTGACTTTACATAAGACTACTGGCCCTAACTTAACAGTTTAGAGTGGTACCTACCTTTGGATTGCAAGTTATTTATTGATGTTATTGGATACGATGTAACTATCCCAATTCGTATCTCACCCTTAACTGTGGTCTTATCTTAATCCTTTCACACATCATCTTTTTTTCAATCTCATTCATTCGGATCCTTAAATTTATTATTTGCCGGTAATCTTAATTAAACAGATTTCGGGTGGAATCAGCTCCCCTATTCTTCATGAACATTTTATTAGCCTACCAAATCTTTCACTATTTTAAAGTTATTAAGGATGAAATGACTGGTATTAGTGTCATAGTAGCATAATAATGGTACCTTTCCTGTTATTCAATAGTCACAAACCTCATTGATCTTTTTTTCTAGTATGTTGACCGAAATTCAGTAGGCAATTAAAATTTCTTTGGACAATACGGAGGCCGATTTTGCCGGGGTCACAAGTCACTTATTTGTGGACTTAGGATAAGGTCTTTTTATCCTTGTTCGTTTCACCCTACATCTGTTGCAGACACAATAATAAATGCGGTAAAACACAGTTTTGGAATTACAGGACTTCAACGTCAACCGTAATCTTATGTACAATTTCCAACAAATCCTCCCTTTATTTTGCAGCATCTGTTTTTCTAACGATTTTCTTATAGTTTAATGAGATGATTAAACGGAAAGGTAAATCTCAAGCGGCCCCAATGACTTATAATAAAATTACGAACTAATACCCACCTCATATCCGTCCCGGTTACACAACAGAAGAGTAAGATACTAAACTATATGAGATGGTAATCTAATCAGACGCTGCATAATAATAAGGAGTCGTATAATACCTCATTTATTCCTATGTCCCAAACTATGCTAACTATTATCAACATTATAAATCAATTATTGCTTTTGAGAATACTACGCACGTAGGTGAAGAATGTTGGAAAATAAATATAACGAACAGAATACACCAACTTATTCTACAGCATCGTGCGTTTAGTTGTCTCAAAACATGATCGACGATATTCTCTATACACGTAGAGACAGAAAATGTCGTCATACCAGGTTTGGATGGAGACTAAAAGTTTTTACTATTCAAAATCTTTATTCTATCCACTGGCTCATTGAAGAAGATGTTTTTCTTTGTAAATCGTTAAATATACATGCTAACTTTAATTCAAAAGACATTATTACCTCGTATCATCGGCAAGTCCCTATAATCTACTACTATTAACTTTTCAAGCATGGTCTATTTGCAGTACGAGTATTGTAATAGAACTATTGCCATTGCAATTTGAAGCCGACGAATCAGGCGAGGTGGTAGAGGGAGATTTCGCACAATATTTACACATCCTTTAATCAATCGTGATATTTAAACATTATTATACATACTAGCGATAGGGGTTAAAGATATAAATATATACAGAAGTAATTCGGTACTTTTGGATCAAAAATATCAGATCACATAACTCATGATTCAGCAGAACTTATTATCTGCAAAATTCATCATCTGCCATGTGATCCGATATAAAAGGCGTGTTCGAAGAAAATAAGAAGCCTAGGTTGATCGCCCTAGAGGGTAAAACTAATGTCTTAAAGTATATAATCCTAATATTTAAAATAGGTTAAAAAAATAGGATCAGATTTTGGATATAAAATATGAGTGTAAAATGACAAGATACTGATTTAACTAATCGCGTATCCACAAACAATGTGCACCGGTGACAAGTTACAATAGTCAGCCGAAGAAAATCACGTCTTTGTGATAAACGTTGAGAAATCAGTATCTTAGTAATTTACGAAATAGGAGACAATACTTTAACCAACGAATGTAACTGCGTCGATAAAAGTAAAATCCGCCAAAGAAGGTACGCCACTAGGTGTGGTAGCAATAGAGGTAGAGGGCGCTAGCCAGACAGCGCTGGGAAAAGGCATGAAGATATACATATTGTTGACACCTCGATAATTATATTTACAAGAGTTGAGAGTGATTTAAACAGAACACGGGCCGACCTCCGAATAGCAATCACATTCCATAATTCCAAGACCATCTATCTAAAATACTCAAACTTAGCGTACGCTTTTAGGCTACCTATAAAGGCCACTCAGAGGTTTCACTGCCCGCGTAAGAAATATTGATGTTCATTATAATGAGGTTTTTATACATATACATACTATAAGCGTGATATAATATGTTAAAATGTTTTAAACTAGATATGACGTTTTACTATATGTGAATGATGATCTATCTTATAACAATACTGTTTATAATACTGATTAAAAATTAAAAATAGGCCAGCACTAGAGAAAAATCAACTAAAGCTAAACTTACAGACTAATACAAGAAGCTCTCACAAGTTCGTTGATTTTATCTAGTATTGGCCAATATAATAATTCCAACATTTCTGAAACGTTAGGAAACGAACGAAAGGACTGAGTCCAATATTTCTGATACGTTTCAATTTCTCGAATGATATTATCCGTTACTTATCTGTCGTAATTATCGTATAACCGTGTTTTAATACTACAATTATACAAGCAAATATCGATTAAAAACCGATATGGAAAAAAAAATCGGAACCACATATTTACTGAAAGATACACAAAAATGTACAGTCGTTAATGTGGCTCCTAAGTTTTGTATTATCTTTTTAAAATATACTCGTCTGAAATCCATATCAAGAAGGTGTTAGTTCAATGAATGAACGGTGGTTTATAGCCATGGGTCATACGTTCGAGGAATCGATGTAGGTCGTAGAAGCGCGGGCGGTGCTCGGGTTCACGTCGCCAGCACTCGTGCATCAAGTCGTACAGCTCCCGGCGACAACGCGGCGGCGGTGCGGCGGGCACGCGGGCACCCCGGCCTCCACGACGCCACTCGTTCGCGTTGCCTATCACCTAAACAAACACGTATTACAACAACTGATTGTAATCTTGTAACATTTAGGAGATCGATATATTTATCAGGGAGAAGAGTGTAATAGACACCGGGTAGTCTAATGACAGTGGTCACATCATCAGATGTCCTTTTAGCTACTGCCATTTGTAACAAACATTTTTGTGAATAAAAGTAACTAATAGAACTTAGTACTTTTAGTGGAGTTTACTTAAATGAAAAAAATCTAAAGAATTCACCTGGTCGTCATTCATTTCGTCGAAGGGCCTGACGAGACAATAAGTCAGTATTTCCCAGACCGTTACGCCGAATGACCAGACATCGCTTGATGGAGCATAAATTCCCTAGAATAATTAAAGTAAGTTTTGCTTTATTTTATTTATTAAATTATTTTGGTTCCCTAGCCTAAGCTGCAGGATTCAGTTGATGCAGATGTTACACATCAAACGCGGACCCTCTCCGCCGTCGCAGGGCCGGTGGCAGGGGGCGTGCGCACGACCGTCGTCTCCCCCCTTAGATGGACTCCGGGCGGTAGTGATTAGCCGCTACCGCCCGTGACGACCTCAGGAGGTGGAAGGCGCTCCCTGACCATCTGGGTGCGCCCCCCAAGAAGTTTGGGGACCGACGCGTCCCCCTGGTGTTGGGTCCGTCCAGGCGGACAGCGCTGACTGGGTCTCGGAGGATTGCGAGAGTGTACCCGAGGCCCAGTCAAGGCGATCCAGGGCTGTCAGGTTTTAGTGGGTATTCTGGCCACCTTCTGTGGCCAGCGAGTCCCACACTCCTTACGCCATTGCACCGCCCGGCGTAGGGGTGCATAAACGCATTTCCTGACGTTAAGAAAAAAAAAAGATGTTACACATACAGTATACACATGTTTAGTAATACGTACCATGAGCAAGCTCTCCCAGGCCATCCAGCGTAAGGGGAAGCGGCATCCGTCAGCCATGATATGGTAGTCCGTCACGAATTCCTCACAAAACATTGCGTAGTCAGATATTTTAACATGAAGTTCTTCAGTCACTGTTATATTGCTGCAAAATATGACATGTTACAAAAATGACGTATTATATGGACAGTTTTGTAAAACCATTACATTGATGATTCCTGAACAAGATTTTTTAAATTTTCATTATATTTAAGAAACTTTTGCCTCTGCAACTGCCTTGATTATCCGTGTCTGGATTTGGGATGGTAATAACCCTCATAGCTGCTTAATGCTTAATGGCAACATTAAAGGCAATGATATGGTTGAATATGAATGATATTTCTTCAATGCAACACCGAGAACATGCAATTTTACAGCAATATGAATGTTAGTTGATGACACCGAGCTCCTAGAGTAGGTGATCTGTAAATGTTAGTTGTAATGTACGATGAAGGAAGAAGACAATTAATTGTCAAAACCGATGATTCATCTCCTATTCGTGAACAAGTTCGTTGGGAGTTTGTCTTGTTTGGTTTTGGTATTACGGACGCGGCTACGGTGGCGGAACTTACCGAGCAGCCAGATCTCGGTGTACTAATTCGAATGACTCCAGATACTTCATGCCTGCTGCTATCTGACAGCATATGTGAGTCAAACTGGAATAACTGAAAATGTGTTCCCACGATTAATACTATTTTGCAAACTAGGCAAGAGACTACTAGAAAACCACGCTACTACTAATCGAAAAGAAAAATACGTAACTACTTAAAATTTAAAAATTGTGACCTGATCGCGCTTACCGGTGCGAGATACAAGATTAGAGAAATTATAGTTATTTAAATGTCTATTTTAGGTCTCCCTCTTTCCTCTTTATATTAATTTTATTGTATTGGAATGAACAGCTACGAATCGTAATAGTCGTAGGAGACTTTATAACAGATAACAGACATAAATAGTCTCTGATCTCACTTTATTAGCAAAAAGGTATTTTGTTTTGTTTTTCCGTTTAATTCATTGTCTAATATTTGTTTCTATACTTATTTAAGTTGCATCACTTTTTGAAAATATCATTGTTTTTAAAATTTCACTTTATTTTTTTACGTGAATATTTTAAATGCTAGTTTTTATTATTGGACACATAATTCGTTGGTTGCTTGTTGATTGGAGACAGTATTAAGTGTTATTTTTTCGAGAAAAAAATCTATGTGCTAAGTTTTCAAATGCAGACGTAATTGGTATTTGATGTGCAAATGTTATAGCAGAGTTGTTAGCAAAGCCACGCACTGAGTACATCTAATCGTGATTAATCGACATGCATAATAATAACCTATCTATGTATATGTATTTAGAATTCTTCTGTAAGTGTTTATACGAGTATAGCTAGTACCAACCAGGTACATGATAAGTCTAATAAATATCTATTTAAAAGCACGCCTATGGATTATTTCGATTCACAATCGGATCCAGTAGTTGGCATCGTAATTTAGAATTTTCTATTCCCTGAAAATGATGAAAAACAACAGAAAAAGCGTAAGCCAAAGTAGCATATACCTATATGGCATTCCAACCTTCATGCAAGAGAACGTCTACTGAACTGGTAGCGCTAAAGCTTTGCACTTACTTCAATTTCTTGTCGGTTTTCAGAATTGTCGGGAGGGGAGCAGCATCGCCGCGATCGAGGGCCGCGCATGGGGGCTCGTGGAGGCTCAAACCGAGCACTCGGGCGAGTTGAGGATGCTTGAGCCCTGCGCCCCATGTGGCTTCGCGTGCGAACGCCGCTCTGTCATACAGTCAATCTACTGTTCATTTGCTGTATATCAGGCGCATGGTACTGCTACTTAAGACTAGCAGAAGTTGTAGATAGTTGTCCAGAACAATAGGCGTGTTGATAGAGCTCAGGGTACAGTCAGAAAGTTGTATGTTTAGATGTAAATGTAAACTTACTTGATATCGTTATGGCAGCCGCGCCAAAGCGTCTTGACAATTACACGCCGTCGGCGGCGGCCGCCAGTGTTCGGGCATTCTTCGTCGCTTAGTTCTTCGATGCCGTCGGTTTCGCATATCTGGAGCTGTTGACAAAACACTTTTGTTATATTTGTATACAATTCGTTATTTGCGTTCACTGTTCTTCTTTATTGAAACAGTAAAACATTTTAATCTACGTAAATGTGTTTGTTAAATGCAATGTTCTTAACTGTAAGTAGGTTGTTTTAAACTTCTCAATTGTGTAAGCCGAGCGTTAAGGGATTAGTAAATAGTAAGACGCTAAAGTCTTTAAAAGAAAATAATGGTTTTTGAAAAATTTAAATTTTATTCCGCGGCACGCGTAAGCATTGCGGAGAAATAGTTCTTAAGCACGTAAATAGTGAGCAAAAAGGAAAAAAATCCTGTATATTTCGCAAAAGCCTACTTTGGCCCAGTTTCTGAGTTTACCGAGCGTGCAAAATGGCTTTGCGCCTTGCGGATTTACAGACCTTGAGAATAAGCCAACTTTACAGTAAAGGTGGGCCGAGTCGCGAACGCTTATGTTCTCAGAAGGTTCGTTACTGCAAAAGGAAATTTACGTCGACTAACATTTCAGCTGAGATTCCGGCTATTGTGTCATCTTGACTTTTATGTTTTACTGTGTAATGAAAAAAACGCAAAGAAAGTTTATGGAAATAATAAGTTTTTAGTATAAGTGTACAGAGTAATGACTTTGACGTCACGGAAATATTTAGTATGTAATCACGATGTTGATAATTGCAAACTTGTTTCCTATATTTCAGCCTTCATCTGGGACCGATACTGACAATTATCTCTGGTTTTTTCCATAAAATACTAGAATTTTTAACATATTATATTTTTTGAATTTCAACATTATTCTAGTCGTCAGGAAAAATGTTTAATAATGTCTATATTTTCTTGTGTATGTTGCTAATATCTTTGGGCAAAGATATGCAAAGAAGCAAAGAGCGTGCTTGTACACTTTGTCATGAAAACTAGGTCTGATAATGCGATGTGTTGAAAGGCTCATTTACAAAAAGAAAAAAAAAACAAGTTCTTTCTACTTTTAACTCGTACTATGTACGGACTAAAAGCTATCTTTTTTCCACGAATTAAATAGATAAAACGTCAGTTTTGGCATTAGAGAAAATTATACTAGGTAAGTACTATAAAATGATCTAATTTTCAATTGAATTTTCGCAATTGTTAAGTAGTTGAGTTATAACTAAAATAGCCCCCACTAATGACGAGAGCGTCACTAAAGCCTTGTACGCACCAGGATAGTATTTTAGTCTAGTAGCATTAGCAAATATTCAAACAAAGGATTTACTAATCTAATAAAATGTTGCTGTTCGGACACGTCTTGTTACTAAATTTCTATCCTAGTGCGTAGGTTTAGGCTTAAACGAGTCCGAACAGTAGTATATCCTTTGTTCGGATAAATTCTACTTGCTACTCGACTAAAATACAAAAATAGTCGTTTTTGCATTTATATCCTAAAAGTTTAGGGTTGTATCGTTGTTTATAAAAAGGTTGAAATAAAGTGAAGTAAACAGTAAAAGAGAAAACCTCAAATCTCAAAAATACGGTAAGTAATGGAATTAAAGTATTGTTTGTTCAGGTGTCCTGTAGGTTTGTGGTTCGAGCAAACAAGTCGAACTAAGTTGGGGAGCCGCGCCGCGCCGCGCCGGCCGTATCCTTGCTACTCACCAGAGTTAACTTTACGCATTAAAACAAAACCGTCCGATTATTTTATATTGATATTTTGATTAGATTATCCCAAAATAAGTAAATATTTAGAGAAATTGTATTATAAAGAGAAAACGCAAAAACTACTGGATCAAAAAATCTTTCACCTTTAGAAAACTACATTATCCCTATAACATAGGCTATATTTTTTAATGCGAGCGGACGAAGTCGCGAGCAACAGTAAGTCTAATATGAAATATTTAGTCCTGCATATTATAACACCATACTATGGCATTCAACACTAGGTTTTTGCAAATGGCACTGAAAAATCACGGTCCGTTTAAAATTGTTTGTATGATTTTCGTTTAAAAGAGATTGCCTGAGACGTTAATAAAAGATGACAGTTTATATATCTCATAGATTTTAAAGATATGGTTATTATTTCTATATTAATCATAGTGACGTCCCGCTATCACTAGGACCACACCCTTATCACAACAGCTGCAGGGTTAATAAGATTTGCTGTAAGCTGAAGGCGGGCTACTACTTTTGTTTCGATTCAGAATCGATTTTATTAAATTAGATATTTAATCGCCATCATTTATTTCTATTAAGAGCTTCGCTGGGTCAGTGGTTTAGCTCTCGACTTGCAATCTGCTGGTCACGAGTTCGAATCCCACCATGTACTAATGTATTTTCGATTACTTTTCGAGTACTAATGTATATTTCGAGTACTAATGTATATTCAGCTTGGTTGACTGTGACCAGGTCACCCCTCAGATGGGACAGATAGAGAGCTGAAGATGATGTTTCATATTTACTTGTAAAGTTTCTTGCAATTTAATGCTAGAGAAACCACTATGAGCTTCGTAGTGATAAAGCGAAAGTGGGTAGATGTGAGATAGTGGTGAGAGTGTTTGCCGGTTGTTGTTACTACGTATCTCCAAAGCGGCTTAAAGGAGCTCGATGAAATACGCACAGATGTATAAGGAACATAGTCTGGTCTACACGTATGCTTAGTAAATTAATTCGGCGCGGACAAAGTCGCGGACAAAAACTTGTATCAAAAACGACATCAGAAATCAATAGCAATAGAAATCAAAATTAAAAAATTCTTACATCTACAAAAATATAATATTAGGTAAGACAGATATTTAAAGCCATTAACTACTTCAATAATGTAATTTAGAGGAACTGATTAAAATATTTTATATAATGGACAAAATATAATTCATTTTAAAATAAACTACGTCGTATTTTATTTTTTCCTACGCCATTAATTTTCAGTGACAAAAATTGTGTTCGGCTTCGTCAAAATAATTAATAAAGACTTTTTGTACGATAAATTGGTATTGACTCGTTTATTCGCACAATGACAATATTTGTCGTGTAGTTAAAAAAATGCAGGCTTCAAAGTTTTAAGTGAACAAATTATTTTTGAAATTCGTTCACAATTCAGTGTGAAATACGATGGCGCATTTTTCGAGTGATTTAACTTATCGTATCTGTTGTGTAAAAATATTATCACAGAGTTCAATATTATATTTATTTTATATAAATTCATTTTACAAACATTTAGACTAAATATAATTAAAATTAATTAATTAATTTATTATAATTCTATCTATCCAATTTTCAACGGGGTTAAAATCATACATTTAAAATACAATATGACAAAATAAGTTTAAGTAAATGATAGATGAAAAATAAAATGTTTCGTATAGATTCAATTTCTTCTATCTTAATTTAAAAAATTATACAGGAAAAACATTATTTTAGACGGCAACGGTTGGGGTAGAACACCGTCAATGCGGGGAGCACGGGGGACGCGGTGAGGAGGCACGGGGTGTGTAGCCGGCGGCCGGTAGATTGCATTTCCTTGCTACAGTCGCTAATCAATTTTTATGACCATTTTTGCAAAACCAGTTTACCCTCTCTAATGCCAGTTCTACACGAGGGGACCACAGTAGAACTGTACTGCTATTGTCCGTAGCAGTAGTAGCAGTACTGTATTGTGTACTGCTCTGCCTGTTTCCGTCCTAATGTGAAACTAGCATAATGGTGAGCAAGTGACGTGCAAACTTGCCAGTCGTGCTTAAAGATTTTAAACGTAAATTAACACTAAAATTGGGTATCCCCTTTACTGGATTTAAATTTATACGCTGCTAGTTGTCGCCCGCGACTCCGTCCGCACGGGTTTACGTGGCAACAATTTAATTACATAAAGTTTCTGCAAATAGATAAATAAAACTATTCGATGAAACGTAGATTTTAATAAAAAATATCCTTAAGATTTACTTAAACCGTGTGTTAATGATGTTCATTCAATATTAATTCAATAACTTCAGACGATCTTAACTTAGAATAATATATTGTAATTGTGATGACCTCTCAGCCATAAGCCAAATGACTTCTATTAATGGACAGGTCGCTAATTGAACTTAATTCCATTGGATTAGAGATAATGGGATGTTAATTAATTTTCCAAGTAATAGGATCATACGGATGCCAATAATCTCCTAGTCAGCACTTAGTGCTTTTATTTCTATCTACGTTTATCAAAAATAAACCGTCAGTTTCCACCGCCTTTTTTATAAACATATTGACATGGTTTTTATTTCCTTCTTTCGACAAAAATCTATTTTAATTTAAACATTATTTAAAGATCTCTAAATAAACCTTTGACACAAACGATTTACGACTTTAGAACACAAAATAATTTTTCAAATCTGATCATCGTAAACTTTGCCTACGTTCCGTTTCAAGCACACAGCTGTTTCGTGTATTGCTTATTGAAAAGTTTCTTTGCAGAGAAACGTGAGAAATAACGATTGTAGTTTTCGAAATGCCCCTCGTACGCCGTAGGGGTGACAACGAAACTGCATCTGAATAACGAGAATTGGTGTCGTCTAAGGACTACAACGTGCACTTGTAACTGAAGCGTAGCACTTGTCTAGCGCCTCGGTATAATGCTTAACATGTAGCTTTAAAGTAACAATTATGTGAATGTATCAACTCTGTTTTTGAAACCGCAGTATAGAGAGTGCTCACTACCAAAACCCATACTAGGTAAGAGATAGAATGTTTTATTTGTCTCTTTTTTTAACGTCTTCAAGAAGATTAATGATTTTCAGGTGTGTAACTATGTGAATGCATATCTTAAATGTAAGTTTTTAAATACTTACACGTTATGACATGTGTTACCTTCGGATTATTACACCATTGGTTCAGTATATAACGATACAACGTAGATGTTACTACAATCAGCTAAAATTTAAATAGCTCGATTATTAATAGATAAATAAAAGCAATGAGTCTCAGGATTACGTAGATTGTAAGAAAGTAATAAAGCGTAACTTACGACCTTTGCAAGTAATAAAGTGGGGGAGTTTTAATAATGGGTGTGTGATAACGTCGCTATTCGCCTCCGTTGATGCCCCTCACTTTTAATCTAAGTATTTAAAAATTCCATTTGACTGTCAATTTGCCGGGTGCTATTTCACACCGGCCGCGGCCCCCAGCTCGATGTATGCTTTTTCATTTATATTTAACGTATCGTTTCATTAGAATAAATATTCATGAGAATTTTACTTGAATAAACAGAGCTGTTATGAGCGGTCGTACTCTTGGATAACGTTTTTATACATATCATAAATATCGTAATGAAATATGTTTATTTTAGGCAATATTATTTTACTTGATAAGATACTAGCTGTTGTGCGCGACTTCGTCCGCGTGGAATTATATTATATAGCCCATGTTACTCGGGGATAATGTAGTAAACAAAGTTACTCTCTTTATAATGGGAAGTATATTATAATATTTTAGGTCCGATATTAGATTTGAAAAGTTTTAAAGTTTTCTTTATCAAAAAATTTTCTTTAGCAATTAGAGTACAGATTGAAATAAATTAGTAACAAGTGATGAAACATTTCTACGTGGCTGTGAAAGCGGAAAGGTTAGAGGCCCGGTTGCGGGTGACATTGCGCCGCGCCCGGGGCGACATGCGTCCAAAAATGTTTCCCTCACCCCACTTGACCCCGCACCAACCTCGAAGCTTCGAAACAAATATTGTTTGAACTTAATAAAGCTTTGTTATACATTTTAATTATTAAATATTTCACGTTCCATGAGTTACTGACGACTGTTAATTTAAATTCTCATTTCCAGGTAAATAATAACGATTGACATTTTCTATGGCAAACGAGTGTACGAACTATTCGAATATACATTTATAGGAAAGTCTGCTATTCATCAATATTCATATGAAAGACTCAAACTCAGCTATGTTTTTTATGAAGGTATTCACGTATTTTTCACGCACAATGTAAACAGCAATCTATCAAGTACAAGTTCTATTCCACTTCAACACCCCGCGTTATTCACTCGATTGGAGCGAGTTGACAAGACGGGGGCATCCCATACACGTTTCACACGAGGGGAGTGCAGTGAGGAAGAATAGTAGAGTGGAATAGTAGGTACTGCTATAGTTTAATACAAATTCTAAATCAGCACTGCTCTGCCTGTTCCGTCTTCGTGTGAAACTAGTATTATTCACTCGATTGGAGCGCGTTGACAAGATGTAGGCGTACCGTACATGCTTCTTACACGTAAAACATAAGTGTTTTTCATCTGTGAATAATCCGTATATCCACTTTTATATGCTCTACTAAACCAAAAATAAATAATGATTCTTCCCTATCTTTGATTCAGCCGTATTCAATATTTGTACCAAAAATATTTTAAAATGGTACCTTTTAATGAATATCTACAATTACCGTTTAAGTGTATTTTGAACTGAAATAAATTAATTATGTCACGATATCAATTACAAAATAAATATTATGAAAGTGGCAGAGTAATTTAATTTGCCGCCTTTAATCTGATGGCCGCTTTTAAGCGTAAAGTGTATAAATAAATGTGAATAACGGACATTGTCATGGCTTTATTATAATCATTTCATTATTATAAGCATTATTTCAAGCACATTTTTGTCTTTCATTTAATATTTAGTTATGATTATAATCTTGAGTGTAGTTCTAAATAATCTATATTAATATATTAAGAGGAAAATTTGGATTTATTGTATATATTGAAATAACTCAAGAACTATTAGGCCGATTTCAATAATTCTTTCACCATTAGAAAGCTTCATTATTCCCGATTAACATGGGCTATACTTTTTAATTCCCTGCGGACGAAGTCCAGAATAACAGCTAGTATTAAATAAAGTACTGCAGCTAGATGCAGCTACTTTAATTTGTAGTTAGAATGTTACAACAAGAAATAGACAGTAAATATTTTCAATGTAAATATACAATTTCGTACATTTGTGTCTATCCTAATTAGATCTGTTGCTTACCAACTGTTCGTGGTAGAGTTGACAAACAGAGGCGCGTGTCGCTGTTGTATTTTAATTAAGAAAGAACAAACATAGAGAATTTAGTGGAGTTTGGCAACCTGGGCTAACGTCTCCTGCGAGATTTTACTCTTTATGTACCATTTTATCTTTAGCGAACAGTAATGTTTGATATTTACACCTAAAAATTATCACTTTTAGTGACGTCCTAGGAGATGTTCATCCTTAAGTGACGCAGTCTTTACCATTAGACTGCACGGTTTTACCTGCGCATGAAATTGTCTTCAAAATTAGTAAGAATTACTTAAATCAAGAGTAAAAAATGACGACATGAAAACTTTTTCCTAAACTGCCAGAAAATAATAAAATAAAACCAAATAAAACTATTTGAAAAATAAAACTGACAGCAATTTTATGTTCAAATCGAAATAGTTTCAAAATTTTGCAATAGCCATAATCATCGAGCACAAAAATGTTTTAATAAAATATAACAATAAAAACACAAACAAAAATCGAAAAAATGGAAGAGTTTTTCGATAAAATAAAGAAGAAGCTGTCTGTTGACAATATCCTCGATCTTATGAAAGATGGAAAACTTAAGGAAGAGTTAAAGCAAACTTTGACGGGTAAGAAAAGCGATACACGAGTAGAAACAGAGTTTTTGTTGTTGATAAACTTCAAGTATAATAAACAGGTTATTAAGTAGGCAGTAGGCTCGAAGTTTGTCATGCTTACAAGCTTAGGCGACAGCAAGTGGTGGCCGTATTAATTTAATCTACCGAGTAAATTAAATAAACTTAATATTCGTGTTAATATTTTAGTAAAGAATATACTATGCCGTGAAACTGTTCGACAGAACTGTTAGTTTGTCCAAACTCTTAGTTAAAGACTACAATTGTGTCTATGACCGTATTGGAAACCAACTACACTCGACGTTAGGAAGTTTAATTATTATAATTATTTTCTTCTTTCAACATATATATCTAATACTTCCACTCTAATTGTTTTATCTAATTTGAAATAGGAGGTGATAAACTTAAATATACTTATTTTAAGGAACTTGTTTTTACAGCTACAATCAATTTAAATGAAAGACCAATGCAAGAAGAGGTGAGGTCTGCGGATATGTCTCAAAATATGATTATAGATCCAATTAATCAAATCACTATAGAAAATATACAGCACACGACAAACGAGGATGAAAGTAAGCAAATGAACGACGAACCTAAAGACACATCGGTATTAGTAAATCTCTGAATCATTCTAATATCTTACAGAAGCGTAATGTCCAGCCCAAATTAGAAAAACACACAGAATGATAAAGATGTCATATTTGATTAATTAAAAACAGCACAGTATTTTTTTTTTACTATCAAACGTAGTACTCAAATTTAAAGACTTATTGGAGAATCCATCAAAGTTGCAATTAGTTTTATTTAACATATATTCAGTGAAAGTAAGATTTGCATTGTTTCAGCACCGATTCAGTTAGATGAGCCACATGATTTGATTGAAGATAATAATTTACAGAAAGTACCTTCGAGTTCACATTTTCAAGCAGGTGAGATAACCAAATATTAACATAGAATATAATAATCGATTAAACGTGCACATAGAACTAGAGTCGTAAACCATAAGAGTATTTCAATTATTTACAGCATTAAGAGAGTTAAATGAAAGAGTTAATTTACTCGAAGTGAAAGAAATAAGGAAGAAAGCTTCAAGACCAAACTTGGCAAGACCGGATATAACCGAAGAATCTAATCCTGAACAAAGACTGGAGTCTACAGCTACCGGTTCAGTACAGGGAGAACCGGAAGCCGAGAAGAGTAATATCAAAATTTTGCAAAAACCTCTTGCAATGCCATCTCAGACAGAGCAAGTGGAAACGAAAAAGCAGTTTGATGACTTTTTTACTTTAACTTAGAATGCCTACAAACTTTTTTAAATAAACCTGATTTTGAACTGTTACGATGATTTATTTTAGTAGTGTTTAGTAAAAAGCGTACAATAACGAAAGTCTTTACAACCAGAGTGAACACGCAAATTACTTCTATTAATAAGATTATTAGTCTTAATGAGTTCCGTTCTCACAGATTAAAGTTAGCCGATGAAATGATTACAATCGCAGTTTCTTAAGATCAAGGGTAACATGTCCAGTTCATTTATTCTTAGATAAGTATGATGTTAGGATTATCAGATATGTACTAGATGTACTCTTATTATGGCAACTTGTACTTACATTCCCGTGAAGGCTCTCGCCGAGGAAAGTTACCGGTCGCATGCGCCCCCGCGGGAAATCCAGCAGGGGCGCCACCCCGTTTGGGGGCTCGGCTTCAGGGAGTTTGATAGAGGTGAAGAGACCCGGGATGGGTCTTTCACGGCGCCGGTAGCGCTCTTCCGGGTATGCCTGTTTACAAAAACAATATTAAAGTAAGCTAAAGGTAAGTTTCTACTGATGATTTGATTTTATATATGGAGTATGTAGCCACAATGATAGACGCGTTTTGCATTTGATGTCTGGTAATACTGAAGCTGGCGATTTAATTTAATCCTTATATACTTAAACACACATGCGGAGATGTTGGTGAATTATCTTAAGCATACTTGTAAATATTGTTATTTGTTTCAATTCAGAAATGACGGCTGATGTGGAAGTATGGAGGAGTAGTACATATTGTGCCGACCCTCCATAGCGAGAAGGGCACGATGATGATGATGTTTAAATTCAGTTATTTGTTTATAATAATTAAGATTGATTAGTGTCGGGGCCGGAAATTATAATTGAGATTAAAATAAAGTTCAGGTTCTGTTAAACTGTCGATAGTGTCAAGACTGTAACATATCCATCAGTGAATTATGTTTCATCAAAATATTGAGTTAATTTCGTAAGCGTTATATCGATCATATCTCGCTACGGTATTTGTCGTTAATAATGGCGATGGTATATTTTATGTAGCAGTAAATAATCTAGGGCCTCACTTAATTGCTATTCCCCCTAACCAAGATTGTGCTCGTATAATTTATGTGACTCGATGACTTATTGTTGTTGCGTTGCAGAGTTTCGATATTCGTAAACTGAAAGCGTTAATCATCACTCGATAACATTTTGACTAGATGCATTAAAAGCATCAACTTTTATAGGTTAATTGGTGTAGAAATAAAACGATATTTTATCTATGTTCCAACATGTCCTATAAAAAATACCAAACATTGTAATGAGTTGCTAGGTTAATATTTTTAGAACTATTGTTGTATGTAGTCGATATGTAGTCGATTTCTTTTAATTCAATTTATGTGCTTTGTATTTAATGGAACTAAAGAAGTTATATTTGAGCTTTATAATTTTCTAGCATAATGTTAACAAACCGGCCACGCCTACCCAAGTTTCTCTCCTCACTAAACCGACCTTTACTCATTTATCATTTCTCAAACAGCCGCATAATACCCCTAATGAGTAAAATCCATGCATACCTTGGGCAATACCATTAATATTACAAACCCGACCTTTCCCCTTTAGATGGCTACCTCACATAGAATAGTTTAAACGTTGTTGCCTATGTTTCGTGGTTTTCATTTACACAGATCATTTTATGATGAAGTTTTGGACTCAAGTGAAAACTTTACTCAATTAATAAACTATTCGTGTACTTATTTACTTGATGGGGTAGATAATAAGTAACGTATTACATAAAAATCTAATTATTATATTTCGGTGCTGGTATTTGAAAGTTGTTTTAATATAGCTTTCTCTTAAAGAAGCGTGTAAACAGAATGAAATAGTTATGCGAAGCCAATCCATTATTTAATTCAGCGACGGTAACCGAGGCAGGAGAGGGGGGGCGATGTGGATGTAAGGGGTGTGAGGGTGTAACGGGACATGTGACATATTCACGCGGCACTCGGGGGTACTTACACTGGGTAGTGGCTGTGGCTACACGGCACCGTATGTTACAAGTAATGGAGTGCCCGCAAAAAGATGGCGGTGTAAGCTCTAAAATGTCGCATAAAACATACAAGTTGCCGTATATAAAACAGTCTTTGGAACCGAAATCATTTTCCAGAAGGTGTCTCCTTTACGACTCTGTTTTAGATCAATTTCATGGTTGCCGTTTTGTTCTAGTTTCTAGGATTTTGTAGTTTTTACATTGCTACGGGTTTGTACTGATGATGCATCTGCGCCAGACAACTTTTTTCAGTTGCTATTGCGACTGTTGTGGTTCAAGTTGAAGAACATAAGGAAAAAGTTTTCTACAAAATATCAAAAAAAAATATTCAGGGGCGATTAATTACTTTGTTGGTACTATAATAAAGAGAAAAGATTTGTATTTTCGTATTTTATATCTATCATTGTTTTACTTTGTGGCGCCAAGTCAAGTTGAAAGAACGAAAGTAAACATAATATTGGAAGAAAAGAATACTTTGTGGTTTCCTCTATTTAAATATGAAAGGATTGCGAGCGTACGTCTCGTTTATTTTACGATCCTCTTTAAAAATGCTTGGAGCATATAAAAGAAACTTATTACTTACAGGATGCTAGTAGACAAGAGTTAATGCAGGCACCTCGCGAAAATGAAACATATGATACAGCGTGTGTTTTTGATAAAAAGTACTGTTTCATTTCAAATTAATTATTATTATATACTAATATTATAAAGAGAGAAACTTTGTATTTTTGTATTTGTATTGAAATAACTCAAGAACTAGTGAGCCGACTTCAAAAACTCTTTCACCATATGAAAGCTACATAATCCCCGAGTAACATAGGCTATATTATTTAATTCCACGCGGACGAATTCGCGCACAACAGCTAGTTTAGTTATAAAATAAGTCAAGTTTTTTAATCGTAACATATAGACTAAGGAACTTTTGCTGGATATTTAGCGCGGATTAAAAATACAGGCTATGTTACTCAGTAATGTGGCGTTTTAATAATAAAGGAGTTTTTGAAATCTCCCCAGTAGTTTTTGGGTTATATTAGTACATACAAAAATACAAATCTTGTAGAAAATTGCTAGTGAATCGTTTCAAAAATAATATCAGAGCACAGTTAAAGATTTAGAAAACTAATGTAAATTTTATTAAGTAAATTGAGCGCAGTATACATACGTATATTGGAGGTATAATTTGTTTTGTATAAGTCTAGTATTGTTTTGGACACGGTCTCATGAATGCGAATGTGTTTGCATCGTGTTTATGTATATTTAGGTACGTTGTGGTTATCAGAATTGTGTGACCGCGTGTCTTTACTGCGGAATATTGATGAGCTGTTTATGTCTTTAAATAAATATATTCTGTTAAATAATTTTAAGCCTCCGTAGTCCATTTTATCTATGATCTAGGACCGCGCCTAATGGATATCTGCCTGTCCTTCTGGGCTATCGGCGTTGCGTTGTTTTTGTTGTATGCAACTTTTTCTTTTTATGTTGATAAGGTACATTTAATGACAAATAATTAAAGAGGACATAAGATATTAATTTGTTTGGATGTGTGTCCTAGACCAAATTTTAGTGTTAAGAAAAAGTCGGGGTGTAGTCAATTGATAAAAATTCATAAATTGTTATCTTACTTTTTCTAAAAAAAATCCAAAGAAAAAAATAAAATATACAAAGATCTAGGCTGTCAAAACTTTCGTGAGACATTACTATACTTTATTTATTATCGCGTGCAAGACACGCCGCGACCGCGACCACCAAAAAATAAGCACTCGCCCTGATGATGGACTCCCGAAGAGTTCGAGTTTATTCGGTACCGTTCACCCAAAATTACATGTGTGTTTTAGCCGTTTTAAATTAATAAAGATCTAGGCTGTAACTGTAGAAAAATAAATATTCTAAACAAAGTAATTCTTGTAATTTCTTCATTATTTAAACACATTTGATTTGCATTACGTTTTAAAATAGGCCAAGTGGACGATAAAAAGTTGCACATTGTTAAATGTGTGTAGAAACTCAACAATGCAATTAAAAATTAAAACCTCGACGAGTTCTCAGGTGTTCTTCAGGCAATGCATTAATTAAGATTGCCGTAAAAACCTTAAACAAGGTATGTAGCGGTAGCACTAATTACTTTAGTTAAGTCTTATTGTGCGGTCCGGGGCCTCCACTCCACTCCGTATTTGTACTACCTACCCGGTATCATAATTTGTAAACATTACTGAATAGCTTTTGTGTGTTGAAAAATAATTGAATTTTTAACCCAGTCTAGACACTAGCTAGACTAGACTAGCTAGTGGCAGAAATCAATAAAAAATAGGAGAAAAATTTGACGAGGAAATGTCGAGAGAGAAACGATTGTAATTTTTTGCAGTTATCCATAATTCAGTAAGGATATGGAATATAAAATAAGTAGTATAAATGTATGACGATTGACGTTGCACGAAAGAAAGAATTAAGATGTGCCGTCACTCTACATTTTTTTTTATCACAATCGAATCGATAGATTGGTTATGATAAAGACACTAATTCGTTTTGTTTAAAAGAGAATACAAGCAAACCTGGATAAACGAGAAACATCTAGAAAACATCATAAACATCATAAGCGAGTCATTCCCTGATCCCGACGAGCTACCTCTATAACCGAGAAACTCTGATTGGAAAGAAACCTCTAAAACTAGACAAATATCACGGTCACTTGGTCTCTTACTTATCCATGTTCGACTGTATACGAAGCGAAACATACAGGTAAATAACATAGATATGTTAGGTAGGATTTGTAGTTCCAAATCCAATTCAAACCGCTTGTCTATAACGTGAATGCGGATTCAATTAATGCACTTCCCCTCTCAGAGTGATTTTGGCACAAACGTCGCAAACTATGACCCAGCTCGGCGACACTCGAAACACAACGACGCTCCCCAAGTTTCCTCAAACTTAACATTCACTGTGTCATAGAACTATTATCAATAGACTGAGTTCCCAGCCGGCTTGTGCAAACATTTGCCCTGATTCGATATTGTCTTTATTAGTTCAGTCTTAACCTTGTTATTTGTTAGTGTAACTACATTTGAGTCTATATGGAATTTAATAAACGTATTCATATCTTTCACAAATTATCGTTGCATATTAGTATACTTTATTAAGTCTATATAGAAATTGCTCGCAATTTAGTTTACAAAACAATAACTCACACTATTGGTCTATACCTTTGGGAATTATCCATTTCTATCAAAACAATTCCGACGTAAATAAGAATACCAGTGCGCTATCAAAGTTTTCCTCTTTTGGGAGTTTAATCGGACTCCTGGAGCAGACCAAATTTGTTCTTTAACCGTCACTCTATAAGGTCATTTTTATTACGTAGTAATTCATATTATTATTTTCTTTATGTTTTTCCAATTTACACATAGACATAGATGTGAAATTGTGTACTCATTGTTAAGTTTCAAGATGACCAGATATTGCGAGCGATTGACCTAAGCTCGGGGATATTGTGTAACTGAATGGAGCTCGGGGCGAGAAGCCAATCAGCCATGATATGCTTTCGAATACTTACATTCTCTACGATTTGTATACATCGAAGTCAGTCAAGTTCGAACATAGGTATTTATGGAATGTAATTCAGAGGAAAATTACTAAGTCACCAAGTCATTGCGAGGCTTCTTTACTTCTTTTTTTATTTTAAATACAGTAAATATGTACGCATAAGTATATTATATTTCTCAATACGATCTTGCTCAGCAAAGCGTTCATGTGAAAATTTTAACGAAACTATTCAGAATATTCGAGGATAAAATGTTCTAAAGTTTAAACGTTGAAGATTTCAAAAACTTTCCAGACAAATAATGATAACAACCAAGGCGCAGCCCTAAAGGTAATCCTTGAGTGGGCAGCGAGCATACGTCGTTTAAGCAAGCTCCCAGTGTCATTATAAAATACGGGCCGCAGCGTGGATTCGCTTTGAGAAATAGGGAGAGGTTGAGAACACCTGAGCTCCGTAGCTGTATTTTGCGGCCGACTCTTGTTTTTTTTGGGAAAAGTTGTGAAGTCACTTGAATAAATTTATTGCACTCTCGATAATGAATAGGGTTATTACTTTTTATATAAGGATTTGACAACTTTTTTATTTATATCAATTAATTATTAACAACTGTATAGTTTTGATAAATACGCCTTGAGAAGTATATCAACTTTCCTTAAAGTTGTTTTTGATTGAATACCTTTTGGATGTTTTCCTTTATATCTCGGGGTGCTGCGATATTAATTTACCACTGTCGTCTGGTATCGCAAACTATTTATTCAAAGAGATTTAACAACAGAATCATCGAGCAAACGATGGTTTCAACACCGTGTTTAGAATATTTATAATAGAGTTGAGAAATGTTCAACAGGGATGCATTTTAGACTTAAAGTCTAGATGATAAAGTGTAATTTTGTTGATCGTTTTAAATTGTTACGTGCCTCAAGCGTCGTTTAGAATCTTTCGAAGGCATCAACAAAACGTGGTCAAACCTTGTTCACAATATTTGTTTTTGATTTAAGGCCCGTAAACGAATATTTTCCTGAGGTCGAGCATTAACACCTCTTTGTTTTGTGTAATTTGTTATCGGTACTCGAAACATGGATTCCAAAGAATGGAAAGAACGAAGGAAAGTACATATAGTGTATTCCAGAGATGGATAAGGACTTCAATAGGAAAAAAGGTGCCACTGTATCAGGAAAAGTTAATTCATTTTATAAATGTATTTACTTATCCTGTCACTGCTTAAGGTTGCTCGATAATTAATTTCTTGGAGACTGTATAGGATACTAATTAGGCTTATTAGTGGCTTGATTAATTACTTCGCGGCAACGACGGTGATTTTATTACGAAACCGCAAAATTTCATTGGCGGTATTATGAAAGGTGAGCTTTAAAATTTTTCAATATAATGAAACATTTTATGTACCATACACCTGTGTGGGCGCTTAAATGGTTTTAATAAGATTTTTTTAATTAAAGGTGTATTTTTATCAAAAATGTTTGTACTATTTTATAACGTTTGTTAGTGAGTTCCCTATTAATATTCTAACTCCAACAGTGAAGAAACGATGCCAAGTCGATGCATAATCGATTTTACAACATATTGTAAAATCGATTATATTGATATTGATATTGCATATGTCTTCTTCTTCGGGTGCCATCTCCTAAAGGAAGTTGGTGACCATCATGGCAACTTGAACTTTCGACACAGCAGCTCTGAATATAGAACGCGTCTTTTGTTGTACCATTGGCGAAGATTTTTAAGCCAAGATGTTCTTCTCCTTCCTGGGCTTCTTTGCATTGCATATGTTGTGTGGTTAAACTACCAGCATTGTGAGGTGTATTCTAGTTACTGCTTTTAAGGTTAATCATTTACCTTCATAACACAGGCTTATATTTTTTAAAGTGTTTATTTTTTTAATTTGGAGAAACACCATCTACTTATAGTGTTTTGTTCCATATTTACTTCATGCATTCCCAGAGACAAAATCATCGATTTAATAATATACAATTTGCAATTACTAAATGAGTGGAATATTGTCTAACAGTATAGCTCGTAGCTTAGAATTCCAATGGAACCAACGTTGGCTCAGGTGCCCTATCGTCGAGAATGAATATTTATTCTACCGTGCAACCAAAAAGCAGCCAATTTCATAATCACCTTGAAACTTTTATTTACGATCTTGCTTGTTAGAACAATGTTTATGGAAAAAAGAATAAAAATCTTTGTTAAAATACATATATGAAATCTGTTAAATAGGTAGGTATGCAGTAGGTACGTACGTACGTAGGTACTTCTGCGAAGATGGTACAAGAAGCTAAAAAGCCACTTAAAAATAATAAAAAAATGAAGCAGAAACAAGCCACAAGAATAATGGAGGCAACGCATTCAATGGAACACTTAAAATTCAATGAGTAATTTCTAGCAAATTGAATTTGAAAGCAGTGTCAACTAATCGAGAAATAAAGGATGTTCAAAGTTAAAGGTAAAAGGAACCTTATTTAGAATCGAATATGATATCTTTAGTAGCAGAGCTAGCCATAGCTGACCCTCGTACGGACGGAGCGACACGTGCACGATTTTTTATGTCTTTTTTAATTGCACTTGGGAAGGGGAATAAAGTAACATGTTTCGATTACCCGTGCTCCGGTTTCCTTTGAATTGAAAAATGCTTTCGAGTTCCCCTCTCTTTATACGCTCTTTGCATTGCTTATTTTTTTCTCCATACGTAGTGTTTGTAGAATAAAAAAATAATAGACGCCTCCTACTAGGAACACAGAGAATGGACGAAGTGCAAGAGTTCAAATTACTACAAGTATGAAAGTAGATTCAAAAAAAATGTAACAAGTACCCTTTGCCTAAAATATGACTTTTGAAGAAGTCGTATGCCTAAATAAGTTCAAATATTAAAAGAAATATCAAGAGTTTGTATTCAAGTTACCTAAAAAATTAGTTCTTGTCAATTGGATTATTTATTTGTTTATATAGAAGTGATATAAGTTAAGTGTGAATAATGTTGTGTGACAGGAATAATAAATTACGTTGATAAATAAGTATATTTGAGAGAAGTGATTAGTACAAGTTGATTTATTGTGCTTGTGTCCATTGTGTCGAAATAACCAAGTCAAGTGAAGAAGTGGTCTGCTCTCAAACTTGCTGGCTACGAGTAATTGTTGATTTTCTGCCAGTTAAGATCGGCTTACCATAATGTTTGGCAAATGTTGGTAAATGTTGGCTCAAAGCTCTGTTGTATTGGTTGACTATTGTTTGTTGCGGATTACTCAGTGTTTGTGTATTGTTCTGAGGTGTTTGCTAAAATGGTTAATTTGCAACTGTTGATTGATGGTTTTCCTTCGAAAATGTTTATTGCTATTTTGGAATAATGGAATAGATGAAATGTAATTATTGTATACTCTACGTCGCCGATGACTTAAGCTTTATAGATTAAAAAAAACATGAGGTAGTTGTCAAAGCGCTATTTCAATTTGTAATTTATCACCTTCATCCAGATTTATTTATATTACAGTACTATAAACATCCATACATTCTTCTAATCTCTCATATTTTTAATATTAATATTTTTTTAAACATACGTTAAACATTTTAATACCAATGCAATGTCAAACAAACATATTAGCGTACAACTTTTTGAATCGTGTTAATTTAATGCTCGAGGCTTTCGTACGTCACTGTAATTAGTGGATACAAATTAAGGGTCCGCAGGCAAACACTAAATACCTGGAAACCAGTTTAAAGCCTCGCTTCACCGACATCGGTATACCTTTGTTACATAGCTAGCGCTTGTGTGCTCTGCTTGATTGCACAATCAACTGAACTTATGTAACTAACTTGAATAGGTAAGCTAGCTATTGCTAACAATTGCCATACTATTTGATTTGTATCTTTAAAGAAATTTAATTTTCATGTTGATATTTTTAAACTGACGTCCAATAATTAAGTGACTTCTTTAATTAAAAAAAATATTCGATTGAAATTATTTTGTGTTTTATGATTTAGTGATTTTTTCGATTGCAATGAATTTTGAAAGTCATGGGATGTTTTAGTACTTAATAAAAAATAGCATAGAAAGCGTCTATTAATAATACTATCACCTCTCTTTTCAACTTCGATAAATCGCAAGATATATTAATTGTATAAAAAACGTGTATTATAAAAAAAACTTTAAACTATGTGTTCCGCTACAACGCTTTATAAAACCTTCGAGGAAATAAATCAGTTCTTTATTTATTCAACGACTGTTAAAAAAGAGGTTAAATAATTCAGTATTGCGTGCGGCCAGTGACTTGCAAAAAACACTTTTCCCTACAAAAAATACGAAGAAGGTTTTTATCTACTCGTGTAAACATAAGTTTACATAGTTTGTGTATGAATTTAATATAGCAGGTTATTTTAAAGAGTATTCTTCACGGCTAACCAAAATAGGCAATTTTTTCAGACGTTCAGTTTTCTAACAGTACGGTTTAACTTGGCAGTTAAAACTGACGAACGCACGTCAATTAGAACTGCACAGTTAAACTGTATAGGTACAGTTCTCAGTTTTGTCTACACACGACACTGCGCAGTCGAACTGTATAGTTAAAACAGCGTCTGTAGCCGGCTTTAAGAAAGTAAATTTTATTTTTAAAAATCAAGTTAATTGGTCAAGTCATTTCAGTTAGATATCGAGGAAAAATGATCCTCCTGTAAGTTGGGCACAATAAAATTTTCGCAAAATTATAAAACAAACTGTCGAAGTATTCTGATCGCCTAAAATATAGACTGAAATTTTAAAATGAGTTAAAACTTTCGTAATATAAAACAGTGAGGAGGAATTTTCTTTGGCTACCGAAAGTTTTTCCGGCGTGTAGTTTAAATTATGCAACAAGTTATTATTTTAATTTTTTGAAACTTACGGAACGGAACGGATTTTGTTCTCTTTCTTGAAGTTGCTTATTTGAAAGAAAATATTCGAAGATCCAGTTTAGTCTTTATTTTAACCTGGATTAGAGAGAAAGTTCTATAAGCGAGCGTCATTCTCTGGTCCCGACGAGCTACCTCCATAAACGAGAAATTCGGATTAGAGAGAAACCTCCAGAAGCGAGACAAATATGACGGTGTAATCTCGCTATCGAGGTTCGACTGTTATTATTATTTCTGACAATTGTAAACTTTAACAAACAAACTAAGTAACATAATTTATCTCTAAAAGTTATCCCTAGTTTTTTAACCTTAGATTTAAACTTAACTTTGTTATTATCATAGCGTACGAATCATATAAGACAAGACTTACACTTGTTTATTAAGTAGACTACAAAACAAACGTTTATAGTAAATGTAAGTAAATTATAGTTAAGAAAAAAAATTAACAACAACGTTATTGTGGTTACTAATAAAGCCGTTGTTCTTAAACACTTTAAGTGTTTGAAAGGAACTTATTAAGCGGATGAAATAATTGTGGTGGAGAGAAACTTGCCCATCAGTGGATAGGGAGCGGTGGTTTACTTGAGAAATATTTGAAGCTTTAATAATTTAATCGTTCGTTAGTTGATCGTTGAACCGAAGTACTTTCTAACTTTGTTTCATGTTTCAATGAATACGTCTTTTATAAATCATTTCTTTTGGTCTAATATATGAAAATAAAAACACGTTCAGATATTTTTATTACAGTCTTATTGAAATGTAAAATGAGTATTGAAATAGTGTATATAATTTTAGATTGTATTACATATGGCATCATCATCATCATCACCATTATCACCAGCTCGTCCCCACCGACGGGCGAGGAGCGTGCCCTAGGTGACTAGGCCAATGGATCAATGAATAGATAGAGCAAAACAATTAACCACAAATTATATTTAAGACCAAAGTAAGATTAATAATAGATTATTTTAGTTAACTAGGTTCGTATCGAACACTTAGATGCGATGAGCATTAAATGCACACGTCAATACGACCACAAACACAGGTCTGAAACCGTTTAACTGAAGTGTAGGTAAATTTAACCTCGTACACGAGTTGAATCATGAAACATCTATCCTTTGAAATGCTTGTTTGAGTGTTGGGCTTGTTACGAGCCGTGATCGTAGCCCGGTTGTCATTCGATCGACATTACACGTCACTCGGAACGTCCGTCGCAATTTTGATCACTAATCCGGTCGGCGGAGCTGTATAGAGGCGCGTTTGAACGTTATCATTAGTGCGATGTATGCGGTCGGGGCACCGTCGAAATCTGTTAACAATTCCAGCCGCATAGTAATTGTCATGAAAATCATCGTAGGCATCGTTGTATGGCGATAATGGAACGCAATTTGCCTTTCACGGCTTTTACTGGACATCATTTTAATTAAAACATCAATTTAATTTTAATTGTAATAGCGTTACAGATTAATTTATTAGAGATTTTAGTAAGTCGGTTGTTTTAGATCACATTATGTATAATTATTTTTAACAAACAACGAGAAAATTAAGGGCATTAGAATTTGTTTAATTAAACTCTAATTGACAGAAAACATTTGAAAATGGAACGCAATCTTTCGTTTTATTTTTATTTCTTGTGCAAACCTGCCAGTATTGGTTGTTTATACTATGTGTACAAAAAGAAAGTTTACGTCAACTGTACTGTATGTAATATTTTGCTGAGAAATTCACAAAACTAGCTTCGTTAGACTTTAAGGCGGCGAATGCGAGCATATTTAAACTAGATATGTAAAGTTTCCACCGTAATGAGAAACTTCTAGCAGCCACGGGAAGAAATGTCTGATAAAATATTTCTTTCCGACAACTTGCGCATAAATATTAACTCATTAGTTAACACTACTTTACTTTACTTGTAAAGTAGCTCCTATTAACTTTGCTAAGTTGTTGACTTCTTCTATTAAATGTATTATAAAACTAGCTGGCGCCTGCGATTCCGCGACGAATTAATAAACTTAGCTACATATGTATACTTTCAGATAATGTTTTATACAAAATTTCATCGAGATTCGTTCTCGAGATACCTTCTACAAATATCCATTCATCCATCGAATCTTTCACATTTATAATATTCGTAAGATAGAGTTACTAGTCTTTAATTAAGTTTTAATTTCGTAAATTGGGAATGGAAAGGAATGTACATTTTGAGGTGAATATGAAAATCTTTTGTCTTGCAAAGAATCTGAATGGAAAGGTCGTCTAGTACGCAGAAAAACTGAATCACAAAATATGAATATCATTAAGAGAGGAAATTGTTAAGTTTGTTCAGATAATTACTTTAATAGTTAATTATGATAGTTGTCTGACATACATGTACAAAGAACATATAAATTATTTAATACGAGAAGTTTCTTGGACTTTAGGGTTTAGAAAAGGGTTGTCCATTGCCGTAGGGCATGTAGTAAATTTGAACTTTGCAAGTTAGTGGTTCATAGTCGAAATGAATAAGGTTATACGGCCGAGGAAGGTACATTAAATTAATATTATTATTTAAATACGCATCCATTATTTTATAAAAGCCTTTTTTTCTCCAACATTTTACATTTATAGAAGTTATCACCTTATACATCATACCTGGAAAACTCGAACCTAACCTAAGTTCAAATATCTCTAGTCTCCGAGACCAGTCCCTGGATATCACCAGCAACATTATTAAGTATTGCTAGGGTTATTTGGAGCAATTACTTGGCTGGCTTTAATCTATATCTTCTGTCATAAACAAAATTCACAAGAATCAGTGAAGTATAGGGAAACAAACCCCTAACTAACCTCATCCTACTACCGTAGAGTCGGCGCATAAGGTTTTTGTTCTCCATGTTAATATAGCCTCCACCATCTCAGTCACACCCTTGTTTATCATATCTCCTTTCACGCAATCCATCTATCACTTCCAAGGCCTACCTCTACCGGTGTACCCCTCCACATTCATACTTCAGCTATTACTCTTCGAAATCGAAAAGGGATAAGTGTCAAATATAATCTCTGACTACCCTTGCTTAGATATTTGTTAGCGTTTCGTTACTTTATACCTCCAGAAATCTAATTTAATCAAGCAAGAGAGTATGAGAAGATACGCGTCTCATTAAGTATTAACGATCAATTGGCATGTTTTGAAGTCGAGGGGCGTCTGCACGGCGGTCCCTCGCGGGAAATCAGCCGGCAACGTCGACGCGCCGCGCCGCTGTACTGCATTAGTACAATACTTTACGAGCCAATACCACTTTCACAGACTATACACCGACACTTCCAATACCAACTGGTTATTTATCCATGAGCAGCGATAAATATTGCGTTGATAGGAACGCCCATGTTAGTAAGGTCAATTAGAGTGGGTTCTACATTCAATTTAAAGATGAATTTTGTAAATTTAAATTGGTCTTATTAAACTGTATCCTGCACAAAAAAAAGAAACGTAGTAGTGACAAAATGTCGCGACAATCAGCTAATAAAACACCTTAGCACTTTTATTAGACACGTAATATGTAGTAAATAATTCATAAGACACTCCATTAAGTTGAAAGTCGACGGTAAATGGACGTCTGTGATCTTAAAGAGTAAAAGCCCTTTGTACACCGCGAACGATCATTATGATAAGAGTTAATTGAGTGCTGAATCTGTCGGCTAAAGAAAATGACAGCGCACACAAAGGAAGCTCCCACAGCTAAGTAAATAAATGACAAAAAGTAAGAGCATCTGCCTGGATTTCTGTTCACCCTTCGTTTTTCTATGTCTTTCTTATTATAAGTCTTAGGTTTCTCTTAATTGGACTCGTAACATTTTTTTTATAATTTACACACCAGCGGTTTTGAGAAAGAAAACTAAATTATTTATTTGCGTCCCTTAGATTCCCAAAGTGGACGTTAAGTTCGTCGATAAAATGACTCTAAATACGTAAGTTTTACAAATCATTTTCGATGCTAATGCAATTCATAAGATACTCATAGCAATACGTCACGTAAAGTGAATATCGACAGCTGATGTAGACTTCGTATGCATTTATGAGCAACTGACTCAATAAATGCACCTACCATGAGACCAGCGCATTGGGATCTGTGCAGATTGGATTCCGAATTGGAAATACGATTACACGAGGATAATTAATTACAGGTGCCTAATACCAATCATCGAGCGTAAAGCCAGTTTACTTTGGCTCTGTGGCTACAATTAAATGCATTTGATGCAATTACGTTTAGAATTACAGAATTGACGTACGGTTCCTTTGTTTGTTGTGTAATTGGATCTTGAGGAATCGCCCCGCAGGTTAAGTAATTTGTAGACATTAAGTTTTATTTTAGAAATAAACCACCCGTTAAATAATAGAACGTTCTTCTTGTGCTAAATTGGTAATGCTTATATTATGTACTTACGTGGTGTATAATATCCGTGGCAGCATAGAAACTTTCGTGGGGGTCCGGTCGTCGCATCATGTAGGGCCGTGGAAACTCGTTCTCCTCGTAGATTTCTATGGACAAATGGATATTATTATTATCCGTTGACTTATCTAATCTAATAATATTAAGAGGTGAACTTTGTCTTTGTGTATGTATTCAAATAACTTGAGAACTCCAGGGCTGATTTCAAAAAATCTTTCCCCGTTAGAAAGCTACATTATCCTCGAATAACATGGGTTATATTTTTTAAATTCACGTGGACGAAGTAGCGCACAACAGTTAGTATTCTAAATAAATAAAAGTATCCATAGCAATTCATAAAATAAATGATGTAGGTATTGAATACAGATGAACCTGGGTAAGCGGGAGTCCAAGGGAACGCGATATTTGTTTTGGTTATAGAGGTTTCTCTCAAATTAGAGTTTTTGGCTTATGGAGGTTACTCGTCCGGTCCATAGAATAACCCTCGCTTATAGAGGTCTATCGCTTATCTATGTTTGACTGTATTTTGAAGAAGAGATTCTAATTTTGATAAGTTTTGTAACAACTATTTTCTAAAATAGCATTAGACGGTCCATTATCCTGTGCAGAGGGCGCATCATCTTTTCAATATGGCGCCTGAACAATAGGTGCCTTCCCGGCCGGACTTCCGGCCGCCATAACGAGCACACCCTATCTTACAGTTTTCTTTACAAATGTTATCTAATGTCCGCATACAATAATTTAAGGTGTGTTTGTTAAATTAGCGTTAAAATGTTTCTTATGCTCAGTTTCTTTTGATTTAGATTTCTTATCAAAAAATATTAAACATCGTTATTGTATTTTATGTGGCACTTTGAAAAAAAATGCGTAAGACTTTATCAATGTTACATTTTTCTCGTTAATTTTACTACAATGAAAGTATAATACAATGTAAAAAAAGTGTCTCTAAAGATAAATCTGTCATGCTCCGTTTGTGATTAAAAAAAGTTCTTCGTTCGTTAAATACTGAAACCGCATTGCAGGTACTGAAGTTATTCCGCCAAATTAAAGCTAAACATTTTACCCTACATTATGAGAAACAACTTTACTATTAAAAATATTTGCCGTTTGGCTCTATCAATGAACAAAAGAATTGTAATAAGGAATCTTAAACATTTCTTGATCCATCTCCGCTCTATAGGATGTTTCAAATTACTGCCTTCTTTTCAAAAATCTGAGTATTGTTTCGTTTTCATCAGAAGACAAGAAATAGTTTCATTTATCCACTGTTTCGTGCATACAAATGAAACTACAATGTTTTATAACATTATACTTAATTGTTTATTATTTTTGAATGAAAATAATTATGGTAAATAATGGAAAAACTAACTTACTGTATCAAGCGAATAAACCCATTCCTATGCTGTTTTTATATTAACGCCTAAATAATTAGTCACAAAGTACTGCATTAAGAAGACAATGTCGAGGGTAATTTCTCTTCCTGGTAGCAGCTGCATATCCGTCGGAAAATATACTGGGTACGTCATAAAATAAGTTGGTCGCCTACAAAATGGCGCGATTAGCGCACTCACATCATTAATTAAGTTGACTAAGCCTCGGTACAGCACTCCGAACCCACCTGCGATATTAATAAAATAAAATGGACCCACCCTCTCTGTTTACGAAGGTGCTCCAAATATTAAAAGATGAAACGCGCGGAACAATTAGCCTGTTCAAAATTAAAATTCATCTTCGTAAATTAATCACGCGCCTATGTGCTTTGTTTTGGTATATATTTTTTAATTAATATAAAACGTGGGATGCTCTTTGAAATTTGTTCAAAGGACTTTTTTGCTAGAAATTGCTATCTACAATTTAATAATGTCCAACCGTTAAAATTAATTGATTTTGAGCAGGTTTTTAAATAGGTTTTAAATCCAGCGTAAATGAGGCAGCATCGCTACGTTAACCTCAATCTTCACTAAATCAGTATTTATGTGAGGTTAAACTAAAGTTAAAAAAAAATATATAAAAAGTACAAACATGTTCTGGAATAGTAGGCCACGGAACGCTTCAAAATATTTTCAAAGTTTCGATTTGCTTTCGCGACCTTAGTGAGTGCTTATGCGGAAACGAATTCCTAGTGTAAAGTAACAAACTGGGGCCGAGTGCGGGGCACTAGAAAACCTAACGAGTGCAGTCGAGGGGCGGGTGAAGTGTTTAGCGGGCTAAGTAGCGTCGCTCCTAACCGCTCGAAACGATCGCAAAGACATCTCGGCCCCGGGATTAAAGTGGGATTTTCAATTTGTAAATAACCTAACGTTGATTAGTTCAGGAAATTGCTACAAATCCTTTAACTTTTTAGAGTTTATTTTTAACATTTCTTTGTGCCTCCTTAGCTTTAATTTATCCACATTTACACATAAACAAATTGCTGCAACAAACTGCAACTCGTTTATCAGGACTATATATTACTTAGAAGAAATTTGATCTCGAAATAGAACAAAGTTAAAAAAGGCTATGTGAAATGTATCGGTGATATGGTATAACAGAAGAGGGCGGACTAATCAAAAGCTACAGCATACTAGATTACAATGAAAATAACTGCGGGCAGATTGTGCACTCTGTACTGAACGAACACAAAACCGGGTACTTCCCGGACCATGTTTTCCAAACAAAAAATAGCCTCGAGTAGTATGTTCATTTGTGAAGACATTGTTTACAATGCGAGGGGAGGTCATTTGAACACACCCTACGGCTGTCGGAGGATATTTTTTAAATTAATTTTCTTTGTTGTGCTGTACTAAATACCTTAATTAAATATCAAACGGAAATTGACAAAGGGCAATACAGGGCTTCCTAGTATAAGAAAACGGAAAAAGATAAAAGTCTGTCATAGAGGGCTTCCTGGTATAATATAAATTGGTATTAACTCCACTGGGTGTACCCTGAGGGTGAGTTGATGTTCTCAACTTTTCTGAAGAACTTGATTACATAAGTTATTAACCTTAACCCTTCTTATATAAAAGTATAAACATAATAAAAATTAAATCAATCTATCTAAATGGACTAGAAAGTTACGAACCAATAATAACAAAAAGAAAATAGCACAATACGAAGAATTGAACGTCTTTATTTAACAAATTGATTGTAAACAATTAAGACTAATTGGATCTTGGATCGTCTTCACTTTGAATATCGTATGATTTGTTTATAGTTTGTTTAATGTTTACAGAAACTATTATAATACAAAACTGTTTTATTATTAAAATTGTACATTGCTATTATTTACTGTATTTATTTTATATGTTAATAACAGTTTAAAGTTTTCCATTTCATCGATTACTCTATAAATGGGAATGCGGGTAGCGTATGGCTCTATTGATACAACCTTTGTATTCTCTTCTACCCATTGTGTGTAGGCATGCATGGTCGGTAGAATTTTTTTATTTCATTCTTGATTGCCCAGAATACCGGTTGCGATTTAATGCTTTATTGTTTTGATTCAACTTAACTTTTTATTGTATTCTTTGATAGATATAAATTGAGAATTGAAACTGGTAAAAATTTTGACCTTTTTAATGAAGGTTAATAATATATGTAGTAGTTAGTAGTTCGGCCCATAGGCCCCATACCCATCATAATGGGTTCTATTTTTTCCGTAACTCCACTACCAACGCGTATTTTGTGTTCACACATATCTTTGAATTTCTTCGCCGATATGTGCAGTTTGCATCACAAAAATAATAATAAATAATATTTACAGGTCTACAATAGAACCGAGTATGTTTTTCTATTAATTCCGTCCTATTTTCAAGCTATATTAGCCTATCTTTTATGGTTGACAAAAATACAGTTACTTAACTTCGCCATATTTACTATTATAATTTTACAGTTTACCAAGGAATTCTATCGGGATAATAGACTTGTATAATTATTTATATATAGTATGAACTCACCATTATATTCGTTCTGATCGGGAACGTAGCGTTTATCACGGTGTCCTAGAGTTTCTTTCCATATATTGTAGGGCTCGCGGTAATCCTCGTCGACTATTGCCGGTCTGGGGACAAATTATTTACTGTTTAGAATCCGTTGATTAACACTAACGATTACGCGCAAGCGATTATAACCATTTATCACAAGTTATAAGAGTCATATTACAATGTAATACTAATTTTTATGCCTTTTTATTCTACTCATTAAAAATGTATTTATTATCTGACATGTTTATGACATTTATTCAGATAAATTAACATTATTCGAATAGACAGTTTATAATAAATGGAGCGCTATTTTCTACATATTTTACACACATTAGTAGCCAACTTTTTAACGCGTTCGTAGGTTAACCTAAAGGCTTTCTAAAGAATAAACGTATAAACATTACATCAAGATCGCTTATATACGATAGAGTGTTGGTAACTTTCCAATACATTTAGGGCTGTAATGTGTTATAATGTAGCTTTATAGAGCTCTTTATACGAGTATTGCACATACAAAGGTGTTAGTTAAAACACAATAAAATAATAAAGAGCTGGAAATAATAAAAAATGAATATTAGTACCATCAATGAAGGAATATAGATATATTGTTATATTTTAATTACCTTTTTGCTATTAATATGTTGCAAATTATAATATGAAACATTATTTACCGTAACATGTGTATCGGTGGACAGTTAGCGAGCGCCAGCGCAAGACGTGGTGTTCTTCGATTGTTTCTCGCAGAATTCCCACTCCTTAGCGATGGACAGAACGGTTTCTTAAGCAGATTCGATATCCTTCTTCTAACACGTTTCGTGAGTAACACCGCAGTAGCAGCTATAAATGCACCTCCGCCAATCAAAGCACCGCAAGCTATACCAACAGACGTTCGAGAGGTGGGATTTCTTTTCTTCCTCGAAGTCGGTGGTATGTCTGTCCGATAGTATTCGTCCAAGAACTCTATAGATGAATTAACGACGGTTGGAGCTGTGGACAAAAACATCTCTTATAACTCTAAAAAAAATACATATATTACCATTGATCTCTAATCAGAGTTGATTGTCAGGTTACTCATGTTAGGTTTTGCGTGCAAGATGAATAACACACAGGCAAACCACTAACAAGCTGGCTACAGCTTCATCATAATCGTCACCAGCTATGCAGCAACGTCCTTATCAAAGGGCGCGGGCCTATCCCCTAACGGGTGACTTCATGTTAGACAATAATATAAATACTTGTAAGCAAATATTGTAACGATGAGTTTTAGAATATTTTATTTCGTTAACCACGACTTTTTATTTTCGTTTAAAACATATCTTAGAATTAATGTGTTGAATATGTGGTAATGGTAATGGTAATGTTTTAAGCTGCATACCTAAGCAGTTAGAGTAAGGCAAAGGAGTGCAAACCTTACATAAGTGTAAGACAATAAGCAAGAAATGAATAGGTGTCGAGCGCAATGCTAATTGTCTATAAACAATGGGACAAGAGACCCGCTCACAGTCAGATGGTTTTGTATCTCCATCACTCAGCACAAACCGAGAGGAATATGATTTGTCTACTAACTTCCCTTGTTCACGTAAACTAATTGTTTTCCTTAAAATATGCCTTTGATGCTTTGACTTTAAGTAAGAAATGATATTGAATATGGACGGATGCAAAGGTAGAAGAAAGCCAAAGAAAGGATTGATTGTGAGAAAGAAGATATGCTGAAAAATAGGGGTAAATTCAGAAATAACGGGTGATGGGAAGTATGGAAGAATAGTCACATACTGTGACTCTTAAGGCCCACTTCGGGTCATCGTGTCACCCTAGTTAGTTAGTTAGTTAGTTAGTTAGTGATTCTCTATAGGGACATGGGCAGGATGACGATGATGTTTTGTTTTCTTAACTACAATTTCAGTTGTTCCTTTTAGTATATAATCTGTAAATTATTCATTAAACATGACGGCATGAAAAATCTTTGTTTAAATAAATAGTATATTTACGTAATGTCGGATTAAACTATGTGGAGTTAAAGTAGTAGTTGTATTTTAAGCCGCGTTTAAACTAAAGCTGGCGAAAGTCATATGTTAGTATGTCAAACTGTTAAAACTAGGTCTAAACGTAAACCGAGGTGTGAGAGTATGGCGTAGTGCCAGTGTAATACCGAGTGGGTGCCAAGAATCAGTTAATTCCGTGCTAATTTCTAATTGCGTTTAGGCAGACTCTTGTCTTAGATCAACAGAGCTACTCGTCGATAGAATTTAATGTTTTGTTACTTTTATATAGATCAAGTAATTAACCATAACCGATAAACTAAATTCTTATACGACTTCTTATTTTTTTATCATATAAAATATTTTTTTTTGACAACTTTTAAGCTTATATGACTCATTACAAGTCATCTTTAATTATAGTATCAGTCATAATTTCTTTGTTAAACAAAAATCTGAGTAAAGGACTTCCCTAAATGAGTGACTAAGCCTAGATGAGTGGTCGTTAAGTTAATAATAATAAAAATCCTCATAGTATTTGATCAACATAAATACGAGTAGTACATATTTACGTTTTCATTTTAAAATCACAGACTAAGTTGAAAGAAAAACTTGATTTTAAGTTTCTCGCATTTCCTTTGCTGACATACGCGACTAACATTTCTTGTTATTGAATTCCGTTTCTCGTGTAGTCACCTGAGAACGAAAGCTGTTTCAAAGTTTATATTATCAAGTTTCTTGAAGCCGATTGTGTATAACTATAGTTGCATAAGTTAAGATGGGAAGAGACAGTTTTGAAAACCTATCATAAACTTGTAAAATCTGTAATAATATACATACATTCATTTTATTTATGCAAGATAAAATAAATAATAAACGTAGTTATGTGAGAGTTTATTTAAGGAATAATGTATAACACAGCGTTCGCAGTGAACAAGGAATGCGGTTTACGCGGCTGTGGCGCACGCTTATAAGGGTTAATGAAGTAAACTCTAGATCCGAGCGTACGGTCTCTTGTATGATTTGATATTTATATATATACAATGCTCATTTAGAAGGTAAACGTATCACATATTCGTATTTTAATAATTCTAATAAAGGTAAGGATTGTTTTAATGCATGATTCAATGTTAATAGTAGGTTCGATGAACGATCTTCTTTGATTTTAACGTTTTGTCAAATTATTTAATAGTATGTGAAGTTGTGTGCCAGTTTTGTATACAATTTAAAAGTTTAATAATGATCTTGATCATTGACAATAATTTGGATCGTTTTTCTGTTGCTAAGTCATTTGAATTTCCTCCCATTATCCAATGTTTGGGAACTCGATAAAAATCTCGAATTGTTAAGTTTGAACAACTTTGAAAAGTTAAAAGGATTATAAAATACTTCTGAAACGACTACGTCGATAAGTCTAACGAAGTGCCAGCCAAGCGGGATGTTCAGAATTTGATTTCGGGCCAAGTGAAGCCAACTTCCGCCATGTGTTTAACAAGTCTCGAGTTCCATGGCTTATGTTTTTAGCTTAAGATCGTTTCATACTTTTTAATAAGGTAAAGTGAACGTTCCAAATTGATAATAACGATGGAAACTTTTCCTTTTTATACGGGTAACAAAAGGAGATTTTTCTATAAGCGCATAATTCCTCGTTTCTCGAACAATGCCTCTGTTAAACTAAACAATACTGGTGTGTGTCGCTGTGTGCGGAAAAATTATAGCGGCAACAAAAAAACTCAAATCCCACGATGAATAAAGAAACGTTCAGCTTTGAGCGTCTTTTACTTAGTCTGACCGATTCCTCTGACTAGAGCATCCTACCTATGATTGTAAAGAAAAGCAGGAAAGGGTTTTTTTTCGTAAAATTCCAAAGATATTATTTAAGTAAGTATGATTGAATAGAGTATTGCAGTATTTTTTGTTCAATTTCGTAGTTTATTATGATAAGTCAATATGATTTATAAAATCGAATCGAACTGTATTTATCAAGTCGTATTGCTTTTTTATTTTAAATTAAATTGAAGTTAAAAAAGAGAATGTTAAAAAATATGTGATTTAAAAATATGTAATATCAAGCAGAGAACATGGAATTAATCTTCCGGGGCCATGAAAGCACTAATGAACACCACAGCTATGGGAGTAGCGTATGAAAAAAAAATTGTTTAAACTTTCATGTCCTTTTAAAATTTAAAAATATTTTAAAAGAAAAAGAATAGTAGAAAGCAAATGGTAAAATTAAAAAGATAATTGATCTTTCAAGCATATTTATTCAAACTATGTAAATATTTGATATTATTTTGTAGGTTTTTTGTACAAAATGTTTTTCCGATGTCTTAAAATATCTTACCAATGTTTTACCTCTGTCCAGTATTTAAAACCCGTTTAGGAGACAAGCAATTTTTTTATTTGAATAGATTCTTTCTAAAAAATATGAATCGGATAAATGGAGAGCAATAGACTCTGTGATTGGTTCGTAGTTTATAAACGATTGCTATTAAAAGTTTACAGGCAATTTTAGAATGGGACATTTTTTTGTAGAGAGTGCGCCATAAATGTGTCCAGGTATGTAGATCACTTGTAACATTAATATCCCCCGGCCCGAGGCCCGCGCAATTGGATAAATTACAAAAAACACATCGCACAATAATTCACGTTCCATTGCTAGCGTAACTTACAAAACGATAGATTTTGGTCGTTTTTATTTTCAACGTTCGATGTATTTTCTATATATCGACGATTTTGATGTAAGGATTTAAAAGTATAAAATAATTTTACGCTCTTTTCGTTTGGTAAACAAAGTAACATTTGTTATAAATTGGTACGATACTTAAGCTGGCTACAAACGTTCAGGTTTTCTTCACAGTTTTAAATGTACAGTTAAAATTGACGTACACATGTCAATTAGAACTGCACAGTCGAATTGTACAGTTCTCAGTTTTGCCTACATACCTCAGTTTTAACTGCGCAGTTGAACAGTACAGTAAAAACTGAGAGTCTGTAGCAGGATTTAATTAACAATTTAAATACAAGACATTTCTTTGTTGTCTCTAAAATTATGAACTTTATGGGCAACATTATAAAATATAATATAAATCAAAAATGTTTATAAAGCGATAAAATTTGAAGGAGAAATAATTTAATTCCTACGATCTTATTCCTTGGTTATGCTTGTTCACTTTGTTCCGCAGTTATATTTCATATTGTAGACTAAATATCGTAGTATTTGGGATTAGGTTCTATTCCAACGTACCGGCAGGTCAGTGCAAGCTAAGCTGTATTATATTAGGCAGTACCAGCTGCTCTGTGCTGTGTAAGAGCCGCAGATATTGGACGGTTTCGTTGTAACGTTTTAATTTATTGCATTGTACACCTTTTTGTATTTATATCAGAAGTTAGGTCAAGATTTTTTGTTTCGGCCACAGCCATAACACAGACTGAAATGTCAGCCGAATTCTAAGATGAGCACTTCCTTTTCGTTTCGAATTTGGTCAAAGTCCGTTTTATGGTGATAGTTAAATATTAAGCTCCCTAAAAAGTATGAGACAGGATCATCTCTATTAGTTTCTCAAGAAGAAATTAGAAGTAAATCTTCAAAGGCCATTTAAACGTATTATATTTATGTAAATATATCTAGTTTATAGTATGCATCTTAATTTAGGTATCAGTCTATGTCTGCGCCATGTGGCCGTCGCGTCGCACAGAGAGGGTGGTTTCATCTTCAAAGCGTTGCCGATATTAATTAGTCAGTATACTCGTACTCGTATCTATCAGATCATAACGTCGGTGCGCCCCATCGCCCCCCGACACGCCACCAAACACAATAAGGAAAGGGGATTTATCGAGATCAAAGATTTGCTATAGTAACGACTTCCTCATTTAGCGCCCAATCGATTTATCACTTATTAAAGGGCGATTTCTGCTAAAAGCGCGACGGATTAATTAGATAAAGATAAAATTTGTGTAATAGCTCGAGGCCCGTGACTGTTCATTGTAGATAAGGTTCGATGAGACGTAATGGATCGTAATTTATCCCCTGACCCACCTCTAACAAGCCAATAACTCTGTTTACGTACACAAAAAAAATATCCAATCGTTTTTCTAAAGATTGTTTATAAACTGTTTTTAAGTCCCACTTTTTTACGAATAATAATTTGTACGTGTAATACATTTTGATTAGATAAACCGTTTCGGACTTTCTTGTGCGATTCCGGTATGTTTATTTCGGGAATTGAGTGCTGATTGGACCAGCGCGTAACGAGTTTGAAACGAATCTCAAATAAATTACCTTCAGTTAGATTGATTTATTATGAACGAAGCAAAATTAAATTTACTTAATATTTCGACTATGTTGTTTTTTCCCGTAATCGTTTAACCCGTAACTTTATATTTTAAACCTTCTATTACCAACATTTTATTGTATTAGGGAACCTAGATGTAAGCAAATAATATGCTTTATTGGATAATAAACATCATGCCTTTAAATAAGTTTGGAAGATTTCATTGTAAGTTTATTTGAAGTCGGTGTACGTAATAGACGGGCCGCGAACTTCGGAAACAGTTTATTAGGTTTGACATTTCCGATATTGAATAGTGGTCAAACTACAGCAATGGATTAGAGCTAGGAGTAACTTACCAGACTTGAATGTGACTTCGCTTATTAATATCCATTCATGTTGGAACTTGAACTTTATCAGGATATGCTTCGCGGTGCGGTTCTCCAGGTCGATGTGGACGATGCGCGCGTGTTCCGATACTCGGTCTTGCTTGGGTTCGTATGAGATGAAATCTTCTTGCCAGCGTTCCCCTTCTAGTGAAAAGTACACTTCCGCTTCTTTGAAGAGCTGTAACAGAAATACTCTATGAATAGCTTGTTTAAAACTTTAGAGTGGAAATCTTACCCTAAAAGGACCTGACTAATGTTAGGCGTTTTTTTACTAATTATAGATTTGTCAGACGTGGTAAATATCGTAACATGTAAAACAATAGCATTGCGGCTCAACGTGCCGCGCCGAACATTTTAAAGTTACTAAAGGAACAAGATAAAACGGCAAAATGGAAAAATTTCACCGAGCTCAACATTCAACGTTTTGTTGTAACAGACTCGGATGAAAATTACTTCGGTAATAAAAACCCGAGCGAATGCAACATGCAGCCGCCCGCAGCGGTAACGTTGTACCCTGCTACGGTCGCTGCACCAGCTAAAGTCTAAAATCACGTAGCGAATTCTTAAGCCAATATGTTTCGTTACCTAGTCCACGAAATGTCGTTCTGCAAGCGAATAACGGTCTTACGGTTTTTCTATCACGTAAAATAATATAACGTTGTTTCCTGTTAGAAATTTCCTTTAATAGAAATTCAGTGCTGGTTGGAAAGGACCGGGTGGAATTTGATACTAAAAAAGGGATGATTGGTCTACCGTGTACCAAAAGAGAGTGTGCATAACGTGTATTCATTAATGGAGGAGCTACATCCAGCTTTAGACTTTGATGGATAAAAAGACTTGAACATGAAAAAATTCCGGAGAGTAATTATTTTATCTTACTTCCGTATTCTTACTGTTTTGCTTCAGTTTTAAAAATATGAGGGCTATAGCAACTTTATCTGAGGCTTATAGAGGTTACTTTTTGAGATAAATAAAAGAGTTACATATACCAATATAAAAACGTACCTGAACATCTTTGGTGAACATGTTGTTAGTATGGATGTCCACAAAAAACATAACCCTGGTATCGGTAAAGTTAAACGTTAGTTCCACTTCGTCATCGATCAGCATCGACTTGTTCCATCCGACCCAGCGGGAGCCTGTAAATGTCATCGTCGTTATCAACTTATCCAAAAGTAAGAACAATATATGACATCAGTCATTTGTAGTGATCGCTAAAACTTCGATGATATTACCTGCGGTGTCAGTAGGGTCTGGCAGTTCGAAGTCATTAGGACCAGTGTAAGAATCTGTTATTTGCCCTAATCCATCTAACATTCGTCCCCCACGTATGACACCATCGTAAGACAGGTCCTCGAACTTGGCACCGCCGGTCATCGACTGCATGTCCCCGCCCTTAGGCGCAGAGTACGCAATAATAGCCTCTGTAGAAACATAGAAATTATGAATAGACCGCCGTGAGGCGGATTTCGCTCAGCAAGCGCAAACAAACATCATAAATATTATTCGCATCAAGATTTCGCATTGCTAAGGTCCCCGGGGTACCGCCAGCAATGGTACAATTATAATTATAACACTTACGTTTCCAAAGGCAGCCGTATAATTCCACACGCATGCATGCGGTCCTGGGATGATCGGTATACGGCAAAAATCGCACTTTGGACGCGACGAACGGAGCTTCCAGTATAGACTTGTTCGGGGTATAGGTGTTTACATTTCCGGGGATGAGCTGGAAATAAATGTTAAGCTATAATCAAATGTAAATAAACAGCTTCAAGTAGTATACTGAAATACTAAATCTATGGAAATACTTATATTAATGTTTGGAATAATCTGTAAGAATTTGGTGTCTGGTGTAAGTTTCAGGTTGCTGGCGCAACGGGACTAATTTTATATAAAAGTATCGTCGCCTTGTAACCCGAGACAAGCTTCATAATCTATGTTCTACGTACTACGAACAGTTAGCTAACCGCAGTAACAGTGCATTTGCATTTATCTGAAATGCTATTACTAAGCTTAGAATGGAAAATGTTTGTGTAACTAGCTATTGTATTCTTAGAGACGCATTTAAAAATAAGTTAACTACTTTTATAATGTTAAAGTTTCGCCTTTAAAGACAAATAGAAATAAATTTAGATTTATTTGGAGATTTGATTTGATTACACTAGCATATAATTAGTTAATTTTCATTTATGCAATCAAATAAGGTTTCTGTCTACGTTAGAAACGTGTCACGGAACTTTGTTTCTTCTCTGATTAACGCTTTGAGATTGTCAAACTACTGGACGTTTAGACGCCCTTTTTGGAGGATGGAAACACGTTTTAGGAGTGGCTGTTTGATGTCGACTTCGTGTTTAAGTTGCATTAAGATGGTTAACTTTATCCTTTGATCTTTCAATACATCGTTGGGATGTTGTTGACGTGTTCAAATGTCTAGAATCGCTCACTGAATTTGACAGCTGACAAGATCATCCTGTTATTAATCGCGGCGGAAATAATGCTTTTATCTTTACAATTTGTTTGTTGTATTAAATTGTGAGTGACGTAAAATTAATAGGCATTTCAAAGGGGGAATTTTGTAAAGAATGTTGATAAAATGTAATGAACGATTTGCCTTTTGCAGAACGCGAATTGTTGTCATACTGTTTCATGAAAAGAGCTTAGGGATACTGATGTTTTCTACTTAATTAGAAATTAGAAAACGTTTTACCTAGGTTTTAGGTTAACGTGCCCTAACTAAGCAGTGACGTAATAATTTGATTATTAAGTAACTATCTTTGAAATATTTAAATAAATATGCCATATTCTTATACTTACTCGGCTCCCGTTGAAATCTTGATACTTGGCCCAGCGATTGAGCGAGTCCCGCCAGAACTCCAAAGAGTAGCTCTCGACGAACTCAACTCCGATGGAGTTGGCAAATCTGCCTTGGGACTCGGTCGCGGTGATCAAGTATTCATCGTGCAAGTCTATTTCTAGATACTGGTGGCTCCGCGCGGTGAGCAGGCCATTGGGGCACCATGCACCGCCACGGATTTCCGTACGGATCCTAAACGAAAAAACATAGATTTATGAAAATTAGGATTTAAAAATATTCGCCTTTTTTGATATGTTTTGTATTTCTATAGTATATATTATAAAATAGATTTCTAATTAAACAAGATTTGATAAACTTAACATTATTAAAATGTTTTATTATTTTGGTTAGATCGGTTTACATTGGTTCTCTAACTACAGCCGTTGGCAAAGTGGCAGTTATACAGAATTGAATTTAGGATGTATGGTAATGGTGAAGTAGTGCATTTGTCAACACATGAATAGAGCAGGCGGTCATTTCATTTGAATATCTCTAGTGGAATCTCATCTCAAGCGTGTTGGGGAACAACGTGCGCTAAACGTCAAATTAAGGTTGCTTTCCCCTAGCCCCTGACCCTATGAACTGAGAATGTATGTTGATAACACTATCCGTCCTCCTCTCTCTCTCGCCATACGTCTCTCTCTTTAGTCAGTCAAGTCCCGAAAGGCTTTTGTTGGATCACAATCGTACTGAATTCGTATGAAAATTTAATTTCGCCGTTGCTGAATTTCACAAACGAGCGCCGAGTTTGCCCTCTATTGTTTCGTATCAAGCTTATGCGGGCTTAAGACACGAATGTGAAACCCCTTGTTAATTGTTTGAGCTAAGTATCAGCGCTGCGGTTGCCGGATTCACAATTATTGTAACAACTTGCCCATATCACAACACTTAATTGTTGTACAACAATAGCCGAGTTTAATTACTACGTCGAAGCTACATTAGCTTGCTAATTTTGCGTATAACGTGTTCTTTTTAATACAACTTAAAGGAAGACAAGAGTGAACTTCTAAATGTGTTTATATACAATGGACGATGAAGTTAACCATATAAGTAACCTTGCAACCAGTCTATTGAAGTGTAAGAATTATTATGGTGACATAGATTAAATGAATAACAAACAATTAATATTATTTAAAATATAGTATTTCAGGCTTACCTTGAACTGAGCGGGGATACGCTCTGGTCATAACTGGAACTAGCGGAGAGGGATTCATTCGATATCATACCGCTCTGCATGCCCAGTGGTACTTCACAACTGCCCACGTCGGCTGTTGACAAATTATAATATGTTTACAAGTATTCGAAAATATATTGCTTACTGACTAATGTAAAAGTTTTATTATAGTTTAATTAGATTACGAGCTTGAATTAATTATGGAAGAATATAAAAATAACAGAACATTATGGTACAATATGATATGGTTCAAAATTCTATTATAGAGAGTTACAATTATTGTTCAATGCCTTGTTTTTCTTTAATCATCGCATGTGTAGGTTTGTTCATGTAGCCCGGAGGCGATTCCCAAATAAGCAAAGGAGCGATTTAGAAACGCATATTGTACTACTATTTATTTCAATCTTAAAAATATGAACTTATAATAAGTGTATAATTGTAATAATAATGTAGTCACAAAGATGTTTCCCGACAACTAAAGATATAGTTAATAGATATCGTCATCCCTTTCACTCTCTTTGACCAGGCAGATATAGCAATATTATAAAAGTGTATGAAGTCGATACATACAGATATAACGATGTCTCAATGTATTAATATTGGCAATTGATTTAATGAAGTATCCAATCAAAGACCAAAGTTCGCAGACGAGGAAACTAGAACTTCCAGCTAACTATATCCCATCCCAGACTGTTTCTCTTTCAATACTAAACTTTAAGTCGGTGCAAATATCAAAGACCTTTAAACGAATAATATACTTAGGAATTAATATATAAAATTTCTATACCAGCTGTTGCTCTTGACTTTGTCCTTGCGGAATTATAAAGCATAAAGCATATTACTCGGGGATAGTGTAGCTTTCTACCGGTGAAAGATTTTTTGAAATCGGCTTTGTAGTTTTTGAGTTATTTCAATACATACAAAAATACAAATATATCCTCTTTATCTACTGCTAACACGGATGTTATTATATTTAGTAACAAGTCTGAATATTTTTTATAATTTTATCGATTATCATTATCGAACGTGGGTAAAAAATCAAAGATCACTACCATATTAATTTAAATATACGTTTTCGGAAAATTAAATATCCATTTGTTTTCAATTTCCCCCGTTTTAATCCCCAATTAGATAGGCGGTTGCTTGTACGCCGCGGGGTACAAACAAAGGGAAAACGTATTAACATGGGTTTGTGTTACACAGTTATCTAGGGCGGAGGTTCACGCGCTTCAAATTTTTGTTTATTTTCCTGCTTTTTAATAAAAACGTAAGTACAATACGCGTCGGTAACACAAAGAGAAATACAGTTGAACCTTGATAAGCGAGAGGACAAGGGACGGAATATTTGTGTTATAAAGGTTTCATTCTAATCCGAATTTCTAGCTTATGAAAATAGTCCCTCGGGGCCATACCGTGGTTCTCGTTAATAAAGGTTTCTCCTTAATTCAGTTCTCGCTTAAACAGGTTCGACTGTATTCAAATTCTGTTCCGTTGACGAAATTATTTTAACATACGACGTTTTATTTTTTCGTTACCTTCTTTTTAATTTATCGCATTTCGAGATTCTTGAACAGACAATAATTCTATTTTCTTTTTTACGGATAAACATGTTGATATGATTTTTCTTTCGATTGTTATTTTCTTTCAAGTAGCGCATTATCCTTGTTTTATTATTTGCGGAGTATTCAAAGATTGTTATATCACGAGGTATTTATTCTTATGGAAATTATCTGCGTGGATATTTTTAAAATCTTATTTTTATCATTGAATTTTGTATGTTTATCTTATGAATAAATGCTACAATAGGTTCGGATATATCATTGCTTCATAATTTAGACAATATCTAAACGGTAGTGAAATTACAAATAATTTTAAGTCTGTATTAATGTTAGGGTTATGTCTCAAGTATTCATATGATATTCTTTAACGTAGTTCAGTATCAAAAGTGGCTTCGTCGGTTGAAAACACGTGATCCTTATAAAAATGCCTCGCCCTCTTTCTCGTTACAAGCAGCACAGCGGTTGACGTGTGGGAAAACGACTATAATATCCAACATGACAGTTATGAATCCTGTAAAAATTAAAGTGAGAAATTGTTTGCGGTAGAAACGTTTAACCATTGTGATATATAACTTTGCTTCTTTTTTGTATCCTGTATTTTATTGCTTACTAGCTGTTGTGCGCGACTTCGTCCGCGTGGAATTAAACAATATAGCCTATGTTACTCGGGGATAATATAGCTTTCTAATGATAAAAGATTTTTTGAAATCGGTCTAGTAGTTATCGAGTTATTTCAATGCAAACAAAAATACAAAGTTTCTCTCTTTATAATATTAATATAGATTATCTGTTTAATTTTTTATTACCTATATCGACTTTATCGTTTAAAAGTATATTTTAAAGGAAATATTGATAATTGACTAAACTTGTAAATACAAACATTTCAACCACGATAAAGCTTTATATTTCCTGTAATATTTCTGTCGAATATTTTACATGAAAATATTCGACACACGCACGCATGTACAGAAGAGTAGTATTTCTTTCGTTTTCTTTGGAAAAAGCAGAGAAAAAGCAGATGTATGAGTAAAATCACAAAGGAAAGTTTATGCCGAAAAGTGACATGCATAAAGTTTTCTTACTAAAATGAATATAGTACATAGAAAAGGACTAAGTTGGTGTCTTTGGTAAAGGGATTTGCTGTTACGAGTGCAAACAATGTACAAACGAGGGACGACATATATTGTTAAGACTAGGCAGACGGATTTGTATGTGAGCGCTAGGGATGTCATTCCGAAGCTAGGGATGTACAATTAAAGAAAAAGTATCATTTAAATAATTCTTGCAATTATATGCAATTAAATAATTTTATTAAAATTGAGTTAAGTGACGCTTCAAGATCTTTGAAAGTATCCTACTAACGTTACAAGGAGTTATCATCATAGAGATAGGAGTTTGTAATACAGATATAATATGAATGAAAATTAATATTTTAAAGATATCAAAATAACCAATAAACCTATCGGCACACATCCATAACGAATGACACAGTTTAATTAATTACACTTTCATGACTAAATCTGTAGACGCTTGGTTTTAACGGTACAGTTCGACTGCGCAGTTAAATCTGACGTGTGTAGAAAGTGAGAACTGTACAGTTCGATTGTGCAGTACAAATTGACGTGTGTATGTCAGTTTCAACTGCACAGTTAAAAAATTAAATTATACGATTATTAAAAAATAATTCTGCCAAGAAATTAAGTGTTCGTAGCCCTTAAAAGTGGTGTAGCTTTCATACGAGCGTCGTGAGCAATGGACGCCTAATCCACAGTATCGCGGAGACGCGTTATATTTTACACGGTGACATTCGAAACAAGAGAGAAAAAGAAACAATTTGTTACGATGACATGCACCGAGATAACGGGCAAGCCAAATATATTGTAATTAAATACACGTCATCTTATAACGTATTAATCTATATTAATAATATAATAGGGAACGATTTGTATTTTTGTATGTATTGAAATATCTCAAATACTACTTAGCCGATTTCAAAAATTCTTTTACCGGTAGAAAGCTACACTATCCCCGAGTAATATAGTATGGACAAAGTAGCGAACAACAGCTAGCAACTTTACACTATACATTGTATACTTTAGTTTTAATTTTTATAAATAGACGGAACTTGAATTTTGTAAGATGTATTTTAACACCCACTGCGAGATTACGTAGTCCTATCTTTTCGCAAGGCACTTATTAAATTCTTAACGCATCCAAATACAGCTTTGAGCTGAGGAAAATTTAAGTATTTTTTAAATAAATGGCGCTTACACTTAGGTAATATTGAACAATTCTATTTTTGATCCTTATTGAGTTTTACTTGGAAAATGTCCGTTAAGACTTCTAAAGTAAATTATCGGGTCCCGAACATGAATATTTAGATTAATCCTTTGTCATTGATATTAAAATTTTCTCTTTGTTCTTTACGAAATTTGGAGGCATGATATTCCTTGAGTTTTCGACTACCGACTTAAAAAATATTCTTTATATTTTTTCTTAAGGTAAAATTTGAACAATTAAAAAAATAATTGAATTGTAAACATTACTTTAATGATAGTACTCAATTATAAATTGTTACGATTAAAAAAATAGATTCGATAATTTCGGAGAAAGTGGCAGGTGGTATTACAAAAAAAAATCATCATGTTTTTAAGCACATGAAACTTTAAAGTGGAAAACAAACGAGTGAAATGTAAACCACTACGTAACTTAAAATAACGACACGAATCTAACTCCGTGAGAGAACAAAAAGAAATTATCCGCCCCACATAGCGGCTAAATTAGCTTTAATTATGAAACATGTACTTACTTTGCACTTGTTTGTTTCTTGTTGCGATATACAACGTTTATTCAATTACCATCCATCAATCAAAATAATTTATATTTAATGAGAAAACTTTCTTATGTTATAATTTTTTTTCTACTTTTATGTATATTTAAATTCACATGTTTTCTGTAGATTTCGAATAGATTCACCATCTAATGCTCACCAAATCAGTTGACACAGTAAACTATGAATATGTAACTCTATGCTATAATAAGACACTAATCCAATTAGTGTAATCTATCTAAAATGAAAAGGCTTAAAGTGAATATTACCAAGAATAGCCAGAAGCAAGTTAAAGCTGGCAGCCCTTATCTCATCTAAAACTTACAACTTCATTTCCTTAATTACCAGTCACAAAAGCTTATAACTATTAAAATTTAATTGTCTCTGGCCTTCAGTAGTCCGCTCGGTTTGTTATATCAATATTTAATTCAGTTCAGACGCCGCTTCTAATGTTCTAATTTAAAATTCTTACGAAACTTAATATTTGAGCGGGGTTGGCCCCCTAAGGATCTCGTTCATACTAATAATGCTGTTAGACTTTCGACTATTCGCAGTGTTTCGTTATAGAAGGCTGCGCGAACAAAGAGTATTGTACCGTTCCCGATAACGTTAGCGGCGATGGAGCGTGAGGTATACGGAAATCCCGTGTGGCCAAGATTTCACAGCGCGTACCAGAGTAAGGGACTAGACTTGCACGCTCAATGGTACATAAATTTTCGTCGGTACCGCATCGGAACCGCAGTAGCTACAACGACCTCACTACCTCGTACGTGTTGCGCTGCCAAATAAAATGGTAAACGGCCCTTCGATGAACGCTATATAATCATCGTACAACTGAAATTCTATGGAGAATTATACGGCATTTTGTATCGGTAGTAGTTTTGTTTAAAAAGTACTTCGAAATATAATTCAAAATGTAATTCTGCATTCTGTAATGTAATTAGTTACACAAAATATTTTAATAATTTTATAAATTTTAATTTCAACTCAACAACACTTATCTGATTCTAAAGATACAACGTAATTTATTTAGAATTTAATTAATATGTTTAAGATTGCTTATCTTATGAATCGTATCTGTGTAAAGTTTTAATAATTCATTGAAAATTAAACGTCTGAAACATTTAATTGGGAGTTTTCCAAGAGAATTCTTGTTTTCTTTCTATCTGAAACTTTCTTACTTAAGTTGAAAATCTCGGATTATTCAAATGCTCTCATTTAGAAATTTATTAAAACTTATTTAATCGAAATGTATTTTTGGTGCTTACTTAGTATTTAAATTTAATATGGGATTAACAATAAAAACAAAAGAGAAGATTTCTAACTGATCTTTTGTGTATTTTCGACTAATAACGGTGAGATAGGCTCGATTTTCCGCAATTCCAAGACTACACGATGTTTTCGTTCACCGAAAGAACTTCGGTAAATGTACATACTCGTATGAAATTCGGTAATCAAAAATCACTGTGCTGTTTTTGTAAAGATAATAATTAATTACAAATAAATGCTACGAAATGTATAATTAACTTTATAATTAAATAAAATAAATACAACTCATATATACTCTGGTATTAATTAAAGGAGTAAATTAATTTGCACGAGGCTTTACAACATCGTATGGATTGAAGTAATAACAGTAAGGCGAGTCGAATAAACAGGCTCCGCTTTCAGTGTTAATCGTAATAAATAACTGAACCTTTTAGTCTAAAACATTTCTTTAATGACGGACCAAAACTCATCCTATTAACAACGGCATTCTCTTAACCGCTTGAGTCATTACGATTTTTATGATGCTTTTTTCTCAATGCTCATTTTGTAAAGAAAAATGTACAGTAATTTATAAATTTTAAGATATTTTAATTTGTGACGAGCTATATTAATCTATTTAACTGTATTATTGCTACATTCAAATGTATGTAAGTATAATTTACCCGACGATCTTAGGTGAAGGAAAACATTGTGATGCAACCTGCACATATCGGCGAAGAAATTCAAAGATATGTGTATTCACGCAAAATACGCGCTAGTCGTGGAGTTGCGGAAAATGGAGCCAATCATGGGTCGAAACCTTTAACCTTTAAGCTTTCACGAGATAATTTTGCAAATTCGAATTATGTAGTAAGAGACGGGTTAATTAGATACATAGGTAGTTGATTGGATCTTAATGTAGATGTGATATGATTATTAGGGATAATTAAGTTTGAAGAAATATCATAATTGTCATCATCCTGCCGTTATCACTATGTAGGGTCGGCACAGTTTGTACTTCTCTATGCTTCCCTATCAGGCGTCAACATGTGGTATGGAAAAAAAAAATCAATATTAAGTTTTATAGCTTTATAATGTTTTTATTCGTCTAACTACATTACTAAGTAATTTAGTTGTCTCCCTTAGTATAAATTTTATATAAGAAAAACAAGGGCTCCCTTAGTAACTGTGAGTGCGGCGGTAAATGTTGAAATTTCAGTATACATAGCTCAACCTTCCAAATGTCAGTTTATGTTTTATTTAAAGCAAGAAAGCGCTGCGCTTGAACACGGAGATGTGGGTGGAAGGTGCTTAAGCAACAATTAATTATTAAGGATAATAACGTATGCAGAACAGAACGGAAATTGTGGTAATTTCGTAGGCGTTTTAATGCATTGTTTAAAGTTAGTTTGTTTTGTGGAATGTTGTAACGTATATAAGACGTCACACGAGTCAATGATTGAATTATTGACTTGTCATATTAAGTACGGATCATCTAGGTAGATTAAGGAAATAAGTGGGAGTTCAAAAAATATAATTTTTTTTTTACTTTCCAAATACTAATGTAGGCAACGAATCAGCAAATCCGAATGTCTACAGGAAGTGGTCACTTTAGCGGTTATTTTGCCGCCATTCGGGTAGAATCTTGTTCCTTTTCCACAAAAGAAGATACGATACTACTATGTACTCGTAGTTAATTCGTAATCTATACTTCTATATCTATATCTACACTTCTATACTAATATTATAAAGAGAGAAACTTTGTAATTTTGCATTTTTGTATGTATTGAAATAACTCAAGAACTACTGGGGCGATTTCAAAAATACTTTCACCATTAGAAAGCTATATTATCCCTGCCTAACATAGGCTATGTTATTTAATTCCACGCGGAAGAAGTCGCGCACAACAGCTAGTGTTATTATAAATCGTATCCGCTTAACTAGTGAGAGCAGCTGAACTTAGTATGCATTAACCAGGTATTCTGTCCACCAAACTACATGACTGCACAAACTTACGCGTTACAAGTTTTGTTGTTGTCTACTTGGAACATTCGTAGTCAGAGTTTAACACGAGATGCAAACGTAACCATAATTTGTTTATAGAAACTTTATCCCGCAGCTTTACTTGCTTTATGTATTAGAAAATGAATTGACTATGAAATATATATTTCAATTTAATATGATCAGTTGGCAGACTAATAAACGTGGAGGATTTTTTTCCATATTTCCTTTTTTCGAGTAATATTTCACGAAACTGGCTGCATAAATATGAGTCCAAAAAGTTTTTGCTCTGTATACCGTGTTGTATTCAACTCTACACAAAAACAAACCCTAGCATAACGATGATGCATACAGCTAGACTTTATTACAGCGCTTGTGAACACAAAATATGGTCCGTAACGACGCCTCTCTCGTTTTAGACATTAGGTAGGAAATTAATGATGTGGCACGGAGCAACTCTGACAGACGTGTAGCTAGGTTTCATTATATCTTGCCGAATGCCGAGCTTGAGTGCCTTGATGCGCGGAGCGGACGACATAGCGGATGCGTATCGCTCCCCGCAAGGATCATCTCATTTGAGAAATATTGCTTTACTTAACTTAAGAGCGCCCATATTTTTTGAATGAAGTGCTCTTCGTAATGATGGTGTAGTACAGAACTTGTATATGCAAATAAAGCACGCCCTTTTATAGACAATCTCCTTGTGGAGATCCCGTAGGAAAGGCTGCTTGCTTGGTGTTTTTGCCTTCATGATATCAAGTTCCAAGACTAAGATTTAAGACTTTCTAGTTCACACGTTTGGACTTGCTTGGCTACCATTCGCATTTTACCAACGTTAATAAAGTTGTCTATTTTTATGTACTATCATGATAATTTATTTTTCGATATAACGTTGTGTATAATATTATTTATCAAGGTATTAGGTGGCATCAAGTTTCGTTGCAGGGGACAAACCTGAGCTATGCCAGCGTTGCACGGTGAAAATTAATTAGTAGAGAGGCTAGGCGTGTTATGTGAAATTTACAATTAATGTTTCCCTAAGGGATAAGATTAATAACGATGATAAACCTCCCTAGATGTAGCGATATAGTTCAAAGGGTTGCATGAAATTAATAATGCATTTTTCCAACTATAAACTTTTCAAAGATTAAAAACGTTAGTTGTATGTTTGATTTTATACGGTGGCGACTAAAGATGGTTAGTATAATATAGTAAAATGGAAATAATTTGGAAACAAATGTTTTTTCCCCATGCATTTCAAATAAGTGATATCTTAATACATAGCGGTAACGTTACAGCGGTAGAAGAGGATATGTAACTGCCCTTCGCTTAATTGTAATTGTTTTGTTTACGGCTTTCCGGCGGCATTACTCCGCAACTAAGAGAATTCAACATGACGGTAATGCTACTTTCACACGGGAACAGAAATGGGTAGGAGCAGTGAGATGCAGTACTTCTATTGTTTGTTCTCATGCTCCGAGACAGAATATTTGGCAGTGTTTAAACTATAGCAGTACTGTTATGTGTACTGCTCTGCCTTGCTATTCTGTCCTCGTGTAAACTTTACATTGTTAACAGGTTCGAATGCCGTTGGGATACACGAGTATGTAAATCTAATAAATCATCAAGCGCTGTAAGTTAAGCAACACTTAACGCCTCGCTAAGATAATTATGTAAGTTAAATGGCAACCGAGTAACAAGTTAAAGTAAATTGAAAACTGTCAAGCGGCGTAATGTAGTTCAAAAATATCCTGTTTCATAATTGTTTCTCTATTTAGTAATTAATACACACTTCTAACAATTAATTAAAAATGACACAAGATAGTAATAAACCCAGGGAACGAATTGATGCAATTCCTCATATTATTAGACTAGAAGACTCAAGCAGAAAATATTTACCTTACTTTGCTTCAGAGTTTTATTTAGCAATAATTTGTATCGTATAGCAATACTTAAATTAAAATCTTGAGAAAATACGTGAAAAGTACAGTTTATGGGTAATAAAAGAGATTGGGACGTAAAATTAATAGCACTCTGTAGCAGGTTGGAGGTATTTTTAGCACACGGAGTAATTCTATCAAATGATTAAAAATATATTTTGGTCTCGAGTGCGGTACGGTAGCAACTTTGTCATTATTACCGTTTTGCCACCCCATTACGGGAATGTGGATAGCCTCTAGAAGATATTTTATATGTCAACACGAACACTTTGGACTTGATAAAAATAGAGTGAGATATCGTCTGAAAGAACTTCACGGATATCTCTCTATCAAATTGGAGATCAATTTATGTACACTGATTTTTTTCGTCTGTTTGTTTGCCATGTTTTTGTATTTTTGTGTAAAAGCATGTCAATTGACATATCAAGATTAATAGTTCTGTTTTGTTTTTTTTTTGGGATGTTTAGTTTAGTGTTCTCCTTGTTAAATTATGTGTCGCAAGTTCATATAATTTGTGGTATAATTATTCAGTATTTCAATAGCAGAAGGGGGGCGAAGAAGGGTACCGTTCCTTAAATACTTTTTTAATTTGAAACGAAACGCTGGCGCGCGAACTGATAACAAAATATTTACGTTAGTTCCCTTTTACTTCTTTTTAACGTGCTTATCGTTTTATTTATACAGTCAAGTTAAATTTTTCTTTACTCTAACATATCTTAATTGCATCTTTACGTATTTAAATCAGTTCTAATGATATTACGTTCTATCTAATAATAATTTATCTTAATATGCTATTCTTAGTTAACTTTTTGCCTTTGCTTTAACATTAAAACACAATAATACAATAAAAAAAATAAACAAAATAAAAATAACGTCAGTACCAGGTTTATTAAATACATGCTTTGTCTAGTGTCTTCGTCTGCACTGAATTAAAAATTAGTATGTGATATTGTAGCTTTCTAATGGTGAGCCATGAAATAATTTTTGAAATTGGTAGTTTTTGATTTATTTCAATACATACAAAAATACAAGTCTTTCCTGTTCATAATTCTAATATAGATTATATTGTTACAATAGTATTAAGTTACTTATCGAAAACTTTGTTTCTATAAACGCTAGCAATTCACTCGTACGTTCCAAGCTTTATTGTCTATAGCATGGTCCAGTCGGAGTTTTAATTGAATTGAACGCTATTAATTTGTTACCAAAATAACGTCTACCGCCACAGTTAGTAAGTTATTGTTCTCAGTTAATTTTCTACAAAGCTCTCCTAAAGCCGGCTAGAGACGCTCGGTTTCAACAACACAGTTCGACTTCGCAGTTAGAACTGACGTGTGTAGGCAAAACTGAGAACTATACAGTTCCACTGTGCAGTTCGGATTGATGTCTGTACGTCAGTTTTAATAGCACATTTTAAAATTTGCACTTAAAAATGAACGTCTGTAGCTGGTTTAAAGTTTACAGTTGGCCGGCACAAATGTGTATAGATATTGATTGTTGCGGAACTCCACAACTTTAAACACTGGCAATACTATTCTGTATGGCAGTTATTAGCTCGTACAAGTTGCCTATACGAGACCGTTGTTTTAATAGTTTCGCATAAGATGTAGTAGTTGTAGTTCGGCCTAGGATGGGCTACATTTTCCGCAACTCCACGACTAGCGCATATTTTGCGTGACTTCACACACAACCATTATAGGAAGGAAAAAATGATAATTTGAAAATTCATTAACTGTAAAAATATGAGTAAAAGGTACAAAAAATGACATCGTGTTATGCTTGCTCCGCAAAAAAGGTTCAAAAAGGTGATTTTCATAGGTGTGTTAGAGAGAGCCCGACTACTTTCATCCGGGAGGTACAATTTGTCACTGTCTCAACCAATTTCCTCTTGTAACTAGTTTTTTCTTTGCATCGCGTAAATTTAATTTTAGCTCTTTGTTCAACCGGTTTCAAGTTGTTGGCTAGTACGAACAATTGCAGGTGATTTTGTTTGATGTTATTTTTTATGATTAAGAAATTATTGTGAATTAAATTTCAGGAACAATATTATCTCGATAAATATTTTTTATATTTTTCTTTGCTATTTTTCTAGTGATTTCAACCCAACAATTTTTTTGGCACAATAAAGAATACCGAAGCGTGTTCGTTCATGAGTTTTATTTGAATAGTTTTACCCGATATGAGAGAGTCGACAGCGTACGAGAAAAGCATTGCTCGTGTGTGGAGACCATATTGCGATTAAGTGGCGTTTTGCCAAAACCGAGCGAATGTAATACATAAAATTTTGAACTTTTCTTCGAATAGCGACCAAAAGTTTACAACTTCTGAATATTTAAGAAGGATTCAACGTTTGGACGTGATCTTGCAACATTAAAAACAAACAATACAAAAATTCTAAACCCAAATGTCTAAAATAAGTAATTGATGTGCTCAGAATGGACTCGGGCGGGTTGGATTATATTTCATTCAATTGAACATCTATGTTAGTAGAGTACTTATTTATTTTCTTAAATTATATTTTTACTATAAAAGTCCGTATAAATTTATTGGAAAATTTAACGTCTTTAGAATTCGATTCTATCAATTGGTAGTAAAAGTTTTACAGCGATACTCTAATATTAAAGCTTAACGTGGCCCGGGTACACTAGGTGTAATAAAATTGTAGAGAAAAATATGAAAAATCGCTTTTTATAGCGGCCCATCTATCTAATAAACCTAATATTGGTTCAATGCGCGCTCAAGAGGCGTGAAATGAGCCCCACTCCGTGCCGCCCTATGGGGGGCCAGGGCCACCAGTCTAAGCTGACCTCTGCTCTCTCATATCACGACTATCTTTGCGAGGCATACTGTTATCAAGCCACGTATCAGTGGTTTTATTTAAACCGGTCATTTAACTCGCCACCTTGCGTGATATGCAATTATGACCTGATAGTTGGATAGTTTCTATTTTCAAGATTTTTGTAACAAAAAATATTAACAAAATTCTGGAGACGATAACGCTAGCAAATCAATTAAAAGAGTGGTTTGCACGCCATTGTAACGTTCTCAATATTGTCAATCGTTTTATTAATAATCATCCTTCGAAACACGAGAAACATCAGAAGCATTGTATTATAAGTAATACAGATTATAAAAGACAGAACCGTTTATTCCTTAGAATACACTTTTAGATTCCTCCGTCGAAATCAAAAGGTCATCGTGGAGCCCTGTGTTGCAAATACTATCCCTTCACATTCCAAAGACGGTAGAGTTACTTTCCCGAATAACGACCGTGCGTTGCTTGGCGACAAGCAATTTGGATGTCATCACGTTGCGAGGAGACATTCTTGTAAGGCCCTTGGAAAACTATGCGCTTAACGGAGTACTGGACGGCGGCACGGCCGACAATGACATAAAATCGCCTCCCTACCAATTTACGCTTGACATTTACTTGGGAATATAATGGTTTCAGAGGTTCGCATCATTGTTGTGCCTTATGGGGTTATTATGCAGGGAATCGGCTGTTGGGCCGTTTGCCTAAACGGTTGGCGGGATTGCTTTCATTCTCTTTTAAAAATATGGTGTATCTTTTAGGATCTCATTATTTTAATTTAACGTATTATCGACTTATCATTTTCAACTATCAACTTTTTTGATTCTATAACTGACATATATGCATACAAAGAATACTAAAGTTTGATAAGTGGATTATTTTCTATTATTGGAGATAGCCTTGATAAAAAAGGTCCATTGCTAAGAGCACTTTTCAGTTTCATTTTAGCGTTAAATGAATTAAAACCATCGCTTTGAGGCGATTGCGCTGAACACAGGATCCATTTGCATGAGTCGAACGGAAAACAAAAAAAAACATTTCTAACATTTAAGTAAAAAGCTTAGGCAGTTTTAACATAAGCGTTTTAACGAAAGAATTTTTGATTATCTACATTGCAAAAACTTATTTCGTAGGAAATTCAAAGAAGGTAGAAAAACATATTTCTATTAAATGATGACTTGTTTCAACATGAAATAGCTGAACCCAATTAAAAAAATGAGGTGTCATACCATTCGTAATTTTTCTCTGGTGTCATAGAGGTATAGACAGTAGGATTATTACTATTATACCTAACTTTCATTTTAAAATAAATTACTAGTTATCAAGACATCTAATACAAAGTCAGCTTAAAGAAAAACGTTCCGTTTCGTAAAGAAAGCAGTGTTGAATGTAATCAGTAAATGAGTCGGACAGGTTAGACTTAACGAGCGTTTAATTATTACGCTATAATTAATGTCTGGGACGCTTTGGCCTACAAACGGATTTTTCTCGCCTTATTCCATTAGTTTATTTTAATGCTGAAAATAAAATTGTACCTGTCAAGGTTTTATACAGTTTCTTATTTTTGAAATGAAAATATTTACATCCGGTTATTTTCAGATATTTATGTTTAGAATACTGTAATATTTATAATTTATCATCTAATTTTAAACGCATTTATGATTTTAAAATCGAGTTAATTAGCATATTTTAATTACTTTTATGATTTAAAATAGTATTTTGCTCTTTAAGATTTTATTTAGTTTAAGTATCTCATTAAAAATGTAATGCATAGAAACCATCTATACATAAAAAAAACTTTATGCCCTTAATTACTGTTAGATTTTGAATTAATTATTATAATTAATGCCCTCAAAATTATTTTAGTTATGATATTAATAGATAACATCTCTCTATGTAATCTCGCAAGCTACGGTTGGATAAGCAGTGAAAGACCACGTTTACGTTAACCTAAAACCTATCCTAGCTGAAGTTATTGGATAAAGAAATTTTAATACGTACTGTGATCGAAGGTCCGTGGATCGATTGTGGTTGTTGTCCCCGGTGTTGTCGGTTCGTATTCATCATCGTCGTCGGGTTCGACGGTTGTTGTCGTGGTCGTTGTTGTGGTGGTACGCCGCCGGTTGCGCTGGCGTCGCTCTCCCTTGGTACGTGGCAGCGGGGCCGTGGGACGCACCGGCCGCGTCACTGCCCTGGCTGGTAGTTGTGCCAAATATGTGGAGCCACCACCATTGCCTGGCTCGGCGAGGACGAGCGCCACCAGTGACACGACCAAAAGTCGCATCACCAGTGGCGCCAGACGCCACATATTGCCTGTAAGAACAAATATATATTAGTTACTAGAACTAACAAATGTTCAGGTGGATTATTGGTGCCGATATTTTCTCTTCAACTTATGGTTACCAATAGATGAAAAAAGATTTCTCCAATTGGTGCCCTTAAGGTATACACTTATCAGAATATTTTTTAGGTATCATTATTATATTGTAGATATTAAGAGATAAGTTACAGTTAAAGTGACTAAATTATTTATTTGATTTTTTCAAACGATTTAAGGTAAAGGAAACAACGCATTTATAAATACAAAAATTAAGCGAACGCGTTGTTAAACCTTAATCATTTACTTACTAAGTAAATGGTATAGTGTAAAGCTTTAAAAGCGATTTTGTGTTGTTTAGAAACTAGGATGCTGACAGACAGACAGATAGAGAAATAGCGCTTCAGAACGAAGCAACTTGTGAGGCTTTAAACGTGGAAATTGTAAAGAGTTTTAAACTTAAAAACTATAAAACTCGTTTCAAAAGGAATCTATGTTTAAATAAGATATTCTGCAAATTCCTAGATAATGGAGTCATACGATATTTACAGATAAATATAGTACAATATATACATCGGCGGCAAATAAGCATTAATCATTCATTATAGACTCGTCTTTTGTTTTGCAGTTTAAATTGTTTTCTTAAAAAATATATAGAAAATATTAGAATAATAGAAGGAGCGTTCCCTTAAAAACGATCTACGCTACAATGGACCTCAGTGTTGGTACAGCGCGTAGGTATTTCCGTATTTCACATCGCAAAGAGAAATATTTTACTTTTAGCTTTTCCGTAATACGTCGTATCAAAAGACGACACTGAATATTTGCAATTTTTGAACCAAACATTTTGAAAAATATCTGGCAAATGTTAACTGGTATTAGACTAGTAGTATTTAACATATTAAACACTAGCTGTTGATCGCGGCTTCGTCCGCGTGAAATTAAAATATACCCCATGTTATTCGGGCATAATATAGCTTTGTAATGGTGAAAGAATTTTTGAAATCGGCTAAGTAGATCTAGAGTTATTTCAATACATATAAAAATACAAAGTTTCCCTCTTTATAATATTAGTATAGATAAAGATCGAGCGAAGAAGAGAGAAGAAGAGCGTCGGTGGCTGAAGAGCGTCGGTGGCTCAGTGGTTTAGCTCTTGACTTGTGAACTGCAGGTCCCGAGTTCGAATCCCGCCATGTACCAATGTGTTTTTCGCTTTTCGAATTTCATATGTACATATTTACCCGACGCTCTTACGGTGAAGGAAAACATCGTGATGCAACCTGCACATATCGGCGAAGAAATTCAAAGATATGTGTGAAGTCGACCAACCCGCACTGGGCCAGCGTGGTTGACTATGGCCTAGGCACCCCTTAGGGGGTAGGCTCCGTGCCCCTCGGTGGGGACGTATAGTGAGCTGGTGATTATGATGATAGATAAAGATTATCGAAAGATTAGTGTGTAACAAATGAACAATGATAAATAACTACAAATTAAAAGTTAAACGGTGTCTAAGTTGGAGTTATAGTAAATAATATTGTTATCACATTTGTTATGCAAAAGGAGTGTATAAAGAGTAAAGTTTGAAATCAGATTTCTACTCAAGTAAATATTACGCCTTGGGGATATATTTATTCCGTGAAAGCGTTCTTATGTTGGGAACAAACTTTGAAAGAATTATCTTTCAAAGTATTAGTAGCCTCAATCATTGTCGAACGATAGACGGGGGACGGCTTCGCATCGGTACTGTTCGAATAACTTGTTTACTGGTTTCCACTGTTAATATATTAGTAGAAAACAATATTGACATCCCTTTCAGAATGGTTAATAAGATAGAAAGAGAATTATGTTTTAATATTAGTGTTTGATATAGAACAAATATCAAACGTAATGGTGTGTCCATTACGTTTGATATTTCGAATTCGTGAATTCGTATATTTTTTATCACTAGAGTGAATATTTTATGTGTAAATAATTTTTTTTAGTATCGTAATCCTTGATTTAGATTTGCTATAATATTTATTATATATTGTTAATAAACTGGTAAGATTAACCGTTACACGTATTTTGTGTGGAAGCGTTTTGAAATTGTTTTGTTAGTCAGGTGGTTTGATGGCGCGGCGCGGAGGCGTGAAGTTTTCCCGGCAAGCTTCCCGCATTTAGCGTTCAAACAACCGGCAAAAACACAAGATAAATTACACAGTATATTGTCGAACCAGCAGACTCTAAAATTATAGGCGAAATTTTGTATATTAAATGAAATAAAATTCTTTTGTTATGTTGTAATAAATTTTTAGCGTCAAAAAGTGTTTCGATTTCTAGGAATGATCGTTTTAAAAATGCACGTTTACATCTAAGGTGTATATAGTAATATTCGGCATTTTGGAATGAATAAGCAGCTATCGCTGTTTTACACTTTTATACAAAGACGAGGATTGTCAACGTTATCAAACTGTTACAGTCGTTTTTGACCTAGCCAAATAGTTGAATACAAGAATTGCTAGCTTATTAGAAAGACGTACTTTTGATGTCGGTTATAATTTGAAAAGAATTAAAAGGCTAAAGATGTAATCGTTGCAAAGTTGTTCGAACTATAGTCATAAACATCAGCTTCCGTTTCTCACTTCGGGCCGGATCAAACTTTGCCAAATGAAAACGGCACAAACTTGGGACTGAATAACTCGTAACGAGTTATTCGACGAATTCCTTGAAGGATTTATTGTTATTAAAGTATTCTTTGAAATCCCTCTATTTAAATGAAATAGCTTTTTCATCGCTTTTTTGGTACATCAATAATAATTTTATAACAGCCTTTATATCATACTAGCTGTTGTACGCGACTTCGTCCGCGTGGAAATATATAATATAACTTTATAATGTAGCTTTATCACAGTGAAAGAATTTTTGAAATCGGCCCAGTAGTTCTTGAGTTATTTCAATACAAACAAAAATACAAAACTACAAAGTTTCTCTCTTTATAATATTAGTATAGATTTAGAAATAATTTAAAATAGAAAAAGAAATGGCATAAGTATACGTTGTAGCATTTTTAAAATCAAATGTTGGTAACTAAACTGCAGTGATATTCAAAAATATTGTATTTTACTCTCAATATTAGAATAAATGATAGCTGGTTGACGGAATGTGTAGTCAGATTCCCGGGAGAGTTGGTTTGAAAGCCTCTAGCTGCCGACCCAGCCCGATAATGCATCCAATACCGTCTTCGTTTTATTTTGCGCCTTTCAAGAGTTACAAATGGATGGCGGAGAGGAAACGTTTGGACGCGGAGGGAAATCATTTCTATAAGAGAGAATGAAGTGAAAAAGTTTCAGATTAAGATGATATTTGTCGAGGAGACACTTTCTTTCTATCTTTTTCTGATGTAACCAATACCTACTGTTTTAAAACATATTTTTACATAACCTTATTTAAAAAAAATGCAGTAACTTAAATATAATCTACAAACATTAAGAGTCTATTAAGTCGATTTTATAATCTAACCATTTTTATAAAAAGAAAACGTTGACTTAAATGCGGCCAAGTAGGTACAATTCATTCCAATCCGTTTAAATCTTTATTTAAATCATTTGAACGGTCGTTATTTAGCCTTAAAATAAAACGTTTCTGCGGAGAAAAGACTGAGCACTTCCGAAATTAATTTTAAAATACCGATCGCTCGGTAGATTTAATTAAATTTATTTTTTCTTTTAGGTGAGATGCTATCGACATCATACTTTTATTAGTTGCCAGTTTCCAGTTGGATAGTAGAAGTTTTAAGACTAAAAATATTAACTGCTCAATTTTCGCGATACTCATTGTACGAAGAAACTTTGACAGTTTTAGTTTGCCGGCAACATTCTACTGTCTACCTTGGAAAGCTATTTCATAGTTTGAGTAAACGAAACGTTTATTACGAAAGTGCAACGTTGCATTGTATTCTTTAATGAACTTTGTTAACTTGCACTGTACAGATATGGATAAAAATGTTAACATATATCTTTCTGTTTGTGAATGTACATTCATAAATAATTGAATCTTTAAAAACTTTAGAAATATTATTTAACTTTAATTGTTTTTATAAAAGTCGTCACCATTAGCTTATTGGAACCGTAGTAATGTAATTTTTATATTTAACAGTATGTTGGAATATTCTTTAGTCAAAAGTTAAGTTTGTTTTAACTATTGTTACACAATATTTGAAAATAAACCGTATATTAAGAAAATCATTGTTCTTTTTTTATATTACAAAGTGGCAAACGAAATTAATTATTGTGGTTTCTTAGCAACGTCGGCTTATCAATAAAAGCTCGATCTAAAATCCGATTAATTTCAATTGTCTCGTATACCGCCGTATTGCAGGTAATTATTGTATTATAGCAATACAATATTGTATTGTATTTGTTGTTTATTGTAACACCGATATAGAAACAATATTGAATGATAATAAACCACTTTCATCTTGTAATTAAATGGGTTTAATAACGTAAATAAAATATATTCTATTTAATCTAAGTAGACTGTTAAGTTTGAAATTAATCTTGAATATTAACTTCAAGTACTTGGGTCTTAGTTATTGAAATACTTTTACGACAAATCAGCAATCATTAATATTATAAACATATAAGAATTATATTCCATTTTTGTGATAATCCCTTGTTGTTTTTCATTTTGTACTCGTTTCAATCGAATTTTAATATCTTAGCTTTCTTTGTTTCCAAAGTTGAAATATTTGTTTTGTTCGTATTGCAAGTGATTGTTTTCGCAAATATTTGAACACACTATTCGTGATACCTATCCGGTTTTCGATT
>QDHC01001533.1:564400-579954 GCA_013186455.1 Papilio dardanus tibullus | reverse complement strand
AAGTCCGTAATGACAAGGAAAGTTTTTGTTTATCACGAAATTCTCATTTAGCTGAAACATTAATAAAACTGTGTGTCTTTTATGTAATACCTAGATCCATTTAAAGTTTCCCTGGCTGCTAACATTGTCCCGGGTGTTAAACTCCTCAAAACTTAAATGACCGTCTTTTAATTAAATCGAAAACAAAGGAGACTAAACTTTTATATTTGAGTTTTATAAGATTTATATAATAAATTAATATTTATGATGCAATTTTTACTTTATACTTAGATTAATATAAATATTTTAGAAGTTCATCCTACATTTTTGTAGTTTAAAAATATATTTTTCAATCGTTATTTACAGTATTACATAATAAAATATTTTACATAACACATTTTATAAACAATAATTTAAAATATTGTCCAACTAGCTGTTATGCGGGACTTCGTCCAGGTGAAATTAAATAATATAACCTATGTTACTCGGGGATAATGTAGCTTTCTAATGGTGAACAAATTATTGAAATCGGCATATTAGTTCTTGAGTTATTTCAATACATACAAAAATACAAAGTTTCTCTTTTTATAATATTAAGTAAGATTGCGATTTTAAAATATTGTACTTGAATAGTTATTCATGAGATTTTTAAACGAGTAGTAGATTAAAATATAGTTTCATACAAAGCCGTAAAGCTTATTAAAGTGCCTTTAAAATTATTATCTCATACAAAACACGGCGGAAGGCTAACGAGTCTTTATGGTACAGCTTTGGTGCCTTTTGTGTGTAATATTGTTAAATGTTATAGAAAATCCTTTTTCTACCTCATTATTATATTAGAATAGATTTTCCACTTATTATGGAGAGGTGCTTTATTCTAACTGACTGACTATCTGCTAGATATCTGTTCAAAGAAGGAAACATATATTATTAAACTATTCTAAGTTCGATTGAAGTTGGTTTCCCAATATGGTTATTAACAGAATCGTGGTAATTAACTTACGGCCAAATGTTCAAATGCCACTCAAATTTAAGCGTCGCTTCAGATCTAAGTGGTGTCAAAATTAAACGAGATCGCAGTAGAATTTGGAATATAGCGTGGATTTAATGCGTAAGAGGCTCTTAAATATTTAAATGGCGTTTGAAAATTAGGCGTAAATTGACGTGTGTACGTCAGTTGGAATAGGTAAGCTGTACAGTTAAAACTGAGCGTCTGTAGCCGGCTTAAGTTTGAAGAAATACGAGCATAAAGATTTTTGTAGGTACTTTTATTTCTAATATTCGTAAAATAACAGAAAGTCACATTTACCGTACCTTATAAGGTTTTATTCTTATAACATTGTGAAAACAGCGCCGTAAGCAGACACAAACTCAATTCAAGTTTTCAACAAACTTGTATAGTACTAAGGTAAAGATATAAAGTATAGGGAAAATATGGTTTTGCGTCACGATGAACGTCGCGTTGCGAAGTCACAAAGTTAAAAATCTAACATCCATAGAGGCACATTGGCGACAAGGCTTCTATTCATGAACTTTCCGGTCCCCTCCGTACCAGGTTACCCCTTTACCGATTTATGATGCCCGGGTATTTGAATATGGTTTCCATAAAAATAGACGTTGCGAGGACAGAAACTTTGCCAATAAAATGTAAATGAGTCGGTCGTGGGTTTAGATTAGACTGGTTAGTGTTTGTTGAAATACTGTATGGTATGTTAATATAGTATACTAGCTGTTTGCGACTTCGTCCGCGTGGAATTAAAACGAAGCCTATGTTACTCGGGGATACTGTAGCTTTCTAAAGGTGGAAAAATGTTTGAAATCGGCCCAGTAGTTCTGAGCTATTTTCTCTCTTGAGTTGTTTCTCTCTATATAATATTAGTACACATTTAAGTAACATGCATACTTGTATGGTTACTTTATTTCAAAACAAGGTAGGTATAACAGTGTTCCATTAGTTTGGTTAATTTGTAAGTACCAAAAATTTTTTTATAAAAAATATTTTCAGAACGATTCTGTCTCATTAGATTACATTTATATATATATATATATTTTTAACCTTTTTATCTTTTTACCGTTTTTTCTTTTCATCTTTTATATATTTATCTTTTTACATACTTTTATGACTTTTTACCGTCGTATTATAACAGAATACGTCGCGTTCTGAACTTGATTGCAACTTTACAACTACGAGTATGATCCTCCAATCTCATCAAAATTTGTCATCTGTATAATTTAGTAAATTCAATTTTAAAGAAAATTGAAAATGCTCATAAAATGTTCAAAGAAATTTTAATTTAAACGAATTAAAATCTAGAGTTGGAAACTTACGTTAAATTTTTTAAATGAACAAACGATGCAAGCGCAGTTTTAAAATAACATTTCATTAATATAACATTTTTAATTAAAATATTCAAGACTAGTTTTTATACGTTTGTTTAAAAATTATAAATTCTTCTGTCATACTGAAATATGATTAAAAATCTGTTCATATTATACTATACATATTTTAATATTTAAAAACCAAAATTAATTATTTCTGAAAGACCTCATTTTGTATTTTAACCGCAAAAACCGTAATGAAATAACACGAAATGAACAAATTACCAAAATAAACATATTATATGAAACTAGCATAATTAAAATTGTACTATTATAATTTATTTTTATGTATACTTACAGATATTTAATTAAACTATTTGAACAACGCATAGGAAGAGTATTATCTTCTTGCTGTGCGTCTCCTCCTCTGTAGACTAAGGGTAGGCAACACTTTGTAATTGCTGATATCTATGGCCAGGGGTTGCTTCGGATTTTTCAGCGTTTCCTGGTGGCCACTTGCTCTTTTGCCACTATTTATTATTTAAAAAAACAAAGTTTTATATTTAGATTAAGTTATATGCTTTAATTAAAAAAAAATATCATGGTATATATAGCTGTAAGCTAGATATTTAAGTGATGACGTTCCATTAGCGCTTACGATATTGAAACATTATAGAAGCCAATGTTTTATTATAAATTAACGTAAAGTGCACTTATTAATCCATTAAGCTTCCATTAGTATTAATAACCTTTGAAGTATTAAAATAACTTCTTTTAACGAACGGTGATACTTTATCACATAACTAGCTGTTGCTCGCGACTTCGTCCGCGTGGAGTTAAAAAATGTAGCCTATGTAACTCGGGGATAATGTAGCTTTATATGAGTGAAAGAATTTTTGAAATCGGCCCAGTAGTTCTTGAGTTAGTTCTTTAGTTAATACATACAAAAATACAAAGTTTCTCTCTTTATAATATTAGTTATCACATAATATAAAGTTGTTATTTGAATATTGTAAGTATCAATCTAAATTCTAGGCTTTATGTGAGATAAAAATGTCTACCATTCTATAAAAATATAGAAGAAAATTGAGTATAACAAATGTAAGAACAAGGAATAAGACCTTTGTGCATTTTAATTGAATTTGTGCAGTGAATATGATAACGGATTGTACGACCCTTGGAGCTGAGCCAAGCTCACCTGCGCACGGAGCGGTACAAAAGCATCGTCAGTATTATAACGTTTAGCTTATTATTTAATGTTTGGAAATGTTTAGAAATGTTTATTATTGTAATCATGCTGCAGAAACAACTACTTATGTGGAATAAACTGTTAAAACTAACTGACATGTATCACAACGTCCTGATGATGGACTCCCGAAGAGTCCGAAACTAGTCGGCACCGTTACTGGAATACAATCATCCTGATGATGGACTCTTTAGCCGTATCAATAAGTATATTTATGTGGAATTGAAACATGTGAGTCAAAACTAAATTGTAACTAACTATAGTGTTATAGTTTTCTTTAATATTGGTTACTAAAGAATGTTTTACATATTTTGCATAAGAAATAAGTTGCGTTAATCTCGAATTATTTAAAGGTGGATTTTTATCGAGAAATGAAACTTCTTGAACTTGAACTTGAAGAAATAAAAATGTTATACAAGTAATTATCGGTATTCAATTAGTTGGGTTGAGTAATTTCTTTGCAAGTTATGATTTCAATCGGTTTATTTTTTAATTAATTAACTTGCTATGATTTGATTAATTATAAGCGAAGTTTAATTTCTACTTATAATTAAAACCGGTGACGAAATTATAAAGTAATTGACTTATTTACGTTCAAATCAAATTTAATACGGAAGTAATAGAATATTTTACTGAGTAATAAAATTTCATAGGAGTCTAACAAAGTTTCAGAATCAATTTTGGAGCGGGTTATTTCGGTGGTAATATCGACTAAGATTATTCTTTCTGATTATTAATAGTATTTTAATCTATGTTTGTTTAGAAAATATAATAATTTTTGTACTCATTTTTTAATATCAGTGTTTTTTTTCTAACGTTGACAACATATATAAAATATAACTAGAAGATTGGATATAACACACACCGTTCTGAATAGTTTTTTGACTTAAAACGCTACTATTTAAACAAAAAATTGTGAACAAAATTCAACGTTCAAAATGTATTCCATAAATTTACGTTGAATTTTATCGCAAAATAATTTTTGTGGCATCACGAGGCCGTTTAAAAATCACTCTCAAATATTTACATCGATAACGAATTTTGCAGAAAATTTAATAGTTTTTCATTTATGTTTACGTTTGAATGCGTACAACATTTATTTTCAAAAGGTTTTTCCTCGAAATAGATAAACGTAAAAATTGCTTTTTTAGTTTGTACTGGATGGAGTTTGTTTAATTTAAGGGAACAAAAGACTTCTATCAAATATCGTCAAAATATTTTGATTGAAAAAATGCGATATTATTTACTGCATAACAATACGCTATAAATACATTATATTGCTTAAAAAACTTCGAATATGAACAATAAAAAGCTATCTATTTATGGTAGTAAGTAAAAGTTAGAGTTTTTCATTACAATTGGAGTGGAAATACCACAAATGGAATGTAAATAATTAAAAATGGCGTCTTTGTATTAAAATAGAACGTTTTATTCAGGTGGCATCCATTAGTGCAATGGATATGAGCTCTCTAATGCACTGTAATAAATTAATACTTCAGTTTAGCTGGATTTTAACGAGTTTTGTAGACATTCTTGATTAATATATTAAATTAACTAAATACTCACTATACTACATATTTATTAAAAACGACTTTAATTAACGTCAAATATTTTTGTGTCTCCAACGTTCTATTTTAGAACGCTATTAATGCGTTTAAAACAATAAAAATTATATTTATTTGATCATGATCCATTTAATCGAATCAATAAAGTTCTCCTCCCTCATCTTTAGTTTATCAATAAATTTTAATAATAATCTGTGGATTAAATGCTATTGTCATGATTGCTATAATATCCGATTATGGATTCATCAAATCCATTCGGGTTTCAAAATGACTATGGATGTTGTTAATGAGATTTATAATCTCGTTATATTATGAATTTTCCGTCTATAATTCTCTACCAAAATACAACATATAGGGTCATAATAAAATTGTTTGTATAAACTTCAAATAGTAGAAGTCAATCTATAATTTACTAGCTGTTCGACTTCGTCAGCATGGCATAAAAAATATAGTCTATGTTACTCGGGGATAGTGTAGCTTTCTAACGGTGGAAGAATTTTTGAAATCGGCCAGGTAGTTCTTGAGTTATTTCAATACAAACAAAAATACAAAGTTTCTCTCTTTATAATATTAGTATAGAATATAGATTAGAAGACTTAACAACAACAATATCTGAACAATGATTTATTGTTAATATGAAATAAACTATACGCACCTACAAATAAAGGTGTAAATGACTTGATTCCTAAAAAAATAACGTTCTGGAATATCCGCCCTTCAAATTAAATTATTAATGATAAGCGTGCTTCGCTTTTTCATCAGATAAACTTTGATGAATTGCTAATTAAGGTTTTATGTATTTTTTTTTCTATAAGAAATAAATCCGAATGAAACTTTCAGTCATTAGTTTGAAAGCTTTTATATTGAAATTTAATTTGATAAATATACGAGTAGTAAGATATCGTGTTATACTTTAAAAAACTTGTACTTAATTTACATTACTCTCTTTAAAATGAGATTATTATTTCAAAATATAAGTTAAAATGTGTCCATATTGCATTTGAACACGAAATGTGTGATTTAAATTTGAATAGATTCATTTAAAATTAAAATGACATGTCCCATCGTCATTCAGGAACTTTCCTTGTAGCCTCGAATAGAGTAATTAAGGGGCATTGTAACAAATTCTATGTGACCTGGCGGACGCAACTGAGATCCAAACCGCATCCAAAGTTGAATAATTAGATGTGATTGATACAAAACTACGGATTATTCCTACTGAAATATTTCTTTACAAATAAAAGTTTCTAGTATACCACTTTGGGGTACGGGCCTGTCTTCGAGACAGGAAATATCCTTTTGGGATAATCCCACAGTTTTAGAAGAGTCACCTTCCTAGTACCCATTCTCAAGGTAAACGAAAGAGGTTTTTATGAAAAACACAACAGAAGTCGCATGACCATGACAAAAAAGTTTTACCAATCTTGTCCCTACTTTAGAAGTTACTCTTATAATTAGGTCGTCATAACTTCTTACCTTAACAACATTCATTAAAGAAACATTTTTTTAATGTTTATTATTTCATCATAAGTCAATGTTTAGAATAAAATCTTCCAAGAACTACAATAAACCCTATCATTCTTCTTGTCAATTAGACGAACGTCCCGTTCGTTAAATATTAATTTGACGTCAGAAATACGAAATTCTTCTCAATTTATTCATTAAAAATGAATATTATTAAAATACCTCAAGTTAGAAAGATTTTAGACCTTAGAATTAAATAAGATTAGTTATTTCGTATAAAACCGGAGGCAAAGAGACTCTATTAACATGTTTTATATTCCTTAATTGCTTTATTCAAAAGTCTGTCCTCACAAAGAAAGGGTTGCCTCTAGTTAACATTATTAACTTTATGAAAAAAATAGCGAATAAGATAATTGTCAGAGGTAGGCCTAAGGTAAAAGGCAACATTTCAGTATAAAGAATTGCTAATGCTAATATTTTTTATTCATCTCATTTTTGGACAGTAATTCAATGTATATTTAAATTCGTTAAGCCCCCTTTTTGTGGACATATATAAAAATATAACTTATTACTCGTACATTCCAAAAATAAAAGATAGAAAATATATACCAAGTAAGTATTCCTGGATGAATGTTTTTCGAGTAGCTTCGCTAAATATGTCATCTGCCACTCCTCAACCGCAATCGAGTCTGCACTGCTCTCGTTCCGACATAGTAATAAAACTTTACATTTTGTACGCAAATGCAAATCTCATACTTGTTCTGTGAAATGACTAAGTTAGTTCTAAAATAAAATTCAAATAACAACAGATGTTTCGCTTTAAATTGTATTCTGTTTGAATTTTATATTTAGGTTGGATGGTTTTGTGTCGTACCTATTTTTATTTTGCCTTATTTTTATTTAAAAACTATTCTAAAAATATACCATATAGACTGATCTTCACTAAACTCACTATTGATACAAGTATTACCTAAAGTTAAGGTAAGATTCGACCCATGATGGGCTCCAATTTACCTACAACTTTATCAAATATATTGAGCTTTATATCTAAATATTAACAAGGTTGTTAGCATGAAGATCGGTTTATTAACGTTAGTTCTGAACACCAATTACGAACATAATCAGTATAGGATTATGTTTCCTCTTTTCCGATATTCATAAAGTTTAGTAGAGTTATAAAAGTAATATGCACTTACACATGTTAGAAGCTTTATTATTGCTATAAGAAGGTATAGGCAGGATCAGTTGATTTGAGGACATGAGAGAAATAGTTACTAATTTGATTTCACTTTACCTAGTTTAATATTGATAAAGCAGTGGAAGATTTTCATATGAGTTTCCTGCACTTTTTTAGTTTACGCATGAACTTAATAAGTAAGATTTGAACAGAGATATACGTGGGGAAGATGCGGTCGTAAAACTGAGTGATATAAACATAGATGTAAGAAATTACGTAACTCCACTCGTGTTGATCCTCAGTGTATACACGCCGATTATGGCGGCCATTTGCCATGTACCAGATGTATAACTCACTTCGCCGCGCTCATAAATATACTGGGCCAAGCGTCAGTCTTAATACTTGATACTTATTCCGTATAAAGTACCCTTTAAAATATGACAGCTATATTTTGAGTTGCTATTGTTAAATGGCGAGTGATTAAGACCACGCCATGTAGAACCAATGCAATGTATTGGTTCGCATTGAAAACTTCCTTATGCTAAATTAACTCTACCGGGAAGATAGTGGCAGAGCGTGGTCCTATGTGGTCGCAATAGCTCGGAGCCCTCAGCATTTAACCCTAGATCTATGGTTAAGTATTGAGGGTTCCGGTGTGTTCTTCGGAGATTCCGGAAAGGTTTTTAGAATAAGGTTTTTTTGAAAAGGATTTTCAGTGGATAAAACCCCACATACCCTGGCTTCCCTCCAGAAGAAATCTTTCCAAGATTTTCGTTAGGTTTTCATAATTAGGCGAAAAGATGTGGCTTATTGAATTAAAATTATTAATAAGGCCACGATGAATTATTATTTCTTGCTAATAAGGCAATTTTGTACATGTTGTATGTTATTAGTTAATTTGGTATAACAGGATATACAGAAGGCCTACACAGATTTGAATTAGATAGCAGAATAGACACTGCGACGATGCAATTACTCCAGTGTTGATAGACATAGACATACTATAATCCAATTTGGGTGTTTATAGTTAAGTTAGCGTGGTAATTACCATTCGCTTTGACGTGTCAAATACAATTTATAAGCTATAATGGTTTATCAAAACGTTGATAGGTATGAGATATTGTAATTAAATTTATAAAATTAATTTATAAATTGCAATAAGTATATAATATTTCTATACTAATATTGTTAAGAGGAAAGATTTGTATTAACCTAACTCAAAAACTACGAGGTCGATTTCAATCAAATCTTTCACTATTAGAAAGCTACAGGATCCGGGAGTAGCATAGCCTATATTTTTTAATTCCACGCAGACGATGTCGCGTAACACCGCTAGTTTTTATATGTACATCGGTTACTTATCGATTTTGTGATATCAATCATGATTAGTTGGTTTTACAGACTGGGCAATTAAAATGCTTTTAGTTTGATTACTTGCAATTAGAACAATTTGCTGGCATTTAATATTAACAATTTGATTTAGTTTTGTAAATGTGCAATTAACGATTTCAAAATTATACACACGAATTGTTTGTACGCGGCGGTATAGGATTAAATCACTGCAGAGCATTAATTAATGCTTGTAATTCTATACTCCTGTACTGTACAAACAGACTAACGGGTGAATTACGTACATAGTACGTGCAGATACGAGTATTGTGCTAACTATAAATATAACACTAATTAAAAGATCGTCGGTGGCTCAGGGGTTTAGCTCTTGACTTGTAAACTGCAGCTCCCGAGTTCGAATCCCGCCATGGATCAATGTGTTTTTCGATTTTCGATTTTCATATGTACATATTTACCGACGCTCTTAGGTTAAGGAAAACATCGTGATGCACCTATCGGCGAAGAAATTCAAAGATATGTGTAATCACGCAAAATTCGCGCTAGTCGTGGACTTGCGGAAAATGGAGCCCATCATGGGTCGAACTACATCTACATCTCCATCATTATATAATCTGTCGTCATTACCAAATAAATGGCGAGTCCAAAGACATATATTCTTTTCGATACTATAATATAAAATGCTGCATTTTATGTACTACGTTGGCTCAGTATAATTTTATAAATTCTTTGAGTGTAAATGTTAATGAAATTCAAACTAATTGTAAAGTCGGGTAGATCTTGAAACTTGTTTTAATAGTTGAAGATGTCAATTACAAAAGTTTTAATTCTAATTTGTAAAACGTTATAAATAATTAATAGGTACAAAGCGCCAATAGCCTAATGGTTTGGGCTACGGACTGCCGATCTAGCGGTCATGGGTTCGAATCCCGACATTTGACTATTGTCGTAAACCATATCCTAAAACAAGTTTTTTCAAGCTTACTTGGAATGGTTAAAGGATTTTTTTAGTAAAATCACAAAAAAAATTGTAACAATATTATTAAAAAGAAATTACTAATTCCGTAAAGTTTTATGTTAATAAAAACATGCTTAGAGAATACATTTTTGATTGAAATTATGTTTGACCCCTTCACATATAAAAAAAAGATTTTAAAAATTTAATAATAAAAACTTTTTATATAAATTAGTTTTTATCAATATAATTAAGATTCAATGTTTGTTTGTCACATACTTTGTAACAACTTCTAGGCACATCATTTTATAACCTCAACTTTATCTCAAGAACTATCGTCGTATGATTTTCCCGCCAACAAAGCATATTCCAAGACACTTTCTACGATCTTAAGATAGGTTTTCTAGTGATATTAACATACCATTTGCATATAATTCCTAATTTAACTACCGCATTAGGTATACATAAGTAAAATTAATTGGTCAACAATTTGTGTTTTCCTTTTATTTGTCCACTACAAGCCAAGTCCTTAAACATACATCTTAGCTGAAATACGCTTTTACATTTTTCCTTTTTCAAACAAACCATATTAACCTGTTAGTTTTAGATTTGGATAATTCGTGTAAATACAATCATTTAAACATCATTTCGATATTGGATTCTGAAAAAAATTGGATCAAGATTTCTCAATTTTAGGATCGATTTATCCTTCGCGAGGTAACCTAATTTTATGGTACACCGACGGAATGGCGTCGTACCCGACGTGTTGTGACGCTTCGCTAAGCGATTACATTCAATAGGAAATAGAAAATTTTGTATTAAGCCAAGGCAACAATCTGCGAGACGAGATCATTCCATATTACGCATATGTAACGGTATCGAAAACTGTCGAATCTACCTCAGTGATAAACATATTCTAACCCAAATACATTTTTCATTGTGAATTTTGTCATTACAAGTAAAGAATATCTTTTAGATAAAAGATTTTTGAGTAAGCTAGAATGTACTCGTTTACTTATGTGTATATTCCTATGAATCTAGTGCAGGAGGCCTAATTTTAGTCCACTTTCCCTTCAGAAATGATGGGAAGGGAAAGATGATCTGGCGGGGGAAGGGACAAATAGGAAGAGTAATTATTCTCATGCTGTGCGTCTCCCAATGCGAAGATTACGAGTAGGCAACGCATCCGCAATTGCAGATGTGGCCGCTTGCTCGTATGCCACTTTATAATATAAAAAAAATAATTATACAAAGAAAAAAATATTGAATAGTTGAACTAGTTGTTTCATTTTTTTATGTCTGCGAGTATTAAATAAAGTCGTATTGTAAATTCAAATATCACAGTTATATTGAAACATTTTCATAAAGTGGCGAAGTGCGGTCGAGCTAGCACGTATGCAATGAATGCATACGAAATACGTCAAAGCATTGCTTATTTTCCGGGAACCTGCTCATTTTTCCGACGTCCACATGGGACGTAAAAGTACATGGATTTTAACTTACCCGACGATTCTTTATGCAGGTGTGTACACTGCAGTTTAAAAAGCTTTAACTAAACAACACATGAAATATGTTTCGAGGGTTTTTTGAATGACAAAATTAATAAATGCTGTTTATATTATGTATGCAGTAAAAATTTGATATACGAATAAAAATTTAATGTTGGAAAAAAAAATAATTAAAAATTCAACAGCACAAGTCGATTATTTATAATTGTGATGTAAGAGAATTCGGACAAAAATGTATACTAAAAGTATAAATAAATATATAATAATAAATATTGAAATAATCCAAAAAGTATAAGGGCGATTTCAAAAAATCTTTCACCGTTAGAAAGATATCCCCTAGTAATATTTTTTATTTCTGCGAGGACGAAATCACGAGCTATCAATAAGGCGAATTGTAAGATTACATAAGTACCTAACAAATTAAATATCTGCAAAAAACGCCAAGCTTCGGTTACGTTATAATCCTTCGATGTTCGTGAAGTTTCGTAAATTTAATTATTGGTTGTAATTGTATGGTAACGAAGCCCTAAAAACAAATGAAAAGTTTCAGAAAAGTTCTAAATTACTTCGCAATTGATGCTTGACGTAGTTTAAAACTTAACAGAGTTGTTTGCGACATTTTTTTATGTAATTTTTGTTTTTGAAATTTTTATGAATTTTACTAACATCAGAGTTTTGTAAGTCGTATAAGACGCATGTCTTTATGTGGTGGATGAAGTACTGGGCGATGTGCTTTAAAGCCCGCTACAGACGGTTGGTTTTTTTACTGTACAGGTTTAATTGCAGTTATACGTACACCCGTCGATTTGAACTGCTCAGTCGAACTGTAAAGTTCTAAGTGTTGCCTAGACAACTGAGTTTTTAATGCGTAGTCTGTGCGGTTATAACTGAGCGTCTGTAGCCAGCTTTAAGGTTTGCAGTTGGTTTCAAAATGGATAACAGCTGGTCGGGTATAATTTATCGCTTAGATAATTTTTAGCTCCCTTCCATTAGTTTTAGGAACTAGGCTAAATTGTACAGAAATGTTTGCGGGGAATAGACATGTGTCGATGTCGAACACCAGGCCTCGAGAGTGCCTGCTTCATTTTATCCAACATTTTTGTGGCTACGGAAATAAACTATTGCATGTACGACTTAACAATTTACTACATAGAAATAAAGTTCTAACAATTTCTTACTAAAATACTGTTTAAATTAATATTGATTATTTTGTGACTCAATTGCCACTGTTTGGCTTGAGGAGGCATTTACAGATTTACCGGGCTTTAGGTGGTAGGGCGCGGATAGCGCTTAGCCTAAACCTCGTTTTTTTAATACGCTCCTTATATATTTTACAACTAATGTATCATACTTTAAGGGCATTATAAAGATTATTTAAAATAATATCATCTCCTTGCCTTTTTAGATCAACACAGTATTTCAAATATTCTTTCAAATTTTTAAATAATGAAAAAAATGAACTCGAACATACAAACAAATGCAAATATGCAATTGCATGATACTCGTATTCCACAGAAGTTGTAAACGAAGTTTTTGTAGTTTGGAATTTACACTTTCTCTCCTTTTACTCCGATCTGTATGCAGACTGAAAACATGAGTAATTTCTAAACTTTCTTCTTATCCCGTACGTATACTTAAATTAGATTTTGCCTAGATACGTTTATTTATCATATATTTTCTTTTTAAATTATTTGAAATTAGATGTAGAATACTTGGAAACATTTGTAAAGATTACAAAATCAAATTTTATAGCAATTTCGATAATGTAACAATAATAAATCCGATTCGAATTTTAATATATTTTTATGATGTAAAAGTTAAGTGAAGTGAACGATTCCACTTGGAGTTTGGATCGCGTCTTATTGAATTATAGCTGTACAAGACGTGACTCGAAGCGGCCTGTGATCGGGCCATCGAATCCTCCATGTTTGCTCCATTCTAGTACGTGTGCGGTTGACTTTAATCTATTCTTAAACGATCCTAATCGCTACTCTTATAAACCTCTCGCACGGATCTGTGTGTCGTTGTTTTGAGCCAAAATATTCAGTAGATTTTTTTAGTTTTATACTACTTTAGTCTACTCATTTGCGAAGTCAAGTGTATCGATTTCTTGCTTATACACGGTCTATTAAGATACTGCCTAAAAAGTATATACAAAAATACGTAGGTAATGTCTTTAAGATTCCCTTCTTAAAGTTTACCTGTACAAATTTCAATATCAAAGTGGCGTGGGACACGCGGAAACAGCGAGAAAGGGGGGAAAATGAATAATCAAAGAAATTTAATTTTACGATGGCTCTCGTCCTATTCAGAGACGGGACACAATAAGTGAAAGGGTTTCTTTTCAGGCACCTCGGCTCTAAAAAATTGAGGTAGTGGAACGTGAATAACAATTGGGCCCTCAGGGGGCATGAATCGGAAAGTGGGGAGGGGCGTAGATTGATGGTACCCGTTTGCAGCATCTGTCGTTTAAGTGAACATCGATTATGCTATACACCTCGCTGTTTCTTTGTTTGGCGAGCTATGTTTGACTTGACTCATTACTCTCTTCGACTTTGGGGATTAATTTCGTAATATAAACAAAAGACAACCTGATATTTTTCTCCTCCGGGACAGTAATTTTCTCGAGATGGAAACAGAGATCGTTTGGGGTATTGAGAAATTTTCTTCGCAATGTTACATTTTTTTCATTTAGTTCAGTAATACGAGTATTTCTAGTACTGTCATTAGAAAATATATTTTATTCTTTTTGAGTTGTAACAACATTAAAACAATATGTACTTAGCTATTTAAAAATAATTACTTTCCATTTTAAATTAGGGCGAGACAAAAGAAAAAAAGATTCATCATTTCTTACTCTTATTATATTTTTAATTGGGCTGCCATCATTCATTAAGTTTCCACTTTTTTAGTTACAGTTACAATTACAAATGAGTCATTTTAATTATATTTTAGATAGCTATTATGAAATCCTAACTGCATACAAACAAACATGGAATACTCTTGAAACTTACCTTTCTATCAATCTAATATAAACAGAAGCCATTAGGAAACATAAAGTTAGTTTTAAAGTTTCCATAGTCTGATGAGGTCTTATCTCAGGTCCTTATTAAACTTAGTAGGTTGTTAAAGAAGACTGAGAAGTGATCTATGTTGGAAGCTCTACTTCGAACCGATGACCGCATTTAGGAAAACTTAGTATAAGCTCTTTGACAACATAAAGCCGAGTTCACAAGGAACGAGAAACAAGCCTTTGCAGCGGTAATACTATTAGCCTCTTGCTTTCTGTACAAATAGTCGCTTTAATTATTTGTTACCAAATTATTAACGTTTGTTACAATTTATATGATAGTCGGCAGAATTTTCAATTCATTTTTCAAACTCCACTTAAATATTTAAGAGCGTCTTACATTTTAAACCCCTTAAACTCCAAATTCTACGGCGAACTCTTTTATTTTTGATATCACTTAGCTTGTAAATTAATACGACCAATATCTTTTTAAAACGTAGGCTAAGTTTATAATAGAACTTAATCTATGCTTCATTATTAACTGACCCTCTTTAGAAATAGATAATTGGATAACCTTTACACTTGACGGTAAAAGTATAAAAATGGATAACATCGTTCACTAGTGCAATATTATATTACGTCAAGCTTGGTTGGTTATATAAATTATTTTTACACTGCAAGCTATTAATAAAAGTAAACCCGTGCAAAGAGCTTTTGATAAAAAGCCTCTAATTTTTATTCAGAAGTTATATTTCTTTTGTGTATAATTACGCATTTCATATTTATTATTGTAAACGAGCCGTTTTGTCAGGCGATATTGCATGGCTGCCGTGATTTAAGATTGTAATATTTCAATGCGATATTCTAAAGTCGTAACTACATTATTGCGTTAAGCAAGATTTAAATAAAGGGTGAAGAAATTATAAATTTATTAGCCATTAAGTACACGTATACCGTAAAGTTTTTTATGTAAAGTTAATGTCT
>QDHC01001533.1:537217-564296 GCA_013186455.1 Papilio dardanus tibullus | reverse complement strand
AAGTTCTATTGCAGTCTAGTTTTAGTCTAACTAAGAATATAAAAATCCTTCCTAAGAAAGCAGTATGCAGAGAAATTATGTCCGATTTTTTCTATATGACGAATCTGGCCAGGATATACAAGTAAAGTATTCTTGTAGAGAGATATTGGAATAAATAGCACTTTTACATTGCTTACTCAAGACTCAAGGTAAACACTTTTGTTGCCAACATTCAAGGAGAGTAAACGCTTACTTTAGAACAGACTGAAGATGCTTTAAAAAAGTTCGAAAGCATAACGCAAGAGAAGTTAGCAAGCGAGCGGCGTGAACACCGAGGTGGTCAGCGACGCCCATGGACAACCGCAACACTAGAGGAACTGAAAATGCGTTGTCGGTTTCATAAAAAGAGATAGGCGTTATTTAAAGAGAGAAGTTTTATTTATTTTCTTTTATGATCTCGATTAACGAAGTATATCTTTAAAAATAATGTGCCAGTTTTCTTTGTTAATTTACTCTCGTATTTAAAGAATATAGATACTAAAAGATAATCGGCTTAGAGGCTCAGACCAGCTATTTACCGAGTTGTAAGAGTATATTTTTATTTGTCAAAATAAATAACGGTTAAGGAAAATTTCAGAAAGATGGAATTTATTTTTATGATAGAATTAAATCTTTTGAGCGAAATATATATATATTATAAGACGGATTTTATAAAGATTTTTTGTTATTGGTCAAATAGTGAAAGCCTAATCCGCCATCTTCTTAAATAATGCTTATATTGAAAGCGAAGGAAAACAAGAAAAAATATTACTTCAAGTTACATTATAAACCAATAAGTATCAAGAGAATAAAAAGAAAAGTTGTTTTGTATTGAATGGTGTGAAATTGTTACTTAGTATAACATTTTTATTTTTATAAAAAGCTAGCATTACAAACATCTTTGGCTATTTAAATCCGTTGTATAATAATATTTGAAGTTATTTTTTAATATTAAATTCCTTGTAAACATACTCGTGTGTGGGTGTTGAGGGAACTCGATACTAAAAATATTAATTTCAAAGAAACCTGTACAAAGTATTGCTGATATACAATCTTTTTCGTCTGAAAACTTATTAATAAACATATATTTTGTCACACATCCTTTGCGTTCGGATAATGAGACCATTCTTTTGTTTTCATTAGTTAAGGTACGGGCTATCAATCAAGTGTCGCGGGTTTGAATCCTGCCGTCCACCAAAAAAAATGTCGTGTCGTGTAGCTTACCTCAATGATTGATTAAATATATATTTTATAATTATGTTAAAATAACCACACCAAGACGATACTCAAGAATAAGAAAAAAACTTGAATTTCATTCAAGCTTCAGTTATTTAATAAAAAAGTGATTAATATAATATATCCTCCTAAATATGATTAACTAATATCACAAACAAATTGAACGCACGACCAGATGTAACAGCGTGAAATAAAAATCATTTCCGACCGCCGTATGAAATCATAAAGATATTTTTGCACATGTTGCGTCCCCAAGAACGTGCGCCGTCGACCGCTCGCGGACTTCGCCCTAATAGTAAATAAGGATCATAAGATTATTGGGAACGGGGTGTACAGGGGGACTAGGATTTACAGACGGTGGAAATGTGAAATATTATAATACAATGTTTGTTTTGTTTATTATTGTACATTGCAAACGGATTGATGGGCGATCAGAGGATTAATAGCTATTTAATGATATAATACCTGCGTACTAAAAATTAACTCGTACTATTAGACGTTTGAAACAAACATATTGGATGGTTAATTTACACTGTATTTAAATACACCTGTAGTTAATATACTTACTATATATTTTCAACGACTTCGTCCAAGTAATTCATTCCGCCTTTTTAACATCTTAAAATCCTTTTTCCCATTAAAAAGTTCAACTGTTTTGACATGAAAGCGATAGAGACAGCCAGACAGAGTTACTTGCGCAAAACAGAGATGTGTATTCGTATGCTCAAATATTCGTATTAAATATTTTGAACAGACTTTATTAAATAATGTAGCTACGTTAAATAGAATGCTCAGAAGTTCTTATTTACAGAAAATATAAAGGAATATCTCTTTGATCCCTTTCAAATATTAATTTACTAAAAATTCTTTTATGTAGAGCTTCGATTGATTTTATATTTCCATTACCTTGTAATATAAATGGGTTGTTGTTTAAATAAAATTTTGTTTCATAATAGTCTTTTTTATTCTTAGTAAAAAATAATCATTTACATATTTCTAGAAATAAATCTAAAATCGAATACAATATAAATTATTTAAAACATTATCCTAGGTACCAAGATTGCTGCCTCAGCAATAGTAGCAGGTACTGAAAGGGACCCCAAGGCGGTACAAAAAAAAAGTATAGTTCTTACTGACATTTTTGACTTCATCATCATCATCACCAGCTTACTATACGTCCCCACCGAGGGGTGCGGAGCCTGCCCCCCTATTTTTGACTTCAATTATTGTAAATAATTTTTACCGCGCCAATCCATGATAATTATGTTCGTAATAAAATAAACTAAAATTGTAGTCAAATCAAATTCTAGGTAAAGAAGAAACGATTTTATTTCGTGTATATCATCGCACTTCAAATTCATGTTTACCTGCGGATGCTGGTTTCTCCCCAATGCGACGAAATTGCCCTCCGCCGCGGAAGGGGAAATAAGCTATATGAGATTACCTAAAATGTAATAACAACAGAAGGTTTCTGGTTATTTGCCCGATGTATTTTTAAGATTGAAATTGTTCTATAATAGTAATAAAAGTACGATTAAGTTATATTCAATTTTGCTGTTGTTTGCGACTTCGTCTGAGTGGAATTCAAATTAATTTTTGAAATAGGCCCAGTAGTTCTTGAGTTATTTTAATACATAAAAAATACAAAATTTCTCTATATATAATATTAGTATAGATTAGCTTTAATAAACTGGTTAGTTTTAATTTATTTTAGTAATGTAGTAACTTTAAAAAGTCAATCACAAACATGTCCATCCGTCATCTTTATAAAAAAGCTTTTACGTTCACAAGAATGCTTATAAATATTTTATGGCGGGCGTAAATAGGATAAAACTGCCTTTCAATTCTATAGCTGACCTATTTGATATCCACAGGGGAAAGTTACATGAGGAAAATCCTGTGTTAAGCTCTTCTAACAACGAGGTAATTATTTTTTTTTTACCTTTAATCTTAAATATACTTTATTTTTTGGATGTAATTAAATACTGAAATTTTATTTGAAAAAACAGTTATTTACTTTATGCTGTATACTATACAAATTAAAACTTGTTAATTATGCTCGTATTGTAATTGAGAGAACATTTTTTAAAAGTATAATAGTCTTGCTATTTAATTGCGGGTCTAGAAAAAAAAGAATCCGAGACGATACTCTTGATTTAGCAATACTTCGTAACTTCCACAGTTGGGAATGAGAAAGAGTAGTTAACGGGTTTTAATTAAACTCGTCAAGATTTTTCCAACAATAGTCTTAAGTAATCCAACCGCTGTCTCACGAGCGCTTTTATAACGTTGGTGGTTTTTTAACGCTCTCGCTCAATACCAACGCTTTTAAATTGCTCTTATTTCTTCCGCTTAAGGGTCAAATGCAACACTGCGCGAAAAAAGCGGTCGCAAAAAAAAAAACGCAGCCGTATTAACAGATACATGAAAATGCATTTGTTCTACTTCAATGTTTTTTTAACGCGCGTTATAAAGCGTCCGTGCGAACGTAGCCTAAGAGTTTAACGTTCCTGTTTTTGTGAAGCCCCTAAAAGTTTTAGTTTCAAATTAATTAAACTCTATACCTGTATTGGGAGTTCGTTATTACGTAACTTACTTGGGGATCAAGTTAAGTGCTCTGAGGTCGAATCTATTGTTAGCACGGACTTAAGGTCTTCTGAATTTCGTCACATGAATTTCAGTTTGGTTGAATTTGAAATGTCATATTGCTTACACAATTTTATCAACCCACTTTAATCAGATTATTTAATAACTAGCTGTTGTGCGCGACTTTGTCCGACTGGAATGAAATATTATAGCTTATGTTACTTAGGGATAATGTAGCTTTCTAATAGTGAAAGAATTTTTGAAATCGGCCAAGTAGTTCTTGAGTTATTTAAATACATAGAAAAATAAAAAAAAACAAAGTTTCTCTCTTTATAATACGAGTATTATGTATAGATTAAAAAGGCTCTTATACTCGATTCTTGTAGTACGGTAAGTGAAAATCATCAGCTGTTCCCAGCAGAGTTAAATTAAATAAATAAAAGCTTTAACCCATGCTGTAAAATATAAAAGAATACAAATTTTATGGACCATTACAAGAATCTGTGCATAGAATAAGATAATGTCCAATTTTATTGTTCTTTCAAAGTTTTTATAGCTGTTTAAACACTTATCTCGAATCATTTCATACTGAAATCAAATTTGAACGTTTGTTTTCCAGATGTTGGACTTACGACTTTGTAAAATAGTTCTTAAATACACTTCTTTCTTTATATTTTTCTAAAAACAGAGGTGCTACCAAAAGTATCTTTCGATATGTGATATCGCTTATGAAATCGACAGAAATGTATGAAACTGACGATGACTTTCGATAAGTCATGTCGCTTGAGATATCAAACATCTTTGTCAGTTCCAGACTTTTTTGATGTTCGCTATCGAATCGCTTTGTACCGCATGTACTTTGGGTAACCCCCAGAAGAAATAAAGATATATTATTTCTATGCCAATACAACGTACGAAAGACTTAAATTAAATAATGCAAGTACAAGTTATGCTCGTAACTTTGGATTATAATATGTTGTGTCAACTTACGCATAATAAGAATTATTTTCTCTTATCGTATACTAGCTGTTGTTCACAACTTAGAAGTTGTGAACGCGGTAGACCGCGTGGTATTAAAATATGTATTCCATGTTACTAGAAGATAATCTAGCTTTCTAATGGTGAAAGAATTGTTCAAATCGGACAAGTAGTTCTGGAGTTATTTCGATACATAGAAAAATATAAAAATACAAATTTCTTCTCGTTATATAAATTAGTACGTAAATTAATTTGGATATAACGAGAAAAAGTTCAATTGTAAAGTCTAATTTAAATTATTTCAGGAATGTAATTCGATCTATAGTTAGATCACTAATAAAATTAAGGTACAAAGGCGATTTGGTTGAAGTAGCTCCAATTGCGAATTTAACTCGACTAAGTTTAATAAACTTTGAAAGCGACGACGTAAAGAAAAGAGAAATAAAACTTTTGTTCCACTCCATCCAACCTTTCCGTTTTATGTATTCGTTTCGACGCTTCTTACTTCCTTTTACTAGTTTACATTTTTCGTGCATATATTCGTAATGATAGTAATATTTATGCACCACTGAGATACAGCTGCGAAGTATTTATTTGTTTGTTATCACAATACGAAACAAAAAAAGACATTAAAGTGGTACTTTGAATTAAAACTTAATATAAGTTTCCGTTACTTACCCTAACCCAAAAACACTCCTCTGATCGTTTTTTAAATAGTTATATGCAAAATGTAATAGAGAGACATTATATTATTCTTGCTGTTGTTCGCGACTTCGTCCGCGTGGAAGTAATAAAAATAGCCTATGTTACTCGGGGATAATGTAGCTATCTAATGGTGAAAGAATTTTTGTAATCGGCCCAGTAGTTAATGAGTTATTTCAATACATATAAATACAAAGTTTCCTTCTTTATAATATTAGTACAGTCGATACTGGATAAACGAGAGTCCAAGGGACCGCGACATTTGTCTCGCTCATAGAGGTTTCTCTCTAATCCGGGTTTCACTATATAGATAAGGTGCACGTAGCTACTAACCGTATTTGAAGTATAATATTCATATTGATGCTTTTATTATATTGAATCTTTAATAATTCATTAACTGAACGTACGAAAATAAGATCAGATTTTCCGTGTGTATTAAAGGAAGGTGGAGGTAAATTTTCAAATTACTTTTTAAGACGAAGGGAAAACCTACGAAGACCTCATTTTATTTATCGAGGTGTAAAAACTCCTAAGTCACGCGTGAATAAGCTAATATATTTCCTTGAACGCTTTAAAAACGTTCATTACATTCTATTTGAACAAAGGTAAGAAAGTAGATATAAAGTAATACTTAAGTATTTTAATTTCATCGTTTCGTAAGGAAACGTCGAAACTATTATATTAAAATTGTAGTACCAAATCAATGTACGAAAATACAGTAAAGAAAGCAGGTCATTTATGTTAAGGTCCCGGTAATTGAAGGATTTTTCATATAATATAAAGTGCTAAGAAGTAAAATAATATAGCTTATGTTACTCCAGGATCATGTAGCTTTCAAACTGTGAAAGAATTATTGAAATCAGCCCAGTAGTTTTTGAGTAATTTCAATATATACAAAAACATTAAAATACAAATCTTTCCTCTTTAAAATATTAGTATAGATGACTAACAAGTAATGTAATATAAATAATAAATATATTATTAGTAATATATTAATAATATATTAATAATTTATTTTTATTCCAACTTGTTGTTATATATTTTATGTATTTTTACACGAAAATCTGTTAATAAGACAAGGGTACGGAGATGTTCATCTTAAGTAACCGCCCGAGGCGAACGTGGTCGCTTATTATCTCTCCTCTCTTAATGATGCAACCTAACAATATTTTATAAAATATATTACTATCGAACATCACATTTAATTAATAAACTACAAAATAATAACATTAATTTTAAAAGTCTAGCAACCCAAAGATGAAGTCTTGGAATAAAACACCTTAAAGCCGGCTACAGACGTACAGTTTTAACTGTATAATTCGACGCGCAGTTAAAACCGACGTGTGTAGATCAATTTTAACTGCACAGTCGAACTGAAAAATTCTCAGTTTTGCTTACATACGTCAGTTTTATCTTCATAGGCGAACTGTACAATTAAAACTTTAGTGTTGTATTTGGGCGCCTGTAGTTTAATGTAATTTACAAAAGCGTTACATTATGAAAAACATATTTAATGGTTATGGAATTGTTTTAATGCTTTGTTATCTTGTTTACCGTTTACATCGTTTCAAGTACACTCACAGTTGTTATTGTCGATTGAAAGTAGAGTGTCATTAAATCAAGAGGCTGATTCTCGGAGTTTTTCCAATTGAGATATTTTATTCAATCACTTTTGATTTTACATGTAGTGATATTATTCTGTTATTATTTATAATTTAACAATCGTGATCATAATTACTTTGTATCATAGATATTTCAAAGACAAAGACAAGACAAAGCTGAAAAGATTTCCGCAAATACTATTCGTACTGTTTGCTAAAAGCCGCTAGCTATTTCTCTTCAGTGCTATTCTAACGTGTTACGTTAAGTCTCCGTTGAGCGGAATTGTTATAATATTTGTATTTCATTACAAATAGATTCTTTTGTATTATTTCTGTTCTGAAAGAACCGAGATATAAAAATAACAGATTGTATCCACGTCATGAATAACCTCGCAAAGAGAAACTCGTGTAAATACAAATACAGAGGAATTGTTTCTAGCGATCGTTATTGTTTGATACGACAGGGACCCTACTAAGCTCGCTGGACCGGAATCCTTTAAACACAGTTAAAAAGCCACAAAGGTACGCAATAACGTAATGTTGCCGCACGCCAAACCGAAAACAATTCATTTCTGTGAAACGCAGCCCCCCACCTCGCCTCATCTACCCCGGAACAGCGGTGGCATGGTAGCCGATCCGTGAAAAGCAATTCTTCGCATTGCGTTTGCCTTTTTCACCGTACATTTAATGCGGAATGGTGTAATAGTTTAAGTTAAGTGTCGCTTAATGCATGCATATTTTTAGACAAGTCTTAAATTACAAACCATACGGTTAAAAAATAACTACAACGTATATTCGTTTGTCGTTTGCACGTCGTATTTACAGTGCAAGAAGAAGAAATGGGGACTATCAGAGGGTCTATAAGTCTGATATTACAATGGGGAGAAGGGAATAGATAATGTATTCCCTGAAGTGCATCCCATAAAACAAGTTTCTAAAGTATACATTTTCTATACCAATTTAAAGAATAAAATGTTTTATCTTTTCACAGATTTGTGTTAAAGCAGACATAATGTTAGATAAATGAAAATTAAACGACGGAAATCTTTATAAAAACCTATTTGTCGATGGTCATGAGAAAAATCTGAGAATTACCATAAGGGAACAAGTGTAAATAGAATAACATTTTCTCACGCCGAGAGGTACGCTCCCCTTTTACGCTTGTTATACTTGGTACAATGAGCACACAAAGAAAGCCCAACAAGACTAGAAAAAATCTTCAGATATGATGTAAAATTGCGAAGAACATTGTGTGTTTCATCAAAAGAAAACGCTATGGGGGCCTGTCTATTACAATATTTAGGAACCCGAGCCCGTGTGTATATACGAGTAAGTTAAATTTAATGGCGTGTAAATCGTATAATAAACAACATCGTTTATTTATGTTTTATTGTACTCGTAAATAAAACTTTTCTCAACAATGAAAAGTTGCATCATTTTAAAACAATTGTAAAGGATCTGGATAATTGTTTTATAGTTTTGTCTCATTACGAGACTAGAATGCAGACGTGAACTGAATCTGAAACACAATTGTCAAGTCCCCGACGGGTTTTACAAAACGTTATTCAGTGTAACGTTTAAAATATGTACGAGTATTTTACTTGTACTAATTACAGTCGATTTGAGGTGGAAATAATCTGTATTTAACCTTTTATTTTTGTAAACATTACACCGAAAAACACCAAAAGTATCCCACGACTTATTCTTGTGCCTTTGCGCTACTGGAGTTTGGATGTCAGAGAAGTATATGTTACTGTACACATGTTTCGGCGGTGGAAACTCATTGATCGATCGTTTTTGTCAAGGATTTCAATTCTAATGTTCAAAGACAATCAGAATTAAGTTTGGAAATTATTTAAATAGCCGAGAACCTCTAATTAAACAATTATTCCACGTTATTTGAAATAAGAGTCGGTAAACGGTTATCGCAGTGTTGAAATTAGCATTTTATCGGTGGAATTTTTAGCGCCCGGGGACCCCGAGCATAGATTCAACGGAAATGTTAATTTACATTCTTATATCTTTTCATTTCATTAGCGGTTAAATTAATTACTGTTTGGGTTTTATCGGATTTTTGGACTGCTCTTTATTGTTCAGTAATTAATGACTTTTTGTACAAGTTCTTAAAATGTAACTTCTCATTTTTTCAAAATCATTTTTTTTATTAAACTTGACAACCTTTACTATTAATGTCAATTTTGAAGTTGCATAAATAATCAAAATGTAAAAATAATCACGAAAATTACTTCGTGAAAAATATTCAGATGCTAAAAAATTCAAGATATCACTCATAACTTACAACTATCAATATTTATACCTTCTATAGTCAGATCTAGCGTGAGTCTAAAAAGTATGTTCCTTTCGAATGACAAAAGATAACAAAATTCTCTTTACTGAACGTGTGTTTCTTTCATCCTTTTGAAATACGTTCGACTTACTACACAATAATCCTTTATAAAATAAAAGTCACGGATTTCTGAACAACGACGATATCATTCCAAGCCACGCGATCGAAATACTTGCACCATCCAGTGACATTGTAAGGACGGAAAACGTGGAAGTTATTTTTAAAGAAAATGCCTTCGTGATCCGTTGCAATAAATTCTAACCTTTGATATGTAAGTCTAACAAAGGTTGTTGTAAAATGATCCATAAACCGGTCGTGCTATTGTGTTGTCCAGATTTATGAATAGACCTAAGTGTTACAACGAAATGAGCATTGCTCTTTTCTCTGAACATCTAAACAACAAATAAGGGAAAACAGATGCAGAAGTTGGTCGTATTTATTTATACTTGAACTCCTACAATATGATAGTACTTGACACATCCAAAAACACAATAGCGATAGTCAAAAACGATAAACTAGCACTAAGCTGTATAATTTGTCATTGAAAAATTACACCTCTGTCATTCGAAATAAGATTCATGTTCCATTGCATACAATTGAATGTATTGCACTTAACATAATAAAGGAAAACGGAAAACTCAGAGTGACTTGCTCAAATATAAAAAGGAGATTTATTTCCCTTTTAGCGATAAGGATGGCGTACCTATTGTGGTCTGACTCCCGTCAACTGTCAGATTTTGCGTCGTAACGCGGGCTACAGCAATATGTGAATGTTGCATTTAAATAAATCATGTTAAAACGTTACGGAGATTAGATATCTTTCCGCTCTAAAATACTTGTAGACTACAGTTTGCATTTGAGAAAACATGGTATTCTATACTGTGATATTTTGAACTGCTTTATTGTTTGAGTAAATAATTTAAAATTTTATTTTAGGAAATATTGCCGAAAAACATGACACTTATGTTATAAAAAACCAGAGGTTATGTTTATCATTTAGTATTTCTGATTATTGCTATATAAATCTGAATTATCATAGTCGGTATATCCACAATATTACCAGATGATAATAATCGCAGACTCGGTCCGTTTAATGTGGTACAGCGCTCGTAAATTGGTACTGGTTTCAACGAAATTAGTACTAATGGTCTCTCCAGACACGGTATTGCGTGTTCGTAGCCTGGCACCTACTGATATGGGAAGAGACAGGTGAAATATTTTTATTGCCACATCTAGTAGTTAATAGTAACCATTAAGTCGTTCATTGTTTTGTTTATCTTTTTCGTCACGTAAAATGGCCGAATGTCTCGTGCAATATTACAATTATCTAATTAATTTATTTTAATACATTAATTACCTTCGTTGTAATTTTGACTTGAATTGTAAACATTAATTATAGACGTGTTTTAGTGTAAGGATAAATATAGCAATAGGAAATGATACGTGGAAGCGGTTGACGGATATTGATTACCGCCCACGTTGGGAAAATAAGGATATAGTGACCCAGAGCGTGGGTGGAAAAATAGGCATACGGTTGATCTTATGTTTATTATACTGTATGTACACAAGGTATATGTAATGTCAAGCAAGCCGCATTAAGTCAGCTTGCTTAAGGTTTAGTCACACCTTAGAGAAGGCCTCTTGATGGGGACGTGAAGTGAGCTGATGAAAATATAGTCTATTAGACATTGAATCTGTGATGTGTATTTTAGGGTCATAAAAATTGGTACCATATTATATCTAGCTTTTATTTAGCTATAGAACCACTCAATGTATTTGCAGCACGTTTCAAATATATAATCCCGACATTCCTGTAAAGCATTGCTATAACATTTCACGAACAAATCAACGGTTATAAATTTTGTATCTGTTACTAAGATATATTCGAATCACGAATAGTGTATTATATAATGCTTAGAAATTTGTTATTTGTATAAAATAAGCATCCGCTCAATTTATATTAGCACAGGTGTTTCTACAGGAAGAAGGGGCGTGAAGAGAAATTGAAGTTGTTTTTAATCAAACCTCCCACCGAGCCGCGTCCATGTTATTGGATTTGTTAGAAAAGAGGAAGTCCAATTTGACGCCATTTATGCAGGTAAACTTTTTGTAAGTAGACGCCGAAGTAAAAATAGTTAACAAGCTAAATTCAGCATTTATAAAACTTCGAGGTATAAAATATCGTATTCATTTTGGACATTCGCGGAGTAAGCTTTTTGTTGAATTTAATTCTTCATGGCCGACATAATTCGAATAATAGAAACGAAATGAGGCATTTAATATATATTTTTTTATTTTCACCTAAATACATATCGCCCACAAAGGATAATGAATCTTGCAGACTTTATCGTTGTACGCTATGAAGTTAACATATTACATGTATATTTAATTCACTTCTCTCGTACATCTCCTACTTATATATCTACTTTGTATAAATCCTTCATAACATTTCAATGTATGGAAATAAGGCCGTGAACAATTCTTTTGATAAAAGATTTGGTTCGTTCTTTGTTGACGGTGATGTCGTTTTAGTTTCAAATACAGAATAAAATATTCGATAACCGTTCCCTTGTGAAACGGATCTATCTAAGAATTAGTTTCCTTTGATATTAAAATATCAAAAACGATTATTATTTTATTCTAAAACAACAATTAGATGTACTTTCAAATAATTTCTAAATCATTTAAATAATTAATGTTAACGGTATAGTTCGCACAATGACTGCAGAAATCACAAGATGGCGCCAGCATTAAATTATTATTGCAACGTTCTGGCTTCGGTCTGTTTGAACTCTATGGTACGTGAAATAAACGTTGAATAGTGTCGTATGACTCAGTGAGTTCGGTAACGATCACGAATTGGCGAGCAGTGAGATACGAAATAGTTTGGTGTAACAAAATCCTTAAAAAAACAATTATTTACTAAATAAAATTATCAATGGTAATTTAAAAGTATATTTCTATTTTAGCAAAGCTACGTTGAAGTACTTTAAGTGTTCTTCGTACAACATAATTGTTAAAATTAGAGATTTTATTTTTGACTTAACATTTTATAACAAGTATGAAGGCGGCTAGAAGCTTACTTCAAGTTGCAGTGAAACCTCTTCAATTTATTAGCGAGCTAACAATATTAATGCACCAAAGTGGCATTAAAATTGTTTTAAATATTCAAACAAACACTAATCAGAATACATAAAATATACGTAACAAAAGAGTCGGGCCAATAACGTACGAAGTAAATGTGATTAAAACGGAAACCCATTCAAGAGTTAAAGCGTGGAACGTTGCCTTACTTTGCATAATTGTTTAAACTATCGATTGGATCCATTCTACCATAGTGCGGATTGATCAACCTTTTAGTCTTTTTGCATTGATACAAAATTAACCGTCAAATTAATTAAAAATAAATACAATGTTGTAAATTATTTTGCATTATTATGTTTACGCGCGTGAATCGGCTTAAATCCTCGACACGATTGTATTTGCATTTTAATGTCACGCGAAACTCTTCATATCAACGACTGCCGTCGTCATCGTCGCAGTTGGTAAAACCAATATATTAAAAAAGTCTTGTTTGTTTTTTTTAAAGAGCTGCAATTTGTTCATCTTTAAGTATTAGTTCTACAAGTTGTATTTTTATTCTTAGTCTATTTAAAACAATGTACCTCTTGTAAAATACTAATCTAAAATTCTCACTAAAACAATATTAAATTAGTGTCTTATTTGCACTTATTACATCATTTGTTATATTTGGATATACCATAATATTATTGAAAATAAATAAGTTGTTTCAACATTTAATTGATTGAAAAATATATTGTTAATAGTTAAATATTTAAGTTTGTAGTAAACTTCATCCGGAAGCCGCATTGCGTTTACTTATCGTCCTCGAGTAAACTCTTAGTCGAGTCGGTATAGTTAATCTTTGCTTAGCTTTTAAAGCTGTTTAATAATTACTTTTAGGATTAAATATCGTTTATGTTTAAACAGGTTTACACGTGTTCGGTTTGTATTTTAAATGTTCTTATAATAAATACATTTTGTATTTAAAAACACAAACGTTTAATTTGTTATTTAGTTTTGTTCCTTAGTGAGACACAAATGCATAATTATAATTACAATTTAATAAAGATCAATACAGTCGAACCTGGATAAGCGGGAGCCCATGGGACCGCGACATATTTCTCGCTTATAGAGGTTTAGCGCTTACCGATGTTTTAGTGTATTATTATTTAACTAACCTAAACCTACAGTCTGAAGGAAGTAAACGGGCACAGTGGGAGAGTTGAGCCAAAGCGGGTATCTACATATACGTTGTAACGTTGGCTAAAAATGATTAATGTTCAGGTACCCTTGTCCCGAAAAATCGCGTCATCCCTTCGTCCAGTTTTTAATATAATTACCGCCAGCTTTTGTTTACAGCCAATGGTCCCAACGAAGAAGAGAATTGATACGAAGAAAATAAAATATTAATGTATTTTTTTAAATTATAAGTATCTTTAACAAAGTTTACTTCACTATATAGAAAAAGCTTGCAAAGTAATACTTCAATAAGAACGAAGTATCTGAGCAAAGATATGTGAATGAAATAAAAATTCTGTTTGATATTTCAACGTAACAATAGATCGAACAAACTGTCGCTGGACATAGCGTTTAAGCACAAATCACTTTTGTATGTGCTCCTGTGCAACGTTGGCTCACTTCCATATTACGCTACTTGTAGTTGCAAACGTCTATAAATTTTCTATTTGTCATTTATTCAAGAGGAAAGAAACTTAAGAATTTAGTTTATCTCGTTTAAAACCACGTTTCTCTTTTCTTACTATACTAAAAAATGTATTGTAATTGTGTATTCATGGACTAAAATCAGAAGTCAGAGCTGTTCTGAAACGCGTTCACGTATGAGGTTCGATGCGTTTTTTTTAAAAAAAGAACACACAATGCAACTGTCTATTCCAGATTTTTGGGGACTCGTTGAGAATACAAACGACACATTCTTTTTTAATTTACGAGGAATTTTAATATTATGGCTGCATTCGTGTAAAAAGGTGGGAAGATGCTCTAAAAGACAAGTGACTGTCAACTCTTAGATGAAGAACTCGTGGACAGAGCGATGTGAAAAAGAGATAGAGTTAATTTAATGTGGTGTAACATGACGTAATAAACACCGTTAGAAATATAAGTTTAGAACGGTACAGAAGACTCAATAGTGTTCAAAGATTATTGGAAAGTTACAAAGTTTCGCAGTAGCCAGCGACCCAGTCTCTAATCTTGTGCACAATGGACACGAATTGTAAGACTTCGTATATTGTGAGACGTCTTACAGTTGACATTTTATATTTTGTTCCGCATAAATTCTAAAAATAAAATTTAACTCAATATTATTTTAATATTCATTATTTCATTTGGATATTAAAAATGTTACGAAATATATTTTTGTCTTAAAGTATTTAAGATAAAATCGTAACTATTTTTTGGGTAAATAATATGAATATTTTAAGTCTTGCAATATATCTTTGTGATAACATTATCACTTAGACTTGATTATTATAATTAATTAATACAAAAAGCTATGTTATAAATATTCATCGTTTTACAATAAAGGTATAAGCCTGCATTCACACTTATTTAATAACAGCGTTTACGTTCTTTTAACGTTCATTACGATCACAGTAAAATTAATTTTGTTTTTTTTAGCACTCAAAATCCAAAACTGCGCGATTTACAAGCACCGCCTTGTGTACAGATGCATGGAAATATATTTGTTTTATCTCAAAGCTTTTTTAGCGTGCGTTGAAATACCGCCCGTGTAAATGCGGTCTAACACTATTTGATAGGGTGACGTCTACGTGATATGAATGTCGGATAACCGGATGTCATGTTCGATTAGCATCGTAAACAGACAATCAGAGTGTAGACGATACTCGTATGTCGAGTGTTTGCTAACACCACGTCGGTACAATTCCCGAGTGCTAACAGACGGTTAGCTTTGTTGTAGAGTATACAACTCAAATATCTTGAGCTAGTTTAAGGGTGTCGCGTGCTTAGATCGTTTTAGTTGATTTAATTTTATTATAAAGTTCATGACATAACGCTAATCCTATAGTAAGCATTGCTTTCAGTTTTTTTGTGGAATTTTGAGTATTTGCTAGGTCTCATTATTAAAGATGATCTTAGTTATTTATAATATTAAGCCGTCACGGCCGTATGTTCAAATACTTCGTTACGTAAGCGTCGCTTAAAATCTAAGTGGCATCAAAATTAAACAAGATCGCCATAAAATTTGGAGTTTAAGCATGGACTTAACATGTATTACATGTTCAGTCTATGCTTTCAGTAACATATGTTTTAAAATATAAAACGTTTTTACAATTCTTATAAAATTTATTACAATCTGATTAACTATTAATATAATCATTATAACGTAGAACTAAAATCTACAACTAAATGTATAACGGTAACTCGTAAATACATTACGTCGGACAGTGTTGTAGCAATTGCGTGTAGTAATTGAGTTCTCTACGCCTATGCTACGCCAGTGCTACGCTTGTCTACGACGCAAATTATTATTCAGTTTGAATACGTGTTACGACTTAACCGTTGTCTATCAATTGATAACAAAAATATATATTAATTAATTGCGTAAAATGGCATGTAGTTTAACACAGAAATAGTAATAATATTTAGACAATTCACACAGATAACTGTTTTTATTAAAACAATTGATGGCGCCAAATACTCCATTTAGTAGTAAAAGTAGTAGTAGGGGCTATGATTCCGCAACTCCACGACGTGCGCTTATTTTGTGTGAGGTCAGGTCTTAGATCGCTCCAGCCAACCCAGCTCTCTAAAGAAACCCAGCAGCCCTTTTATGTTGCTGGTGATCTCTGGGAGCGATCCCAGCGTGCCGAGATATTTAACCCTGTAATTGGACACTGCTGGGCTGCGTTGTATTGTCATGTGAGAAGCTGTTTTTTCCTCCTGCATGCACGCTCTGCAAAGAGGACTCTCAGTAATGCCAAAACTCTATTAAAAGTATATTATGTAGCCTATGTGTTATTCCATACGATATTCTAGTAACATTGTTATAACCGCAAGCGTCGCCTCTGCACCCATTTCAGTGAAATAAGAAAGTGTTAACCGATTCACTTTAATGGTATAAGAGTTGCAAATGTTATACCTGGTTTATATTCTTGCTTGTATATAACTATCTGTGGGGTTTGCATTTAAGCACCACATTCTTACTTTCAAAACGGAAACTGATTTTTTATTATAATTTTATTTCGAATGTTTCTAAAATCAGTAAATTTCATCTTATAAGATTAGTAGCTGTCGTTCGCGACTTCGTCGGCGTGGTAAAATAATATAGCCTAAATTATTCGGAGGAGCTTTCTAATAGTGAAAGATTTTTTGAAATCGGCCTAGTAGTTCTTGAGTTATTTCAATACATACAAAAATATAAAAATACAAAAATACATATTTCCTATTTATAATATTAGTATAGAAGTATCGATGACTGAATAATCACTATTTATTTTATATATTTTATTACGAAATAAGATGTAAGAGACGGTATATGCATTATGTTTCAATTTATATCTAAAGTTATATTTTTAATTGTAAAACGCGATATCATAATAACGAATTTTGAACAATGAAGCGTACAAATTATGTTAATTGTTGTGTTAATAGATAATTATGTTAATAGGATTATTATCGCATTGGTATCAGCTAGCAATATAGCAAACATAATCTAATTTAAATATGTTATGTATCATTTTATAAATAAACTAGCTGTTACTCGCGATTTCGTCCATACGGAATTAAAGCATATGTTACTCGGGAATAATCTACCTTTCGAACGATGTAAGTTTTTTTATAATCAGCCCAGTAGTTTTAGAGTTATTTTAATACATACAAAAATACAAATCTTTCCTCTCCATAATATTACTAGCTGTTGTTCCTAATTCGTTCACGCGGAATTAAAAAAAAATATAGCCTATGTTACTTTCTAACGGTAAAAGAATTTTTAAAATCGGCCCAGCAGTTTTTGAGTTATTTCAAAACATATAAAAAAAGCTTTCCTCTTTATAACATTAAGTATAGATATTAAGACACTAATATGAAGTATAAATGCGAAAGATAAGATGGAGAGATGGATGTTTGTTACTTCGGCTTGTCGAATCTTGATGAAAGGAACAGATGTTGAACATTGTCTGGAAGGACACATAGGCTACTAAGATTTTTAAATTCTTGACGGAAGAAGTCACCAGTAAAAGCTAAGAAATCAATAATAAACCTTTCGGGATTTTATTTTCACCTATAAAATGACAGTAAATCGTTCAATACTATCGGGATTAACTTAGCTTTTATTTCAAGACTACACAGAATTGAAATTTATTTTCAATTTCCAATTTTTGTCCGCAAAGTCGCAAGAGATTACTAAAGTTCAATAGGTAAGAACATAATAATATCTATTGTGTAAGAGCGTGGTGGCTCAGGGGTTTAGCTCTTGACCAATAAACTGCATACCCCGAGTTCGAATCCCGCCATGTAACAATGTGTTTTTCGATTTTCATATGTACATATTTACCGACGCTCTCAGGTGAAGGAAAACATCGTGATGCGACTTGCACATATCGGCGAAGAAATTCAAAGATGTGTATGTGTATTCACGCACAATATGCGCTAGTCGTGGAGTTGCGGAAAATGGAGCCCATCATGGGTCAAAACCTTTTAAACATTTAATATCTATTGTGTTTTCGAATACTATTTTAATAGAACAACATAGGATTCTTCTAACTTCTAAGAATTATTAACTAAACTTAACACGTTAAGTTCAATATTTTCTCTAAATATTATCTCAGAAACGACTTTTGGTTTTGTGTTACTTGTAAATAGCATTTATTAAAACACATCGACTGTCATTTGAATAACAGTATCTTATATTTCCATTACAAAATATCTAAAAGGGAGAATAATTTGCACGCACTTTGGTAAGTTAACATTTATTCGATACGATTGTTTGATCACGCTTTGTTAACTTTTATTCCCATACAGTATTTTGTACGTTTTGTTTAAATTCTTACACAATAAATACCATAATACTCATCTTACATGATTATTGTGTTTCCAACATTATTTATAATAACATCAAGGGCGACATCAATTTGTTTCTATTAAATATTTCGTCAGTGAAGACCCAGCGTTAATTGCACTTCATAATTCCCAATATCGTGTCAAACTAAGCGCAACATTGACTGGTCATTAGCGACGAATTTTCCCTCATTAATCTTCATCGGGCACGCAGACCGTAAGAACGGTGTTTTGTTAGGCAGGTAATGTTTGATGAAAGTAGCTGATCAAGGGGCTTATATTTCAAATGAAATGTCATGACTGACTTCAAAGGAAACCTAATTGTCTATTTTCTTGTACAAAATAAACGACGGATCCGTTCCATTAAGGCATTTGGTACGCAAAAGGCCCCCCGGGTTAAGTTTAATAATTAAAATGTGCAGAGAACAATGATAAGTCTCGCTTTGGCCAATGTTTATTGACGGGCAACGCTGTGAACCCTTTGCGATTTCAATTTGCAAAGGTCCCGGCCGACTTCTGTTACCTCTCTCGCCCCATCGTATAAAAGGGACGTAAAGATTCAATGTTACCTCGAAAGATAAAGAAGGAGTATTGTGCTTTGAGGTATAATCGTAAATATTTTAAACTCTATTGAAGACAACTGTACGTGATATTATTATCTCAATGTAAGTGTAACAATTTAATGTTACGATTTAATCCTATGAGTTAGTAGAATTTTATTTATATTTTTCACATTCAAGATACCTGGTATCTGAAGAATCACGGTGACTGGTATTTTTGAGTCTGATTCAAGTAAAAGCAGTTTTGTTTGAAACAAAATAGTACGTTCCTAATGTAATACAGTTTCATCAAAAATTACTGCCAGCGCTGCTAGTACACGTACAATAGTCGTAAAGGTGTCTGCCTCCCCTCCCCTACTCCCTTCTCACTCATGCCACCTCTACAACCATCTAACTCGAGGAACGCCACGAGACTTCTAGAATATTTAAGAGATTCCATTCCAATGTGTTGTTAGTATACAATGTTGTACTATAATACTGTTATCGGAAATTACAATCTACATTTTTAAAAACTTTCTGGATTTACATATATGATTATGTACAATTTTGTTTTAGAGTAGGCAATTTGTAGCTGTTTATAGCCGAATTACTTTGTCGCTTAACAAACAAAATGGGTATGATTAAGATGTTTTTTACCAGCTTGTCACGGTGTCTATATTTAAGACAGATTAAATATATTTTACTGCCTTTCACATAAAATATCTAAAAGAACAATAAAACCAAACATTTTATGCCTTTATCTATAATCTATACTAATATTAAAAAGTGAGAAACTTTGTATTTTTGTTTTTATTGAAATAACTCAAGAACTACTGGGCCGATTTCAAAAACTATTTCACCGTTAGAAAGCTACATTGTCCCGGAGTAACATAGGCTATATTATTTAATTCCACGCGGACGAAGTCGCGTACAACTGCTAGTACATATCAAAGGTATTAGATACATGTAATTTATACGAACAGAGATTAATGCAATCACGTTGAAAGTAATGGTATTTTAATCAAATCAACTGTAAAGAATAAATCGATATTAACCGCATTAACTTGGTATAATGAACGCGTAAACTAATTTGCATCGCATGCAAATAATGTTTCGTTCGCTGAAAACTAATTATATTAAATCAACAGTGAAGTCGACTGTACTCTTTTAACAACGTATAATAGCAATTGAGCTTATTGTAAAAGTATTCAGTCGATATTCTACGGGGAGATCGTTGAAAAAAAAGCTAGCACGAATCGGTAATTAACACAGGGCGAGCCAGTCGACTAGCGCTGACCATTGTCGCTTTGGAACGAAATAAAACAAGCGGTCAGCCGGCATTGTTCACAGAGGGTGACGCGGAACAGCAGTGGAAGTTCGCGTACGATATTGCAATATGAACGAGCCAGTGAACACGCGAACTTCGCCATAAATCATACAAGTTAGCATAGTAATATTTGTTTGGGAAATAAATAAATATAAACGAAGAGGCCCTGAGGGCTTTCCTCTCTCGAGGCCTCATTTGAATTTCATAAAGGCGCTGTATTAAAACAATCGCTGTAGCTACAGAGAAAACAAAAAGGTGCACTCCGCTTTTCCTATAAGGCTCCCTCGAGATAAGTTTAAATAAAATGCTGACTGTGTTTAAGAATAATGTGAATGTAAAAGATAAAAATTGCCCATTTCTCTAACATTATTATGATTTTTTCATAAGGTAGAAAAGTGGCGAAGTGCATTGTTGTTGACAGTAAGTAAGGAACAATATTTGTGTATTAGGGAAGTTCGGAAGGATATTTACCAATAAAGTGGCGAGCATTAGGCGAACGCTCCGCGCTGCAACACTCGCAGAAGTTATACATTGTTCGCTTATTGTTCTCGCACAGGAAGTTTGATCATAAAACTTTATTTAACGCCCTTAACTTAGTTAACAATATCAATTATTCTTAACTTTGTGCGAACCGATAGTTTTAATTAGAGCTTGCAATGCGACTGCGGAATTGTATGAATTTTCTGATTAATGCTCAGTAAGTGTTATTAGTATAGTTTCTTCGTTGCATTTGCGAGGGAAGTGTATTTTCCAGCTGCTATTTTACACACGGTTATGTTACGTTAATGTTGTGTATTTATAAGCTGGTGACTTTAAAACCATGTTTTATATTTTAAAATGATACATTTGATTACAAATGTATAAGTATCCTTTACTATTATTATCTAATCTATTTACAGTTTTTGTATAACTTTAAATCGTACAAAAATTGTACGTTTTTTCTCTACAAATCTCTCCTACTTCAAAAGATTTTACGCGTTATTTATGCGCTACTTTATCTTCGGAGTTTATAATACTTTAAAAGATTTTTGAGGATAAAAAAGTTTGATTGAGTATAATCGTAGCATCGGATGCTCGGGAAATCTCCAATAATGCGAATTTGTCCTCATCAAAGGAAAATGACGGGCGATTCAGTAAGCCACCAAGGCAGCTGGCGGTGTGGGAGTACTTCGTGTCAAATCCACGTCAAGGACTTCAAATTACACCCGCTCCCCCTACCCCAACCTGCTCAATAACATAAACCCCCTTATGATAAATGTAAGGAAAATTGAAATCACGTTTCGTTTTCGTCAGTAATTCCGTGAGACTACCGACGAGGTATAGACGCATAAAAGACTGTTTTGTGCGATGTAATATCAATATTCAGAGGCTATACATCGCTTTCAATGGAACGTATTCAAGTATTGTATTCTTGTTTCTATCAAAAAACCATCACGGCTTCGGGAATAATGTAATCCAGTGAAAGTCACTTAAGCCGTCTATTAAATAATTTCGACGTTATTTGTTTTCCCCTCCTTTCACCTGGGAAGTACCTAAATATATTTGTTATTATATTAAACAATTCTTTATTTATGAACGAAGTTACTGTGCAATAAAATGGATACATAAATATTATTTATTATAGTTTTATTTGAGAAATTTCTGGAAACGGTTACTGTTTATTATTTTGGTGCCTTACATAATATTGAATTATTTAAGACATTTTTTCTGCATATGTTTCTTTCTTATAATCGTGAACATACAAGGAATGATAGAGTTATTTAAAATCTTTAATACATTATCATAGAAGTCAATACAAAATAAAGCCCATATTATGTAATTTACTTATTTTTGTCTAATACTAACACTAAACGCTACAAGTATTTAAATAGCTACTAAGTAAAGTGTAGTAATATTTCAATCGCCCATACTAAAATCGCCTGTCTTCGGAATCATAAATTTTCATACCCTTACTTTAATCAATTATCCTTTATATACGCCCAAACCACAGAATACCAATTAAGGCATCTATTTTAGTTGTCGTTTTTCACGCGGATAAACAAGCTTTGTTTTTGCGTACTCAATCAATATGTAAAATTGAGTAATCATCCATTAACAATGTTTGCGTATCGCTATAAAATTTATATTAAAGCTGAAATACAATGCGTGTATGTGTCAAACCGATAATTAAACAGTAAATTTAGCAGAAACAAACAACTGAAAATGTTCAGCGGTTATTATTCTCGTACGCGGCAAAATGATACGCCTATCGATCGGTCAAATTAAAATATGTCCAAACATCGAAACGACAGTCCTGAAGTTTTATTAAATACATCAATTTTATCTAACAAAATAAGCATGAACTAAAGATAGGACACTACAAAGAGGATGCGTTCTAACGCTTTAGTTTATCTAACACACCGCTAGTACAAGTCACACATAAATGGTCACAACACAACTGATCATTCAACTCACAGCTAGCACAAGTGGTCACTAAACAACGGGCTATTAACTCAATGTTAGTGCATATGGTCATAACACAACTGATCATTCAACTCACAGCTAGCACAAGTGGTCACTAAACAACGGGCTATTAACTCAATGTTAGTGCATATGGTCATAACACTACTGATCGTTCAACTCACAGCTAGCACAAGTGGTCACTAAACAACGGGCTATTAACGCACTGCTAGTGCAAGTGGTCATAACGCAACTGATCATTCAACTCATAGCTAGTACAAGTGGTCACTAAACAACAGGGTTTTAACATAATGAAAATGCATCATCTCAAAAGACAACTGATCATTCAACTCACAGCTAGCACAAGTGGTCACTAAACAACGGGCTTTTAAAACAATGTTAGTTCAAGAAGTCACTAAACAACAGATCTTTTAACGCACTCCTAGGTCGAGTGGTCAAGACACAATTGATCATTTAACTCACAGCTACCACAAGTGGTCACTAAACTACAGCGTATTAATATTACGCTAATTCATAACTTCAAAACACAACTAATCATTCAACTCACAGCCGGCACGAAAGGTCACTAAGCAACAAAGTATTACCACAATGCTGGCGTGTCTGGTCAAAAACACAACTGATCATTCATCTCACAGCTAGCACACTTGGTCACTAAACAACAGCGTATTAACACAATGCTAGCACACGTGGTCACTAAACAACAGGTTATTAACACAATGATGTTGCATGTGGTCATAACACAACCGATCATTCATCTCACAGCTAGCACACGTGGTCACTAAACAACAGTGTATTAACACAATGCTAGTTCAAGTGGTTACTAAACAACAACGTATTAACGCAATACTAGTTCAAGTGGTCACTAAGCAAAAGATCTTTTAACGCACTTCTAGCAAGTGGTCACTAAACATTAGGTTACACCCAGATGAATACCAATGACACCTCACTCTTAAAATGGGCATACACACTTTGACAAAGATAGAAACAAAAAACTTCCAATTATACACACACACAACACATTATTCTCCTATCGGTATAGAAGCCAAAAAAGTTGCGGACTACTAAGCATCTATTTTTAATAGAAAAAAAAATGGTTGAACTGTTGTATGTTTGATAGCCTCTCCCGAACTACTGAACGGACCTCGATGAAATTTTCCACAGATGTAGAACGTAGTAGAAGACCGCATAGGGTACTTTCTAAATAGTTTTTCTTTAATTCCGCGTTTGTTTTTAGGTATTTTAAAACATAAGATTCCTTTTTCAAGATCGATATTGTATTTACTGCAAAAAAATTATTGGATATTTTTAAATAAGTGTTGCTTGAATAATTCATTTTTCTTTATAAGTCTGGCGCATGTTTTCTTTAAATAAAAGTTCACTATACCAGACCGTTGGTAAACATGTTAATATAATAGAAGCAAAATATTGAAAACGTGCGGTTGAATTTAAATAGTATCAATTTATTTAGAACGGTGAATTCTTTGAAGTCGGTGATCTTATAACGAATTTAGAATATATCTCAAATCATTCTAGAAAAATAACATGCTTATAACGTGGGCTTTATTTCGTCTTATTCAAATGTTATTTCTTTTTAGTCTTTTGCAATTCCCTATCTGAACCTTAAAGCGTTAATTTTCATTAGCTTGTTTTGAATGTATCAGACAAAAACATTAATAATAAGTGAGTTTGTTTTACAAAAATAAACCTGACAACAGGCAAATTTAAGCTACATTAAGGTTCAAACTCCTATGAACATCTTAGAATTGAATGCGAGTCCCTGTCGAACCTTTGTCATTTTAATCATACTTCCGATCTTTCAAAGTTATGTTATTGAAATATGTTCAATTTCCTTCGTTCTAGGAGTTCGTAATTTTCTGCGTGTTGCCGTATTTGGTATGTACCATTATATTCCACAAAGCCCTTGAGAGAGCTGTAATTTATTTTTACGTTACATTAATTATTTCGCATTAGAAAATCGCTAGTAACTTAAACGTCAGGTCGCCTTTATTTTAAACAGTACGTAAAACCTGTCGTTGGATGTCCTGTTATATGGTTGGATCGTCGAATTTTGTAACTTTTTTTGTTATGAGGGAGAAATCTTAAAAATAATTAAGAATTCTGTAAGTAACTTGGATTTGGAAAAATCCTTTGAAGTAAAAGATCTCAAAAAGCTACAGGAACGGACAAAAAATCATAACGATATAATTTGTGTTTTCAAGCTGTCAATACCACAGTTTTTACTACCCGTAAAACTCTTAAATAATGTTTTTTTCAATAAGAACCAATGTCAACAAGATTTAAATTTTATTTCAACTTTTTTAGCTGACTTAAGTTCATTAAAACTGATCGGATTCCTGACCATCCTTTCCTCAATGCCTTTGATAAAGTTTTCAATCGAAATACCTATCTTAGATGTAAATTCAAAAGTCGTCACAATATTTATTATAAATGGATTTAAAAATATTGTAAAGGAAAAGAAGACATTAATTTTACAATACAATGGAACAATAATTTTAATACTGTCATTTATGAATTGAGCACGAAATGTCATTTTGAAATTATATGGCCCCAAATTACACGTTCGGAAGACACGAAAAGCCACCGCCGCTTAAGCTAAATACATCGAACGGAGTTAAAACTGTTTGCTGTCCGTTGCTAGGCAACACAGAATTTCATGGTTAATTATACTCAGGTATGATTACAATTATCGCTTGCTTTTGATATTTTGAATTTATTGGTGTTAATATTTCATTGCATAGTATTTATTAAGATGGATGTATCTTTGTTTGAAGGTATCTCCAGAACGGCTTAACGGGTCTGTATAAAATTTTGCACAGATGTAGAATAAAGTTTGCAAGAACACATAGGCTTCTTACTTTTGTTTTATTTTCTCGCAGACGGAGTCGCGGGCAATAGCTCGTATGGATATAAACGTTGAAACAGTAATCCTAAAGTAGCCCGACATTAAAAACTGACTGGATATTATTTATTATTTTAAAAATAAAGAATAAACTTTTCTACATGCTTAATTTAAAAACATATTCCCTAAAGGATTAATATTTATTGCTGTCTGATGTTATCTTAATACGAATATGTTTTTTTATTATCATTAAGTTTTTTACAACGTGGATACCGCGTTTGCGAGAATTTTCGTTGCGAAGAGCAATAAAAATACCTCCCGTCAAATCTGAGCTGCAGTTATTCATTCGAAATGCCATCATGGCTATTTTGTAACAATTCACCCACGAATTATAATAACTAAGTGTAATATTTTTATACGTAAATTGTTTATTTGTAGAAAATTTTAACATCTTCGTCAAGAAACCTTATTTACAAATAGAAAAAAAAAATGGTTTCTTTTTGTTAAGATTTTTCGAGAGTATGGTTTCTTGGTGGTGTAATTAAAACTTACTTCGAAATATAAATTCCTTGTAAGAATTAAATAAAAATATTTATAAAAAATATTCAATACTAATAATTGTTTCCCTGAGATATTTATTTCTATAAATATCAATATATCAAGTCCTCATCTAATAAAAATGTATTTTCATCAAAAAATATTAATATAAGAGGAATATTCATATGTTAATAAACGAGGTTTATAACATAGAGTGGAATACGCCTTCGTATTAAAGGATAATTGATTTAGATCCATCACCAGCTCACTATACGTCCCCACTGAGGAGCGCGGAGCCTACCCCCTAAGGGATGACTAGGCCATGGTCAACCACGCTGGCCCAGTGCGGGTTGGTCGACTTCACACATATCTTTGAATTTCTTCGCCGATATGTGCAAGTTGCATAACGATGTTTTCCTTCACCGTAAGAGCGTCGGGTAAATATGTACATGTGAAACGAAAAACATTGGTACATGACGGGATTTGAACTCGAGACCTGCAGATTACAAGCCAAGAGCTAAACCCCTAAGCCAGCGACGTATTTATATATTAAAATATATTTATAATGCAAGCTCCGTTCATATTTCCAACCGGCATTGCTCCGGTTGTTATACAGCCAGTATTATGGTACCAAGAAGTTTTTAATAAAACTTCGCCATGAGTGTGGCACGAGTGAGTCGACTCATACAAGAAATACTCATACGACATATATAGGCATATCTTATCTATATATATAAAAGAGTAAACTGACTCAACTATCAACGCACAGCCTAAACTGCTGGGTCTAGAGAC
>QDHC01001533.1:500894-537161 GCA_013186455.1 Papilio dardanus tibullus | reverse complement strand
GAAGTTTTTAATAAAACTTCGCCATGAGTGTGGCACGAGTGAGTCGACTCATACAAGAAATACTCATACGACATCCTTTTTCAGGCATATCTTATCTTTGAATATTTAACCTAACAATCACGTTATCTTGTTCAGTTTGTAAGTTTTTTTTCATTATAAAGTAACATTTTTAGCCGACTTCAAACAGAAAGAGGATATCAAGTCAATGAGTTGTTTTTAATGTTATAAATATTACAACGTTACGATGGATCGATGGATGTTTAGTTTAAACGTTAGTTAATTTATAATGGCAGCTTTAGTTCTCTTAAGTATTGTAGGTAACCAGAAAAAAGAAGGGCTCGATGTTCAATGCTAATAAGAAAAAATGTATTTGATTTAGTTAACGAGAAAGAATACATTTATATATATGATAAATTATGAAACCGTTGCATGAAAAAAAGGAAATTTAAAATTGAACATACGCCAATCTGAAAACCAATCACGAATAACTATTCACTTAAAATAAAAACATGTCAGTTGAATGGAATCGAATCGCCTGTAATTCAGACATTGACTCCGATTTTCTCTATATCCCACAAATGTCATGTCATGTCGAAACGTCACGCTACCGAACATGACGTGATCCAATATGATTTTATACGGCATTCGAGTTCTTGATGGGACAGTCGGTATGTTCCGGTCCTCGTTTCAGATTTTCCAAGTAAAGATTAATCTTAATGGAAGGTGTTGTCTCCGTTACCTTTAATAGCAATATTAAATAAAAATATATCTCAGCCATATTATTTAAAATGTTTTTCAGGTATCAAATAGTTAATTTATAAAATTCTACGTCCATTGCGTCAGACCAGAATATTGAAATACCATTTAAAAAATCATGACACGTTTTGATTTAAGTTAAATTTAATTGATGTAACTTTTATGATTAATACAATTATTATTTAAGTAATTCTATTATCAAATTACTGAGAAGTTAAATAACTTATTTTAAAATTAAAATGCTCAATAAGAACATGTATATCTTATGTAAATAAAACACGTAACTATCAGTTAATTGTAAAAACAAAAAAACGTTAAAATATTTTAATGTCAAGTGCTTGAATTTCTACCGGAAATTGTCTCGCGAACGAGACAATGTCTCCTTTGGATTATTGTCAATTCAGTACGTCATTTCCGGTTTATCAAAACATCCCGTAATTATTCGGAAATTGACAAATGTAATAGAGAGGGTTGTCTTATAGGATTACCTGCAAAATTTTAAGGAGATCACAAATGGGATTAATGCGTAAGTGTGTATTAATATCATTAGAAGAATATCCAACATGGCGTCGAATTAAACAAGAATATAACCCCAAAAATAACTTTTAAACTATTAAATAAAAGATGCCATAGAATCTATGTAATGTTGTTTATTATTGCTAATATTTTTTTCTATGTCTATAATAGTGTTTTATTTTATTTTAATATTAGTTTGTGACGAACTCGGAGTTGAACTACATCTGGTTGGTTAACTTTAATGTAAACTATTAACAGGTAAGTAACGAATTGAAGTGTGGTAACTTTTTTAAACGTTGCACAAGGGACATACAATAAAGCGTGAAATGGCAACGACACGAGGGCTGCGCTCCGCACAGTTTTTAGTACAAAATCGGGGAGTGTGCGTGCATAAAACACTTTGCAAGTAATAAAATTAAGCGCGTCCGACTGCTACGCGAAAGCCACGTAGTGAAAAATAAACTGTGTGAAAAATAAAATACTAAAAAATATGAGCAAACGAATGCTTTAATTATTGCACTTGTTTAAATTTGTTCGAATATGAACAGAAATTAAAACATAAAACAACTAAAGAATGGTCAGTGAAAATGTAATACTTGAACATCTCTATTCAATGAAAAAGCTTCGTTTTTAAACCAATTTATTGTATTTTAAGAAGTTTCCTATAATTGTTGAATACATTAACAACATGTCCGTGCAACTATGTTTAAAAATGCTTCGAACGGTTCATGTCAAATAATTCGAACCACTTTTGTTAACAAACTATTAGGGAACAAGCCAAAACGCTTGGTAATTTTAATTGGAGCGAAGCATTGAACTTTGCTATTTGTCAGACTTATCGCAATCACAACATTTATTACAACGAACGTTAAGGAAGTTTTAGCTTCAAACTGATCGAAACGAGACGGTTGTAAAATTAAAAATATACAAAACACTTATCAAAAAACAACTAAGTCATTTAGTCGAATTATCCGAAATCATGAAAATATAGCTTCATGATTTCTTCTTGTATCGCTAATGTATAGTAATTCATAAAAATCCTAAAATAATTAGCAAGCTCTTTCTCTTTATAATTTTATTTTCTTTTCCCTCCAATTTACTAAATTAATATTTATGCAAAAGCAAAGAGGTAAAACAACTTACACAAAGTTAAATATGTTTTGTATATATCCTAAATATTAAAAAAAATATTAAAATTCATAATATAGAAGCAAGTAAAATATTTATTTGGAATATTCGTGAGCAATTATTTCCACATGAGCACGATAAGCTCCGGTTTTGTGATTTGATTATTCCTCCACTTGATTGCTTCGTATACGTCAATAAAAAAAATTGCTTGAGTACTTATATAATTTCCAAAATATTTTTATACTCGTAATATTTAGAAATATGTTACAAAAATCAAAATTAAGAAAACTTACTCTCGAGTGCAGAAAATGCATAAAAGACAGATTCAATACAATAGGTTTGTTGTAACATATGGTTGAAGAACGATCGCATTTATTGTACGAATTCGCATCATTTTGAACTAACATCGATGTAACAATAGAATGCATATCAGTGGGGCTACCCAAAGTACTTTTCGATCGGCGATATCGCTGATGGAATTGACAAAAATGTATTAAACTGACATGGACGTTCGATATCTCACATGTGACAATCACATGATTTTACCGAATGCCAATGTCAGTTTCATAAATTTTTGACGTTCGCTATCGATTCGCTTCGTTGCGAATGTACTTTAGATAGGCCCCCTGTACACAAAGCGCCATCGGGGAAATTATATGCCCATTAAAGACCGCCCCGGGGAATCCCATATTGAAAATCGGTCACCAACATAATCGGTGAACAAAATAATTCTAGAAGTTTCGTAGGAATATCATAAATTCTTCAATTTCTGATTAGTTTTTACACAAGACTATAGTTGAAGCTCACCAATTTAACATTAATTAATAACGAAATATTCACATTAAAATATAATTAATTTCATAAACAGTAACAGTTCAAAAGACGTTTTAACAAACAAAAAACCTCTGAAATTATTCAGGACGAAAAAAAAATTACACGAAGTAACAAAATTTTTCAGTCGCTGAATCTGCTTACACATAATTACCAGAGTTTATAAATACGAAAAAAAAATACACGGACGTATAAAGTAGAACGGGGGACTTAAGACCTCTGAAATACGAGGGAACATTATTTATTCCAGGGGCCTCCTACCGTTTTAATTCGAATTTATGTATGTACATTAAATAAAGAAGCTTACATCCCACCGCCGACATGGACATCCCTTTGTACGATTATCTTCATGTTTAGAAATTATACCACCTAATGACGTTTTACATTAATATTAGCTGTTGCTCGCAATTCGTCCGCGCGGAAAATATATAACCTATGTTACTCAGGGATAAAGTAGCTTTCTATCGGTGAAAGATTTTTTGAAATCGGCCCAGTACTGTTTGAGTTATTTCAATACATACAAAAATACAAATCTTTACTCTTTATAATATTAATATAGATAAAATAACTCGAACTAACTATTGCTCAGAATTTAAAGATCACAATGATATCAAATGCACATTTCAAAACGTTGAACAACCATAAAAATGGTCGCTTTTGTAGCTTTATCAAAGACTAGCTGTTGTGCGCGACTTCGTCCGCGTGCAATTAAATAATATAGCCTATGTTACTCGGGGATAATGTAGCTTTCTAATGGTGTAAGAATTTTTGAAATCGGTCCAGTAGTTCTTGAGTTATTTCAATACAAACAAAAATACAAAAATTCAAAAGTGCAAAGTTTCTCTCTTTATAATATTAGTATAGATTATTGCTGTTAACCAGCAAAGGTCTTCAACAGTGGTAAAATCACATACCAATGAAACAGGGTTACACAAATAACTATTATTAAAATACAAAGATGTTAACAAAATAATATTCGGGTCTGCAAATTAAAGCTGGAATTCACGAGCTTTAAAAACAGTAATAACAGTGACATCCGGTTTTGTCAACACTGTCATAAACAATGACAATGACAGAGGACGTGACGAACCCTTATTAAATGTTCTCTACCGAAAGGACATTATTTGAAACTATGCTTGATAAAATATGATGTTCAAAATAATGTTTTCCGCCCTTTTTGCGTTAATAACAAATTATCATCAGTTAAATTAATGTTTTTAAGGTAAAATATAAACTGATTATTGAATAAATTCCGGAAAACCAGAGTTTGATAATTCTAGTGAGGGTAGTGCAATAATGACAATATTAATTTGTCTTTAGGCTTAATCCTTGTCTCAAAATGTAACCTGATTACGTGCATACCTACGACTAACATGAATGCACTCTCTTGCCTTTCTATAGACTACTGAATTGGAGCAATCGATGTTTCCAGACTCTGCAAATCGCATGAATACACTTTTCATGGAGTAATTTTTAATGAAGCCATGGCATGCAGTGCATGGCGTATGTAGCGAGCAATATTCAGGCAATGTACGCTTACTGAGCAGGTTTTTAGCCTTCATTGAACATATATTTGTTGTACAATGTACACAAATAAAAGCTATTGGAACCAAAGAATTGACTGCTACATGCAATCCAATATGAACTTAGGATTTGGTAGTGGTTGCGAAAACACACTTAATAAATGTGACCGATTTTTGTCGAGATTCGTTCAGAACAGTACTATATTTTTCTATGTATGACAACTATGTTTTTTTTTTGTCATAACAATTTAAAGTAGGATATGGATTGGGGGATGATAATTGAATAATATTGTTTCCATTATTTATCATTTTATTCAAATTTCGATAGTTTTATATTCATAATACAAAAATGAGGATCGCTTACTCTTTTATTCTGGGCCCGGTCGAATGATTTCCGAGTCGATGAACAATGCACCTAGTTCACTTAACCTAACGACCGATTCATGATAACCTTCTTAAAAATTGAATTCGAAATGCTGAATAAATCATTGATTCTAAGTATGATTATATATGCACGGAATTACAAAAAAAAACTTAGTAAAAAGACTGTGTTCTTCAAGTCTATGTTCAACATCTGTGCAAAATGTCATCAACATTAATTCAGTCGTCTTGGAGATAACTTCAAACAAACATGCAGCCAACATCCAGACCTTCGGATTAATAATACTTTGGAATTTAATGTACAGTATAATAATGGTAAATATTGTAGATATGTTGATTACGAATACATCAGAGTAATGTAGATTATTGAATAATTTGCATTCGTTAGGCTTTCCCGCAACAATATGAAATAGGTATGTGCATTACGAGAATATGCAATTAATCAAATGACAAGTCTGTGGCTAAGCGTGTTTGTTTAAAATTAGTTTTGTTACTGACATAATAATAATTGCCGTTCAGTAAATTAATTGAAATTGTTTTTATGCTATAATATTGATATTTGTTTAGTTTTCCAGAAATAAGATTTAGATATACAGCAGCCCTTTTTATACTCGTATCTAATCATCATCAGCTGTGTCTACCCACTAATAGGCATAGGCACGATTATGTTTTTACCCATTGCATACCCGTTCCATACGCATTTGTATTATTCAAGATTTTATTTTAATCAGTACTTGCACCCTTTGTCGACGTGTTTTAGTATGATACGTGCCAACAATGAAAGGGTTTCTGTACCCTCATTAAGAAATATTTCTTCGTCCCTTGAATATTTCTTTCAGCGCTCTTAAAAAAAATCTAACATTTCTACGGGATGAATGACAATATGCTCTTTTTATTCAAAAGAAAAACCTCCCTTTCACTGTAAATGTAAAATAGATTTTATTTTTATAAATACACTAGCTGTTGTGCGCGACTTCGTCCGCGTGGAATTGAATAATGTAGCCTATGTTACTCGGGGATATTGTAGCTTTCTAATGGTGAAAGAATTTTTGAAATCGGCCCAGTAGTTCTTGAGTTAATTCAATACAAACAAAAATACCAAGTTTCTCTCTTTATAATATCAGTATAGATATAGATGTAAACTATTTTTTTATTTACGCGATATACAATTGAAGTAAGCTTCTAAGTATTATATCAAACGTGGATGAACTCAAGTGAGACAAATACTATCTAGAGTTGAACTTAACTTGAAACTTAAAGCTTCTCACGTAGTAATCTACTAAAGTTTCAATGTCTTTCGTTCGCTTACAATAAATTTAATCTCAATACTTTATATGAGAGACAGCTTTAATTTAAAAGAAAAATAAATGTTACATTAAAAAGTTTATGTTTAAACAGAATTATTATCTTATGTTTCGTCTATTTAGAAGTACCTATATTAATATGCTTTAAATCCACTTCAGCATTACCTAACCTCAATAAGGTAAGGTGGTGAAAATGTTGGAGTATAAGTATTCCCTAAATTATTAATATTTTTAAATAATAATTGTTCTTTCCACAGTACCATGACTCCACTCTCATAGACTATATTACTACTGAGTAACCCTTAGGTTTATGAAACTTAATAAGAAAGGTGCATTGTAAACTGATACCAGTCATTAAGTGAACTTATTGTACATGGAAATATATCATAGATAATTGAAGCCTTTTGTTAGCCCATACAATACCTTGCTACTCGACTAGTATATTTTGTAATTTAATAACCAACCTATAGAGTACTGACATTTCCAAGAATATGGTATAAAGGGTTAATGGTAATACTGATAATATTACAACGTCAACAATAATCTAATTTTATTTCAATGATTAAAAGATTATAGGAGATAATATATTTAGGGCTATCTTGTGCTTTAATTACTAACCAGTTCCTGAGGTTGTACCTTTTTTAACTTTAATTTATTAATGTCGAGAGGAGACGAAGACCTCCCAGAATACAAGAATGAAGTATATATTAGTACTTCTAAATAATAAGTGTTTATAGGTGGTTTGTCTTTATTGATGTTTTGATCAGAGCTCTAATAAAGCTGAAGTAACTAGCAAAATGTTTTAAGAACGAGGAAACTTCGGAGATCTTAAGACCACACAGAATATAAGTGTAAAATCCCCCTTACGGTGAAGGAAAACATCGTGAATCGTGATGCAACCTGCATATTTCGGCAAAGATATTCAAAGATAGTGAGTGAAGTCACGCAAAAGACGCGCTAGTCGTGGAATTGCGCAAAATGGAGCCCATGATCGTCGAACTACAAGCGTAAAATAGAAATACTTTTACATTTCGTCAATGTATCAAAAATATATCAAGTTTTCATTCCCTTCCCCTTATTCTGTCCTTCCTAAAAAGAGATGTAATCCTAAATTGTAAGGAATGCTGATAATTACATCATGTTGAGCATGGTTGGTCAATCCATTACCCTTTCCATCCTCAATTCCTCTCATCATTAATGATATCGTCATAGTACAATAATACGATCCTCAGTACGCCTTCCTGTTATATGCCCCCACCTCAGTTCAAAATTAAAGCAAGCAGCAAATAGCAAACTCTTATCGCGGAAGCATAAAATTAGAAGTACCTACATATCTTTAGAGGAACTTAACTAATATCATCGTGTCAATTTGATAAAAAAGTCTTATAATAAAAATGCCTTAACTTTATTTAATGGAAGATATTTTCTAAAATTCACGATGCATTAATAATGTGACATTCAAGAGTCATCCTGTAACGTGTGACATCGTTCATAATCAATGTTATTTATTCAGTCTATTCGATGAATATATTTTCCAACCGATCAAGCATACGACCTGATTGTTATAATTATTATAAAATCCTTCACGGTTGAAGTAATGAGGGCGTTAAGAGTTTTTTTATTTTCGTTTTTATGTTATTACTAGCTAACCTTTACACTAACTTATTTATTCACATAATCTTTTAAAGTTCACGGCTAGATGATAGTTATAAATATGTGATAGAGTGTTGATTTTTTTATATTAAAACACAATCACTAAATACAAGAAACTATGTAGAAGCCTAACTGTTTCTAAAAGACCAGCAAATGGGTTGCAGCTTCTCTATGGTTACGGAAGATGGGCTTCGGTAATCACCTCGATTTTCCGCCGCTCCTTTGACCCCTTCTCTTATAAAAAGACTCTGTTATACAATACCTCAGCCTTAGGTCAATAGAAAACATAGTAACTATAGCAATACAGAAGAATAAAACTCTAGGACCGAGCAGAAAGTAGGAGTATTTTCTGTTCCGACCTCTCTGTAATGGGGGGGATGATATTGATAATGCCTAAGCTGAATCAATGACACATGTTGAAGAGGATAATAGTTAACGTACAATGTCCGTTGGAAACTTGTAATATTTAAATCCTTTAATGGCCGTCCGGAAATGTTGCCTAAAAGGAATAACCGCTCGCTAAAGGATTAAGAGCACCACAGATAATTTATAATTCATTTGGTGGTGTTCGAAAAATCTGCTTTACTTAATTAAAGATTAAAAATGCACTAAGTACTCACTTAATCCTGGTATGCATTAAGCAGAAGATTTAAATATGCAATGTTCAATTAAACTTCAAACCACTACGAGTATTAACCCATTACGATTATTAACCAAGTTTTTTATTGTGCTAAAAACCCACGGAGATCATTTTTTCAAGTATAAAAATAAATCTTTGAGAAAATATGATTCTCAGTTTTCATTTTGGAACTCCCAGGTTTACGGGAAGCATCTTCAAGAAAGTTAGATTGCGCCTTTGTTAAAATTTTTAGCTACGGATGCATAAAATTCAGCTCATTTGTAGACAGTCTTTTGAATTTCATAGTTGAAACTATTCAATAGAGACATTTTTCTTGTCTACAAAAATAGCTTAAAATCAGAATGATTATTATTCCTAAAAAAACATTCTTGTACGTATAAAAACATTTGATTGTAAAATATTATTTAACACCAACGTGGTGTTTACAATCCACTTTTATTTATAAACGAATATTTTATAAAACTATGCCAAATATGTATGTGGGAAGTGATAAAGCTATGTTCAGAGATCCAACAACACAAAGGATTGTGTCTCCGCATAACGAATTATTTCGTCCCTCTGGTATATTTTTCACAGCCCTCTTTAAAACACGTCAACATACTGACGTGAATGTGAAAATGCTCTTTACGTTACGTTGTAAGGACAATGATATCTGTCTAACTTAAGTTTTTTCAGGAAGTTGTGACTATGACAAATCATCATAGAAAAATGAATGGAAAAACCACTCGGATGTCTTTAGTTGGTAGTTTTTCAGCTAAGTTTTAAGGCAAACGGTTATAACTAACAATTTTAATAATTGAAAGTTATTACAAACGCTTAACAAAATGGTTTACCAGCTTTTTGTTGAACCTTTTAATTAATATTGATGATACTTGACAATTACTAACAAAAATATTGGCTTTGTAATACTTTGTATATTAAAACATTAGCTGAAGTGTTTAGTTTAATAAAAAAGTAGAAACGGCAGCGTTGTAGAACACTTAATGCGGTAAAAACGTTGGATAAACTCCGGAAACATAAGCACAAGTCGTTGCAGCTTTAAGTTAACCTCAACGAGTATTAATGACTTTGTTTCTCACATTTTTTTGTACGTTTTTAATAAAAAATTAGTACATTTTTTAATATCTAAGTACAGAGCGTCGGTGGCTAAGGAATTTAGCTCTTGACTTGTAATCTGCACGTCCCGAGTTCGAATCCCGCCATTACCAATGTGTTTTTCGATTTTCATATGTACATTTACCCGACCCTCTTACTTTGAAGGAAAACATCGTGATGCAACCTGCACATATCGGCGAACAAATTCAAAGATACTTGTGAAGTCACTCAAAATACGGGCTAGTCGTGGAGATGCGTAAAATGGAGCCCATCAAAGGTCGAACTACTTTTATATCTACAAATAAGTACATATGTTCCACTATATTCTATGTATTTTTCAATAAAACGGTACACGAACTCCTTTGTTTGACCGCATATGTTTTAAATCGTTGTACTGTTAAACCAACCGACGTTCCTTTCTCAATAATACTACACGGATATTGAATTTAAAATTTAAAGGATAGAACTGTGATTGTTCAATTCCTTTGAACCAGATTTTATATTTTCAATGTACGGTTGTGTTCGTTGGTCGAATTGATATAGTATTCTTCCTATTTTTTTTCTAATATTCAATTTTCAATAATTCTAATATTTTTATTTTCTAGTACAACCATAAATTGTTAGGCCCTTCGTACACAAGACTACCTAAAGCTGCAATTTTAGCTTCTAAGTAACTGATGTCATACAAACTCATATTTATTATTATTTGAGTTAATTGTAAATGCTATTTAAAAAGGGTTAAAATATCAATAGAACCCTTTAAAAACGAATACATTTGTAAGTAGTGTTCTTATTTTTATAATATCTAGTTTCGGTTTTCAAGTACTCTTTGTATTTTTTAGAATCCAATTCTATTTTTTTTAAATTACAAAACAATTGACGCATTAATTGCTGTTTAACTAGTATAAAACCATTATTTTGAATTTCCACAGTCGAAATATATGCTTAAAAACATATCGTATTTTTTTAAATATCTTATAGCTACTTAGATATAAGTTTTTTTTTCTATTTTTTTTAATGTTTACGAGTTTAAGTTATTGTATTATACTTAACTTAGTTATTTTTCCTAAAGAAAATGGAGTGTTCGCTAAAAGCATAAACAGAATGCAAATGAGAAGCATTTTTGGACCAAACTCTGACCTGAACTCTGTGTGGATAGTTCCTCAAATCCTTTAATGGACGTTCGGTTTTCTAAAAGTTATAACTATTCTCTTCGGGAATGAAAATGTCTCAAATATGCAAACCCGATTTTAAACTATAATTATTTTTATATCATGAATAAGTCAACGCCTGATCTAACCTATAATGCGGTCGAAAGATGGATTAAATTGGATCATCCAAAATAAACATAAGTACTTCGATCGAACGATTTTGTGTCAACTGAATTCCTTAAAAAGAATTTGAAATAGAATATTTTAAATCTGTCTCAACACTAAAACGAATACCATGTCTTCGTCTGACCTAATTCTACTTATTTTTAGTGAAGAACGGCAATTAAAATGTTGCTAATTTCAGTATCTCATTAGTTATGCGATTAAATTTAAATATATTTAAGTTTTTTAGGATTTTTTAAAGCTAGATTAATGTTGCTACATCTGTTTAGAGAGCTGATGTTCTAGTGAATTCCGAAGCTTCTGAATAACGCATAAAATGAAAGACTGCTTTAATAAGGGTAAGAATAAACCTATTGTAAATTGAAATGATAAACATTTAGCTAATAAAGGTAATTCTTTGTAGTGATAAAATAAAAATAAAGTGATACCATTTAAAGTGAGTTTTACCTTTAAAGTTGATTCCACGAACCCTCACGCTAGAAGTCGCGATGCACTTTTATCTCACACTCAAAATGCACCTCCATTATTCGAATAGTTCCCGACTGTAGAAAATTCTTGCTCTTTAAATTTTTTCCGGACCATTGGAAAATGCAATTTCGAGTCGGATTTTGGCGTCTTGATGAACTCGAAGATAGATGTATTCGCATAACTACGTTTCCTTTGTTACATTTGAGTCGCATGTTCTATTATAGCTACTATGCAAAAATGTACAAAGTCGAGTTATTTGCATACTAAGACTTTTGTAATATGTAATGTAAGTATTCACGAATTATTATTCATCATTTTTTTACATTGGCATCATGATTTAAAAATATCAAATTACAATTAGTATCAGTACCAGGTTATTAAAGTATGTTTAAAATAAAATTATTAGTAAGGTAAATAATATACCAAACCAATTAAAATTTCATTTTAAGTTATCCCGAGTCAATCTTGGTTCACGCCGGAACAACTACTAAAGTACAGTAAAGTACAAAAGTGTTAAAGCGTAAATTTGGAGGAAGCATAAAATATGCAGATCGCTTTACCCTTTTAGCATTGAAATTGCCTTAAAGTTCGTATTTAGTGAGTCAACACTAAATAAAACAGTGAATTGTGCAATTCAAATGCGAACTGTATGAATTTAAATCAATACGAATCAAAATAGTACGACAGTCGAATGCAAAAGTGAAATATTGATTTGAATTAATTCGCGGCGGTTATCAAACGTTAACTTTTTATGATTTATTTTATCTGAACGTTTAGTTCCAGGCTTTAATTAAAAACGGAAGTGTCAGAGGCACATTGTTCGAGAGAAGAGCCCTTTGTGAAACTTCTTTAATACACAATGTGTCTTTTACCTGAGGGTTTTCAGAAATTTTACTTTGAAATACTTTATTCTTTGTGTTTCTTTCCATACGGAAGTAAAGCGAAATGGATTTAAATATACATTTATTGTACGGAATGAGTTTTAATTATTTTAAAAAGCTGTAATGTGTTTAACAGTGGATCGGGAACGTAGGTCAGCTAAAAGTGAGTGAGTCGCTAACATATTCGTGCTCACGCCCCCCTCGTTATCTCCTACTGCCAGCTCGAGCGCTCGCCGTGTCAATTGTTTATTTCTGAGGATAATCTTTATAAATGACACGCTTCATGTAAATAGTACAAAACATGGCAAATATTTGCATTACAAGCTATTATCAAAGGGTTTAATGCCTCGGAAGCTTTAACCCTATTGTATATTGCGTGTACCTGATTTTGTACTTTTGTTATTGTTAATTTTTATCCATATTCATACGTATAGCTTTAGCTGAATAGTTTCGCTAACAATTACAGTACAACTCACAGAAGTACTCATGATCAAGACTAGTTAAGAAACTTCGGAATAGGCTAAAATATTCCAATGCAGGTTATTTCACGATTATTTTAAAATCATTATCTTGATAAAAAATAAACCCTAGCAATCATTTATGTCGTCCATAATAACTTCAACATATTTATCACCGTAACATTCAAGAGGTTTAAAATATTGGTAACACGCATGTTTAAGAGTAATAACCCTAAATTTGGACTTTATACCAGGATCATTATGTAAAGTAGGGCCTAAAACAACTCTGCGAACATCAAGCGCTATCAGCTGGGCCCTTATACTGAAAGGGTCCCCCGATTTTCATTGTGATTCGACGCAACAAAGTGCTTGTTTTAATGTTCCTGGTCATTTGTTATGCGACTTTTTAAGCAAACTTTTTTTTATAGGACATTGGAAAAAAACATATCACTTAAATGTAATTAAGGATATTGTCCCTCGAATACGGAAGTTAATTTCTCTAGTTTCTAAATTACTAAGATTTGTACAAATTACAGACTAGCTGTGCAAGGACGCTTTCCTAAGATTGAATAATTTATATTGTAACAAGTGCTAATAATACCTTAAATAACGGAGAGGTAAAAGAGAATCGTGACTGGAATCGATTACCTGCGAATGTACCAAGCTTCCGATTGGCAAAATTTTATAATTTATTTTTCTCTCATAAATCTTTCGGAGTGAAATAGATCTGTGTTATTAAATGAATTCTCTTATAACAAGGTTTCGATAAAATATTTTGGTATTATTGCTTTTGTTTGATTCTAATCGTAATTTAGGTCTGCATAAACATTTTGTTTATTGAACTAAAATAGTATTATATGAAAAACAAATCTATTCTTACGTTGGACCAAAAATCAAAACACATAGCTCATTCTAATCGATTTCCGCGCCGTATTCGAAATATCAAACGTTAAAAAAGCGAAACATGCGCCGGACACTAAAAAAAGCGTAAAACGGGACGTGGACATAAATTAGCGTGCAGAAAAATGGCGTCTCGGCATAACGTGAGATATGGCCAATATAACGGGCATGATGTACGTTGTATGGGAGTCGCGCGGTCAATATTGATACGCCTTTATGACCCATTTACCTTTTCGGTACGCGAGTTCGGTGCCGGCGGAATTCCGTTAGCGACCGTTTAAAATTCACATACGTTTGAAAGCGTTAACATGTTTACACTCTCTATGCGGTGCGGACTATGCGTTTTATTCTTTTTACAACAAGAGCTAAACCTATGCTTTGTAAGGCTCGGAAACGCGGTTATGAAATCACTTTTTTATTTGACTAACAGAATAGACTGAAATTATTTTTCTTTTTGAATGTAAGTGTAGATAATAAAGTTACGCTTATGATCATTTAAATGATATTCTTTTCAGTCAGATTTAATAAAACTTGATAAGGCAAGCGGCTGCGTGCGTCCCACAGAAGCGCCATAAAATCAAAGTAATATATTTTCCATTCTGCAACGACGCCTGTAATAAATCCCACCGTCGATTATGTTCACCGTCGCCCGCTCTAATGATAATCGTTAATTTTAACCGCGTCATATAAACGGATATAGGTTTAGAAAATAGTATCCTCAAACGATATGCTATTACGACAAAGCTTTATAAAAATTAATAAGAATTTTAGAATATTTTGACCGCATGAAACGTAGTGTTATACCACAGGATTTGAATAATATTGGATTTATTGTAAACTTCTTACCCTTATCTTATTAGATAAAAAGTTTTAAAAGCTAATTTTCATAGAAAGATATAGATTTTCAAGTATTTTGTATGAATTTTAAATGTGTAAAATCAGAACGCCTGAACTTTTGAAATAGGCAATACAAACATATCCCGATTTATTGTATCGCAGTACAACAGCCTGATTTATGTTTGATAGTTTTAAATGCAGTAACTCAGATTGTTTAGAATTTACAAACTTTAAAAACAAGCACAGCTTCCATTTTAACTAGTTTGTGTTGTTTTTCGTAAGTTTGGCTTCTACATCCCAATACATTTAATTTTGATTTTGTCTCTTTCTCATTTTATTTTTCACCTTCATTCTTTTCTAAGCTTTTAAATAACTTTCCTAATTTTCCTATTCAGAGCTATTGTTATATTTACTTTGAAAAAAAAAATCAAATAGCTGATTGGACTGTATTGTATTACAGTTAAACCGAGGCTTTGATTGATCAAACGTCATTTGGGGGAATGAGGGTTATTCTGCTAAGCACAAGTCCTTAGTAAAGGTGTCGACTCATAAAATAAATTGAAATGCGCCGTCGATCAGGATTCGCGGCAGGACGCGGTGGAAAGCGGTCGCTCACGGGGCCCGACCATAAATCAACTCTACGCTTTTATGTATAAAAAAAAGAAACGAACGGTGAAAGTCGTTTATTTGTTTCCAAACTATTCTCGAACGCTACCGTACCCTTGATACTTTAATAAAATACCTGGTGCAGAATTGAAATTTCATATTTCGCCGCTGTAACCACGGTCTGGCTTGGGGAGTTGCTTGCCGGGCAAAAATGCTAAAGTAGGGAAGTTTCCGCATTCCCTTCTTTAATTAGATTGAAAATGCTTTCGGTAAGGATGTACCGTACAATGCTTAAAATCTTTTTTTTTCGAAAATATTTAATTTTTAATTTTATGTACAACGTTGAAGTATTTTTAATTTATAACGGTAGAAATCATAAACATTTTAATTATTTTTTCGTTGTCCTTATAACGACAGCAAGTTTTAAATTATTTTTTTAATTATTATTTTATATCAATTTATTGGCATGGGTCAAAAGTATTATTTTACTATTATTTGTAAAATGATACGTTTAAAAAGTTAATTACAGATTTTGTAGATGGAAAGAGAGAAGCGGTTTGACCACCGAACCCGAATGTAACTGTGGTTAATTAAATATGCTATTATTGAAAACTTTAATTAACGTATTTTAATTATTATAATTACTTCCAATATTTTTAATAAGCTAACAATTAAAACAAATGACTGAGAGATCAGTTTCAAAATTATAACATTTTTTTTTATTTCTATGTCTTCTTTCATTGATCAAAAAGACAATTTATTATTTAATAATGAATTGAATCGTAAAGTCAAAGATAAAGGAACGTAGCAGAGATAGAAGGGCTTCATGAAAAATTAATGTCTATAATTCTGTTTACCCCTTTGAATGATTTGATAAGGGTTTATGCATGCAAAAGTATCAAATTTTATTTGACTTGTATTTTTTTTCTTGAAAATTATAATTTGCTAAATGTTTCTACGCACAAAATATTTTCTTTTGACTTAATCATACTTGTTAGGATTTTAATATCATGAAAACATTTTCTACTTGAAAGAAAAGTTCCTAATTTGCTTACGCTTACGTTATAATAAAGTTGAGTTGAAATTACTAAAGCCGGCTACAAGCGTTCAGCTTTTTAACTGTGCAGTTAAAACTGACGTACACACATCACTTGAATTGCACAGTCGAACTGTACACTTCTCAGTTGTGCCCACACACGTTAGTTTTAACTGCACAGTCGAACTGTACAGTCAAAACTGAGCGACTGTAGCCGGCCTAAAATGACAGCGACTTTTCTCTCATTTGCTTTGATATTTTGGTCTACACCTTCAAACTTGTTGTACAATTTAGTTTTGCGGCAAAACTTTAAGGCAAGTTTACATTTAGCTACGATCCCCTCGAGTTAACTACTTTCTTTAATATGCTCAAATAAGTTTTAATTAATTTATGTTTACTCAGAGACCTATCCTATTTATTTTATCTTCATACTTATAAATTGTTAGTTTAATATTTTTGCCTGGTGTTTAATTAGGCTTTCTACAATGTATTCGTTAAACCTCCAATATACAAATGTCATACGAATGTCATTGTTGTTTTAAAAGAATAGCGTCTAATATATGAAGCATTGATAAGACAATTTAAAGTACTAGTGATATCGAGATTCAATATAACATTTCTCCGACAACTTTGGGTATGAAATCTATTAAAATTGATGTTAAATCCGCGTGGGAACTCTCAGAGCTAATCCTGAGTGGTTCCGATGAAATTGTTCAAACGGCAAAACGCGGGTCAACCGACCTTATCATTTCATCGAAATTCTACAATGGAAAGAGAATTTCCATTCCCAAAAATTGCTAACCAAAAACTCCGCAGGACTTTTTTCAATTACAAATCTTTAAAAATATTTTGAAACGACTAAATATATAATGTTTTTAGTCTTTGTTCTTAATAGCAATGCTAAAATAATAGAACAAAGGGAGGTAAAGTGCACTAACAGCCTTTATTATCAACTATGTAGGTGTTCTATATGCAAACAGCATGGCTGTGTTCCAGAATTTCAGGTGCACATAAGCTAGATAACCGTAATTGTAATTAAGTGAAACTAACAAGTTACGATACCAAAATGTTTACAATTGCAAAATGCTATTGAAAGTGAAATAGTTTGGAATTTGATGATCATCTACCGAAATCGAGTCAATCTCTTAGTTTCATGGTAGACTGCCGAATCTAGCCGTCGCTATGATATATGAGTTGATACGAAGGTGTTTGGAGTCTTGGTAATAATACATTATTCATCCAGGATATAATAATCATAGCATCAAGTTTAAACTGATGCTACGCGCGGGCTACGTCGTAGATGGTACTTCACCTTGCCGCAATTCTAGCCTTCGGTTCCCTCTACCAAAAAGATGTTTAAGGTAATTCTATTAAAACTCAAAGGTATATGAAGTGTAAACCTATATCAAGATATTTTTAAAATAAAGTTGGTTAACGACAGACGAGGTGCAATAATTAAATGTAATTTTAATCTTTGTTTTATTAATAGAAGTGTAAAATATCTAAATGACTTCCAAGTTAAATCCATATTTGTTTGAATCGATAAGAAAAGTTTTAATTTAACGATGGGCATGCAGTCCACGTCCCAACGCTAATGTATGACTTGGAACACGTGTTGTGGAACGGTGCAAGATTTAGAAGTTTGTGTGCTCTCGTTAATTTCGCTTTATAACTTTAGATGTCATCAAACGATCACGTACGTTTGGACGCCCGTTAAAGCTGCCTTTAAAGCCTTATTGCCTTTAATATTATTATAATTAAAATGCTTTAATTTATTTTTGAGAAAGACGTAAACATTTTTTCGTAGTATTAATATTGGAATTATTTTCGCATTGATAAAAGACTTATAACAAACTTCTTAAAAAGTGAAGATCTTTTAATCTGTTTAGATTCTGATGATATTATTGCATTATCATCGGCTCGCGCACTGACATCTGCGCATTGGCTTGCGAATTGACATCTGCGCATTGGCTTGCGCACTGACATCTGCGCATTGGTTTGTCCACAACATTTGTGCATTAGTTTGCGCAGTGACATCTGCGCATTGAATCTCGATCTGACATCTGCGCATTGAGTTGCGCACTGTCACCTGCGCAATAGATTTCGATTTGAAATCTGCGCATTGACTTGCGCACTGTCACCTGCGCATTGGATTTCGATCTGACATCTGCGCATTGGCTTGTGCACTGACATCTTGTTCCCGATTAGCCTAATGCATTAAGAATAAGTATTTACTCGAGAAGAACTGAAATGATCAACTGAGACCGCAGAAGTAAAAGCGCGTGTGCCATAACATTAAGTTAAGTTATTTCCAAAAATACTGTCCAGGATAATTTTGATCAACTTTAGATTATAATGTCCTGAAAAGGTTTGAAGATTGGGATTTGAACATTTCAATAAACCTGCAATAAAGGCACCAAAAAAAAAGACATTGGAATTTTTTATAACATTATTTATTTAATTTATCTTAAAAATTTAAACGATGAGAAGTCAGATGAATTTATTCACTTACGCCGTATTGGAACATCCTGTAAAAGAAAAAATAATGATTTTAAAATACTTAAAAACACATTTTTTTTTAAATTTTATTTATTCAGCAATTTTTTCATTATAACAAAGCCATATTAACTTAAATAAATATTTATTTCTAAATTATTCCATTAGTAAAATAATTATTTAACTTACCTTTGATGATCCAATAATTATAGTTTTTTTCGTACCGATCACAATATATTGAATAAAATTTTCGAAAAAATATTTAGTGCTTTACAATTTCAAGATTTTTAATACTTATTCACTTTACATTAAACAAAATTTTATTCTACACTAGAACAATTAATTTAAAATAATTCACTTTTATTTGGAATACTAAACATTAAACAAAATTAAATTTAATCGAGAATACAAAATATTTTCTTCGCCAATATAATCACAATCACTAAAAAAAACCACAGAAGTAAAAATCCGCGCGATGATTCAAAATTGTCGCGACTTAAATCTAAACTTACCTTTTAAATTCGGCACTGGTCACTTATTTGGCACATAAAAGTCAATATAAAAAAAGTCATCTTCACCAGAAAAAATCAAGTCATTGCACCAATCACAAAAAAAAATGTCCGGAATTAAATTTAAAAATTAACACTGAGAGAAACTACCGCGGCACTGAGTGGCGGTTGCCCGAGTTACTAGGGGTTCAGAGGACCTCCTGGGTTAACTTCCACCGAGGATATGAGGTCCTAACGGTGCCACGAGCCCATTTATAGCAGCCGGGGTGGAAACGCGCACGCGTCCAGCACCCTGTTGCTTCATAGTGATGTTGGTGTACATGTGTATCGATAATAAAAATTAATGTTTGTAGATTTTCTACCTTACTACTATGAAATTACGGTCTCATTTAGAAAATAATCTCACGCTTAATTTATTCAAAAATTACAGGTGTTGAAAAATTAAAGCTACTGAGTATAAGAGCTAGTACCAAATAATAGTTTATCGAGTATTATAAATTCGCGGAAAGAGAATTCATTTTTACTTATTAATTTTCTATAAATTGCATCTAAAACTCATTTTACTAACTTTTAAACCGTAAAAAATAATTTACAACAAGAAACATATTGATACATTAATAACAAAGTCTAAGTTTCCTTTCAAAAATGTGTTTTTAACCATAAAATAAACATTCATAAAACGAATAGACAGACGATGATCCAAAGAAGATTTACAAGTTTTTAAACAATTTAAATTATTTTAGTACCACAAAAAACAAAAAATACTATAAATATTAAAACTAAAGACAACACCTCGATATCTGAGCGATGCAACATCACTATCTTATCTTCTCTCACACCCTAACAACCTGTAACTCCCTCGCCACCCTGTCGTTTAAACACTGACTTATCAAAAAACTTATGTTTAAGTTGGGTTCCGTTACAAGTTTTGCCAAAGTGATGTGATTGGGGGAAAAGGCTTCATTTTTTGGGTAAGTGAAACACTTTTTTGAACAATTTTTGTCCGATGATTTTCACAATACCTGTAAAATTAAATATTTCTGAGAGTAATTTTGTGATTACATGCAATAAAAATATATTAATTTAAAATAAACTAACTTATGGAATTAAATAAATCCAAAAATAATTGCTATTTCTTCAGAAATACGTGCATATTTTTGAAAAAGTGCTAAATAAATTAGTTTTAGCAATATTTTACTAGAACAAAGCTACATCAATAAAACACTAATTTTTTATCCTGTTATTTAATAGTAATAAAATATTTTAATCTAATAAAAAAAAGTTAAGCGACTTGTAAAATTTTCGAGTCCACGTACGAATTGGTATGGAAAAAATTAAAATTTCCTTTTTTTTTGCTAAATACTTAATAATAATTCCATCGAAACAAAGTATTATAGTTGTGAATAACTTTTTTAAAAAGTTAAATTAAAAGTCATTAAAAGAATCTTTCGAAAAAAAATAGATAGAACATTTTTTATTACATAAAACTTATGTAAATAGTAATTTCACAATATTTTCTTTCATAAATTGTAGGGAAAAATATTTTTTTGATAAAAATTTAACTTAAGCGACTTAGAAAATTTTCGCAAGCGTGACGTGTTATGGTTGAAATCCTAACTTTTGAAACAAATCGTACATATAAATATATGAGGATGTCTGAAAGTGTCGCCATAAATTATAATATGAAAGACGAGTAATTAAAAAAATATGAATTCGTACTTGTGATTGGGCAAGCAGAATTAAAATGATATTGTACTATTATTTAAAACCAGTCTTTGTGTTAAAAATAGTTATATTTTCAGTAATATAGTAGATTTGGAATATTTATCTTAAAAAAAGAAAAAGCTTTTACGAAAAAAAAAATTAAGCCGCTTGTACGGTACGGTAATATGTTTTCATGTTACTTTAAAAAAAATATTGTAATTAAAGTAATTATGTATATAAATGCAGTGACATTACTATTTTGTAGTTATTTATAGTAATTAAATTAATTTCGAACAGTGCTAAAAAAATTAAAAAAATTGGACTCTGCGGCCGAGAGTTCAACATTAACCTTTTTGATTACATTTTAATTAATTTCTATATATTATATATTATTATATTACAAATTGAAATAAATCGCTTCTAGTGAGCAATTAATCATGCGTGCAAGTATTACCGTGTTCGTTAAGTTGTTTGCTGTCGTGAAATAGTCATTTTTGACTTTTTCGTAGATTACACGTCCGTTTAGAGCCGAAATGCTAACTCCTGTTTTCATCTGCTTTCATCGGTCCCGTTCCGAAACCAATATCCGGTTTGCTAGATACAAAGTGTTTAACGGACTGCGTTTAACAAACAAGCAGACATATCTAGAATAGATTGAGCAAATTATACTACTTATTTTTATTCTTTAATAAGATTATTTTCAGCAGGTCTGTTTGTGATGTTAATTTGTAAGATATTAAAGTTCGGCAGACATATTGATCGATTTTAAAGAAGTGTAGTAATAAAAAGACATATAAAATTATTTAAATCGATTAATTTAAATATTCATAAATTAAATATATCTAAAATACATACGACGCAACATTTGTGTAAACCACATGGTTAGGTTTGTGTTTCATAATGATAAAATTGCTTATTGTAGAAAAATAGCGATATTCTACACCTACATATATATAATTAACTAAAATGCGGTGTGCGTTGAAATTTAACACGCTTATTGATTGGTAAGTAAAGGTTGATGGCGTAAAAATTATACTTATCTGTTATAGTCAGAAAAATCTTTGCGAATTTAATATTGTGTAATATTATATTTCTGATATTTTTTAATGCTAAAAATTGAAGTTAAATAGCTATGCGTTAATGAATGCCAGCATGCTTTGCGATTTGCTTCTTCTTAAAATACAAATATTGTCTTTACAAAAAGGCGAAGGTAATTGCGAATTGGTATACGTACTATATTCATGACATGAATTTGCAAAGCGAGTTAGCAGCTTCATACACGAAGCCACTGTAATTCGCGATTTTAGTATTTTCGCGACGGGACTTTTTTAATTTCGCAATTAATTACGTCAACTAAAGAACAATAAAGCCGGCTACAGACGCTCAGTTTAACTGTACAATTCGATTGCGCAGTTAAAACTGACGTGTGTAGACAAAACTGAGAACAGGGGGGCTACCTAAAGTACTTTTCAATCGGCGATATCGCTGATGGAAACTGACATTGATAAGTCATGTGCTGGTCACATGTGAGATATCGAACGACATTGTCAGTTCCATACATTTTTGACGTTCGCTATAGAATCGCTTCGTAGCGAATGTACTTTGGGTCCCCTGTATAGTTCGAGTGTGCAGTTCATATCGATTCGTTTTAGTCAGTTTTAACTGCACACTTAAAACCATACAGTAAGAAGACTGGACGTCTGTAGCCGGCTTTAGTAATAAAAATCTTTACTAAGCTTTAAATAAATTATTATATAATCTATGTTAATTAAACTTATTATACATTGTAATACTTTTCAATGTAGGAACAATCTATTTTGAAAGCATCAACATTGTAGTTAGTTGAAAATTGCGGAGTTTAGCCTCCAGCGGATCACCGCCCTGTTGTTTCCTGGTATCTGCAGACGACGTACGATGTAGAAGCGTTTTCCCGCTTCGTTAGTTAACCTATGTTAATACATTTTAATTAGAATTAGATTGAAAAGGCTCTTATTATGTTGTAGATAAATAATTAATATATTAATTAATGCAATAGTGTGTGAATGGTAAAAAAATATATTCTTAAATATTCTGAAGTATTTAGTGTTTTGTTTTAAAGATATCTAGGCTTTTTTGATAACTTTTATGTAAGAAATGAACTTGATTGAACTATTTGGTTTATAACGGACTAGCTGTTATTTGCTATTTCATCCGCATGAATTTAAAAATATAGCCTATGTTACTCTGGGATCACTTAGCTTTCTAACGGTGAAAGAATTTTTGAAATCGGCCTAGTAGTTTTTGAGTTATTTCAATACATACAAAAATATAAAGTTTCTTTATAATATTAGTATAGATATAGATATAGATTATTACACATGCAAATAATGAAAATGAAAAATATGTTATGTAATTATACAAATAAAATCACCCAATAATCTTAACTACGAATTACTAACTTATGTTCTTGATATAATTTCTGCTTTATTTTTGTTTCCACGTAGCCTTCGATCGTCGGTGGACATCCGGCGGATGTACGTCGGACTGGTTTTTGTTTGTTATTTTATCTTAACGTATTCTCTACAATAACAAAAATGATTATCGTGCGTTAATATTAATATATATTTTGTTATTGTATATATCAGGTGAAATAAAATTATTACATTTATTAAAAAGACTTTATTTTATTCAACATAGTTTGTTGAGTTAGCAGAAAAGCAAAGAAGGAACAAAGAATAATAGACTACTGTAGCTAGGACAAAACAAGGACAATATGAAATAAAGCAAATGTATAACGGTTACAATTGTTTTTATTATTTTCATTAAAAACTCTTTAAACTTAAAAGTTACATTTCCCTTTAAACGAGAAAAACATTTTTCCAACGTTTTACTGGATATTACTGTATAAAAGCAACATTACCTGAAAAGCATTTAATACGTTTTATGTAACTAAATAACTAAGATATTTATTTTAATATTAATAGTACGAGTATTGGTAAGGGATAATAAATATTCTATGCAATTTCGTAAATTAACAAGCATATTATTAAGCCTTATTTGTTACGTATCGGAAGCCTTTAAGCTTCTCACAAACTATGAATTCGTGCAGGTGTCGTGAAACAGAATTTAGTTTACGAAATTTATACCTACAAATAGAAGGATTTAATATTGGTATCGTATCGTCCGAAATGTTTTACCATCATCAACTAGTTATATGTCCCCACTAAGAGTCATTAGGTCTTATCTAACTACTACTTTAATCTTTCGTCATTTTTACTAACATACTGTTCGTAAATAACGGGAAGAGTACAGGAAAATATCGGGAACTAAAACAGCTAAATCGTGGTAAGAATCCCGTATCCTACGAACAATATGACTAAGTCTTAATCATTCGCGATCTTGCTAACAAAAATTGTTTCCTGCAAATATTAAAACCAAGTATGTTTTCCAAAACATTGGGAAAAGGAGCAACTAATATTAGAAGACAAGGTTCAATAAATTCTCAAACACGTGGACGACTTAATCATTTCCGGGTGAACGGACGCGATGTAGGGGAAGGGACATTGATGTTTTCTAAGGTGTGCTAATTTTGGCAACTAACACAGCTCATAATTTTATCTTATTTCAAACTCATTTAATATAATATCGTTATTTAACATTTCCACTGAAATAATAGATTGTTAATATTGATTCAAAGATTATATTACTTAAGACATTTGTTAAGGATGTTGTAAAAAAAAATATGGATTGACCTCGAACATAATATTGAAAGTAAGTGTATTAGAAATGTTTAATTAAAATATATACCTTAGAAAATCAAAATCTGGTGGCTACCCTATGTTTTCGATTGGTGATATCGTTGATGGAATCGACAAAAATGTATGGAACTGACAATGACATTCGATAAGTCATGTGTTAAATATCGAATGTGTTTATCAGTTTCATACATTTTTGACGTTCGCTATAGAATCGCTTCGTAGCGAATATACTTTGGATAGCCCCCAGTTCGAGTAATAGAAATCTATTATTATTTTCGGTCGTCAAATAGTCAACAAATGAAGACGGAAAATTCGTTCCATTTTATAAAATGTACTAAGTTGATCAAATCTTGTAACATTTTAACCTGGTACGCCGCATTTAATTTACTTAATGTTAAGTTAAATCTTTTTAGAGTAGTTTCGTACTCGAAAAAGCATCTAAGTTTGAACTATTGTGTAATTGTAAATACTCGGAGCGAAGTACATCTGCACGTTTACTTTGTACCAATCAAGTAATGGAATTGAAAGTTACGCTAAAATCACCTGGAAAATTAGAAATAGTGGCAAAATAAGAGAAATTCTTTTAACATCACATATGGAAGGACAACAATTTTAAAAGTTTATCTTCTTAAGTATAGAATATGGATGGGGAGATGGTGGTTTGTTATTTTATTAAATTATTCCATTGTTTTCAGAAAATCTATAATATTTCGTTACATTCAGCACTGGCGAAGTATGTGACCGAAAATTATATTATTTTAAGAAATCGTGAAACTATTTGACAAACAAAGGTTTGATTGAAATATATTTAATATAGTTGAACTTCTATTAAACCAACATTGAATTGAATTTTTAATCATAATTTGTATTGGAACAGCTCGCGCCTTGGGAACAGACTGTAGCTTATTCGATTTGAACCAACAATTTTCTTGACATTCCTTGATTGCAACAGTTTTCTTATAACTTCACATTTCAAAGATTTACTAAGTGTTTATAGGTTAGACTTGCCCCATTTCATTTTATCGCTGTAGAAATAAAGAAGATTTTAATTATATTTTATAGCTTTGGCAAATATTTTTAATATATTATATCGCCTTTGAAGCGATTCCTTTTAAGTAAGTTCTTTTGATTAACAACTAAGATATTTATAAAGTCTATATTTACTTTTATAAGATTAATTCAATTACGTTAAAAAGCTATGTTTCTTAACCCAAAAAAAGTAAAAAAAGTTAGTCTCTTTACACAACGAACATAAAGCTTTTTGGTAACTATTTTATGCAATTACCAGAAACAAGCATTGTTCAGTTTAAAATAACAAACACGTCATTTCCAGAATGGAATTTTTAACAAAGCTATTACGAACCTGTAAAATGTCAATCATATGAACAAAGTAACTTTTTAAACTTGTTACTAACGCACGGATTTAAAGCAAAGTGACCAAAGTGAAATGTCAGGTCACGCGCGTAAGCTTGACATCCCTTTGAACAAAAATCACAGGGTGGCAAACAAAGGGTCAATTTTGACAACACAATTTAAAATTTGAATTACTCCTGCTTTAACCGTGAGTTTTAATATCGATGCACGTGTTAAAAATAATATTTAATACAAGTACTAACCCTACTAAGTACCTAATTCAAGTGCTAGACGTAACACTGGGTAATTTACTAAAGAGAGATATTTAAAATCTGATTTTAGCAATATCGTGAATTTTTATATGAACTCCAGTTTGTCTTTTCCGAATTCTATTAAAAATGATGAAGATGCATTTGATTTAGTTTCATTTGTGATTTTACATATTGAATGTTAATATACGAATAATTTTTTCGTGAAATAAATATAAATAAGGGCAATGCATACGACATCTTTAAGTAGGTGTTGCTGGGCAACGCTACGCTCCAACGTGAAACTTTTTTAATATATTGAAAAATTATTACAAACATGCAACATCAAAATCAAAAAGTGTCTGGGAAGTTGTTTAAATATCCACACATGTACATATTTGAATCTTTTGTGATCTTTGAGATTATTTAAAAAATGGACACTAACTTTTTGATAATAAAAGCTAATTATTAACACATACAGTAAAGTCGTTACAGGTTGATAATCAATGGATTAGATTTTTCTGAAACTACCCGCGTTTGAGAACATTGTAATTTAATTTCGACGCAAATGAATGATTCAACTGTGTTTCCCCAGTTTACACACCATCGAGTATAAACTAAAGATAATGCATACAAAATATTATAAAGAGGAAAACTTTATATTTTTGTATGTATGTCACTCAAGAACTACTGGTCCGATTTCAAAAATTCTTTCACCATTAGAAAGCTACATTATCACCGAGTAACATATTTTAATATCACGCTTACAAAGTCGCTAACAACATCTAGTTTATCAAAAACACTAATAAACTTATTAGTCACTTTTATGGTCATACTCTTACTAGCGAAAGCCTGGGACATAGTCACCGTTGTATTATAAAACTGACTATCGCTGAGAGTATAAGTAAAACAAGTTATAATTTAAAAAATATGATACAATGCTATTTATTGCATCTCCATCTTTGCTGGACGTCTGATGGAAATTAAATTGTACGCGATTTCAAAGTTCTATTCTGTTATAAAATATTGCTTGATAGCTCTTATTGACTTCGTGTCCTTAAATTCCTTACTGTTCAGCGACTGAATTGATTTGTATACGATTAACTGAACATTGAATTCGCATTACTTTTTTATACAGTTTTAATTTAAATCTAGAAGTAATTTGATTTTGAACTATGATTTGTTAGGTATCTTTTGTTTATTTGTGTTAATAAATTTACAGCTTAGAATTAAATTAAAGGAAGTTAATAAAAATATAAATACACTATTTACTTTGGGATCGTAAAGCATGACGTATTCGTCTAGTAATATGTACGTAGGTAGACTCTCTTTATTTTCATAACAATATTTGAACATTCATAACAATCCCTAGAGATAATTTAATTGGACATATCCCACACGTTTGCACGCTATTTTGTTTATATAAGCCAGATATAAATAACACCTTCAAATGTTTGATCCTTTAAATTTGAGCAGAAATCTTATATCTATTATATTTTGCTTCTATTATTGTATACTTATCAAATTATGCTTTACGTTGGATCTCTGTAAAAAAAATATTGCATATTAAAATGTTAATAAAATTCGACAATATCAACAATGCTAGTATTTATTTTTAAAAAATTAATGAAAATTTGGAAATGCCCCTTTTTATATAAAAGTAGGGAATGCAAACTTCAATCATCACCCATCGCCGACCGTTTGTAATTAACATATGACATAATCGATGGCTCCCACGTAAATTATAGTATCCTATAATTTTGACATTTTTATCCCGCTATATGTTTTTTTAATTTGATTTGCTCTAAACACTTATTTCTGTTTTAATTTAAAAATATAGAATTATAGTTTTCGGTAGTATATTGTCATAATTAAATTAACGTATTAATATACAAAATTTTATCATGCACTTACGTTTTTAACAAACTTAGGTAACATACGAGTTATTGATTAATTAAATCGCTTAAAGTATCTATGCTTTAACCAATTTTTATTTTGTAGTAATTGATAGAATTTAAAAGAATTTAAGGGAAAAAATTACCATTAATGTGTTCTCTTGACCTTTAGACGATGGGTCTGGCACTGTAATGCACGAGGGGCAGATTCCTGGCCGAATTCCTTTCATGATAGCTTCGACTTCTGCACGATTTGCCATTGATTACCCCTCTCAAATGAATTCCCAAGCAAAAAAATAGAAAACAAATCATTTATAATGTTCTTTTCTTTTGATTCTTCTAAATTACGGCGTCATTACAATAATTTGAATGAAAATTATATATTTGAACTAAATCATAATATTTATATTAAGATGATAAACCTTTATTGAGTCTAGAGCTTGTTTATTGATAAGTACTTATCGCTAGCAAATTGTAAATTGTAGCCAAAATAACTTGAGCTCAGCTCGCCGCTGCACAGGCTTTGTTAAAAACGTTTATTGCAGGTCAATAATTCTGGCGCCACGGATTTGCATTATCAACTAGTCTACATTCCTTTGGCAGTTGAGATCATGTACCTATATGTTCGTAGGTACTATTTTGAACTTAGAAATCTATTCTTTTACAGTATTGTATTTGATTATTGAGTGGTTTGGTATTTTAGAAACAAGCGGTTAATTTTAAGCGATGACGCAACCAACACCTTGGGTTAAAGATAACTTCAATACTCCAAAGTCGGTGTTTGTCTTTACCTGTAGACTTGCAAATTTTATATTATTACGAAGGTCGCGCTCTCGCAGGATCTTGGTCTAATACGTTCATATTTAAAAGAGCTTATTCGTATTATGATTTTTATGAATAAGTTATAATGGATATTTAACAATAACGCTTTTGTACATGCGGTAAGGGTATATATTTAGGTTCAAAGCTGTTGAGCTTGCAACCGAATATTTGTCGATTTCCAGTTAAACCGAATATTTGCGAATCAAACGATGTTTGTTTGCGAAACGGAATTTACCCGATTACGACTGGAGTGTGATTAACATGGCTTACAAATTGTTTTCGTGATGCACTAACAGTAATTTAAATTCCATTTATATTATCTTATTAATAATAGAAATCTAAACTTTGGATGGATGGATCTTTGTTTAAAGGTATCTCCAGAGCTACTTAACTGATCACGATGCGATTCTGCACAGATGTAGAACGCAGACCAGCAGCACATATAAGCTACTTACTAAGTTTCTTTCTTATTTCGTACATTTTCGAAAAAAAAATAGACAAGTTTTAATAGATGAATTTATGCTTGTTAGTAGGCAACAAAACGGCTGAAGAGTCTTTTAAAGGAACATAGATATACTCTAGAATATCGGATGAGACTTTTCTTTTGTTTTTTTTTTGTTTCATCGGAGTTAAAACGTAGAGGAAATATGTCCAACTATTGTATGCGCTTTGCGTAGTGCAGTAAAGCTGTATTACTTTGTATTTCAGCCACGTGCTTCCGTTTTCATTGCGAAAATACTTACCTACATCGAATTAAAATCGGTAAATTACGCGAATTATATGGAATTTGTTTAGTTTGTTCGTATAGTCCTAAATGGAATTTTCCAATATCTGTGTATTTTTACCAACAGCTATATTAAGCTATGTCCTTAAGTAGGCCTTTCTAAAACTTCTAGCCTAATAGGATAAATGTTTATTGTCGTTACTCTACTTTTCATAGATTTTTGTAGAAAGTTTAATCCAAAACAATTACCGGTTTCGAAAGAAAACATCAACCATGTTTTGAAGTTATCAATTTAATTTCACTTTTTTTATTTCCAATCTTGGTTCGTGCAAAAAATACAGATTACAAAACGTTAACATAGGTAGCTAATTTACAAGTAAACAGTATTAGTAGCGGGATAGTAGAAGTGGCTCCCGAGGTCCGCCGGCGTTCGACGTCAGGTTATAATATATGGTTATTATTAGGAACGCAAACACGTGCGGTCCCTTCTCACAACTTTGAGGGTTTGCAATAAGTGAGTACAAATGTACAACGTTGTCGCCCATAATAAATATTATTGATTCACACCGCTGACCGATACTTTAATCCGTTGTTATAATTCCATCTCCAATGCAAACATATTGCTTACAATTGAGGGAGGGTTGTGTTAAGGGTGGTAACACACGTATGCATAACGGTTACGGTTAGATATTTTTTATTTTCCTTAACAAGACTTAACAATTCACTTATTTAAGTTAATTAAATTAAATTTACATAGCAATTGCAAGCGTACAGATTACACAAAAATATTATTAATATTATTTCTTATTAATTATTGTGGTGTATTGGTTATGGTCTGATTATCTCTGGGTGACTATTGATTATTATTCTGTAATCGTATTTACATAACTTTTTTATTGAGAATACAAACTACATTTGCAATGAAATACCCTTGTTCGGTGATAAACTTCAAAAAAATCTGGTTCCTTGCTAAAAATTGTTTGAACTCTAAAAAAAAAACGTTTTTTTATGAAAAATATTTATTTTATATTTCTATTTTTTTACCAAGAGATTTTTTAGAAGTTCATTACCGAACAAGGATATTCCATTGCTGTAGAATTCAAGTCTTCATATCGGATTGCTAATATATTCGTAGTGTCTAAGTGTTTTGTCACTTTTTTACACAATTTTAAATTTTAATTTATGAATCTGGAAGCAATATTTCAGAATCTCCCTTAAGTAAGAAAGATACCATATACCAAAGGATACTATAACTAAGAAATAAATAATAAAACAATAAACGCTTCACAGAAGTGAACCGTGGTAACAGCTAACCGTTGTTAGGTACAAAGTACGTTGGTGTCAAATATCACTTTAGCATGTGTTTAATCGCACCTTATTAGCATTTCCGTAGTAGCTTTGGTGCTTATGCCACGTCGCCTGCGCCCGTGATTCCTATAGCTTTGGTTTTGTGTTGACCATTTATTACAGTTTTAAGAGACTTCAATGATTTGTAAAAAATAGACTTTTTGTGAGTGCTTTCACTTTAATATAAACCTGTTAAGTGTGTGGTAAACCTTCGGACGTTATTTTTGGTATGCCTTTTTTATTATTAAATATATTTTCTAAGTACGGTTCGTAGAAATTAATATGATGAAAATATATTTTTTTTCATTTTTATTTTCCTATGTGTACACCCTTAGTATTTGTACAAACATTGAAGTGCAACCCTCCGCTGTGGAATTGCAATATTTAATGTTTTATTTTGCAATAAAACTGGGGAATGCAGCTGCGGTGCATTAGTTATGCCGGTGATAGTTCGATAGCACTTTTTTTGGAAACAAATATTGTTGATTGTTTTTTTTTCTATTTTCTCTGCTTTATTTTCTTATTAAACATATTACTTAAATTACATTAATCATATTTAAAAATAAACTTAGGTACATTAACGTTCCAAATGTCCCAAAGATTGATGTTTATGTGTGGTTCACCTTAACTTAATCTGTAACGAACTGGCACGAAATATAGTATTCTCAAACGTTTTCTCCCCGTGCAGTAAGTAATTGCAAATTAATAATAATATTCTTTATTTATTCAACGAAAATATTGATAAAAATAGTCCGTTACAACCCCATATAATAGCGGAGAAAGCTAAACGGAGTCATCTTTTATCACATCTGAGAGTTATCACCTCTCATTTATCATGTTTATCAATAAGCCCTTTGCTGTATCGATCGAACGGAGAGGAAGGTTACCTCCGGGCTTCGTTGTATGTTATTATTATTTGATGCGGTAGTGTACGGCAACCGTGTGGGGCGGGATGTTGGGGGACTTTGGCGGTGCGAATCAAGTGCCAGATGCAGCGGGTGAATCAGCGATTTTGTTATATTTATTATAACTTGTTCAATTGATAAGTAATGCTGTTAAACAGGTATTATGTTATTAACATTCATTATCATTTATAAAAGGTTAATTCTATGAACATCGAATTCTTTATAAAACCGCAACACTTAATATTGTAATTCCTTATTATGAACAATTTTAAAGAAAAACTCTATGAAGCCGTTCTCAGAAGAAGGCTTTTACTTATTCAAAATGTTTTTCATATCTCTTTTAATTATAAGTACAAACCAGAAATAAATCGTAGAATTCCACTAGTATTGCTTGTATTGATAAAAATTGTCAGCCATTTCATTCACTGCGCAATTAATAATTAAAGTATTATAATTTAGTTTCTTATAACTTTACTTGGTTAAGAAATGTGCTGCTTGCAAAATTGATATAACAACACGTGGCTCACTAACATCACTAAGTAAGTGCTACGTGGACAAGGTAGCCATTGTTGCTTTCCTGCAATACATTCTGATTTAACAATTACAATTAAATTAAATTGCGTCGTAATCAAGTGTAAAAGGTGAAAAAAACATGCAAAACTTTAGGTAGATGTTAGTTTTAATTCAAATATAATATCGTTGGAACAAGGTGTCAAATACACCAAGCCACATAATGTTAAAAAAAAGCCAACGCACCGGATGTTATGCTGACATTTTATAGCACGTTCATTTATTGCAGACCCTATTATAAACTTTTGAGAGACGTTGCGAGAAAATATTCGTAACGTCATCGACATTTGTATGGAACCTGTTGGTGTACTTTACGCTCGGTAGAGGCGATGTATAAATCTAATACTTTGGAGGTGACGATACAAAAACTTTCTCGCAAATATTCGTGATTGAACCTCGGTTACATAATGATCGCGACATATAATTAATATGTTCTCAATGTATAATTATCCTTAATAATTAGCTTTATTAATTTTACAAATAATATCTTAACAATTAAAGTAAACAATAGATATCTAACCAGAGTAAATAAACAATATCTTCTGAAAAAAGCACCAATATTTTTAAGCATTAATCGCCACTATAGTCGCATACTTATTTCACCCTAATTTGAAACACCTGATCTAAGTTGCCGTATAAGTTATAGTAATATTTAAAGCGGTTACTGTTTAGCATTGAAAAGGTAAGAAAATCATACATAAAATATAATGAATAATTTAATTCATTAAAATTTTTAAAAAAAAACATTGCGTTGCATAGGTTAATATTTCGATTTCGATAAAACCCAATGTTTATCTTATAATGCAATAGGGCCAATATAGCAACATTCGAGATATGTACAATTTTGTGGTAACATCACACAAAATGTCCGACCACACGGGAAATCAACAACGTATGTCCGTTAGCACGGACAATGACAGACATCTGAGGTCCTAGCATGAAAATTTACGAGAAAGTGCACGTAGACAAATATTCGTGTTAGACACCCTGGATACATTTTTATGCTGTTTATAATTTCTCTATTATTAACTGTATTAGAAAAAACTATATTATTATTGTGGTGACATTAAAAATATAGTTCTGGTGTTACTAGTGATTGATAATACAATTTACAGAATGGTAAAGGAATAGCTTTTTTTAATGTAAACATACATATTAAGTAAGTGTTTTTAACATTGCATTGGCTTAATAATATAGATGTTTTAAAATAACTGATCTAAAACATCAAACACGTGTTTATATACTAATTTAGGAGCGTTCATGCCTAAAACAAAATCAAGGTGATTAAATTCAGTAGATGATAGCTGCACTATGTGGTGAGTTACAGCATTTGGAAGCTGTGACAATAAATTTAGAATATCTGGTACTGTGGATAGCCAATCGTTGTGTGAGTTAAACAACGCCATGGGAAGCTTAATGTCCCGTAAATGGTATTTTGGTGGTGAGACTGTGCCATATTTTTTAAGATTGTACGTAGATCCTAAGTCAAACATTTCAAATTGACCACTTTTGATAAGTTGACAAAAATGTAGAAGTGTCTTTACAGAACCACCCGTTTTCATGTTTTTTAAGATATTTTTCCTGTGTCTATTACTTTTTAATGATTTGCCTCCATCAGTAAGCAAAAACAATGGATGGAGACACAGAACTGCATCTTCTTTGCAAAACTTTTTCCTAGCAACTCTCATGAATGAATCAACTGGATTAAAACTATGGTCCCCTAAAATTTTAACTGTGGCGTTGTAATCTAAACTCTTGAAATCCGCAAGAAGCCGAAGTGGACCTTTAGCTTGCTGCATGAATACCAATGGAGCTAAAAGAATGACAAAACTCAAAATCGTATTATAATAGGGAGATGATGATAAAAGAACCATTAATGCGGTAGCGCCCATTGAATGAGCTACGAATATAATTTGGCTTTTTGCAGAATTTTTTTCTCTAATGTAATCAATTGTGGAAGATAAATCGTATAAACCAATTTCGTGCCACGAAAAGTCCCAAAACTCAGCGGAATGTATACTTTTACTTACATGTGCTCTAGAGTACGCGTTTCCTCTAACATTTGGTAACCACACATCGTATCCATCATTGATCAACTTATAAGGAAGAGAAAGTTTTGGTCCTAGTAAAATCCAATCTATAGAGCTTCCTAATAAGCCATGAAGTAAAATGACAATTTTATTATTGTTCTTGCCTGTGAATTTAGATTTCGGCATTATTCTATGTAGAGTTAATAAGTACCCATCTGGAGTTACTACGGTATGAATTTCTACTTTGTATCCATGAACATTTACTAAATCTAATTCAACTGATCTGTCCAACAATTTCCCGCTACGGTTACCATTCTTATTAATAGGTAATGACATTCTTCTTACTACGATGGAAGGAACGTTGCTAATTGTTTTTGGTAATCGTAGACTTATCGAGGTCCTAGGATTTCCCAACGTCGTTGATCTCCTTGGAATTTTCACGGTCGTTGACGTCATCAACTTTATTGGAGTCATCATAGTTGTTCTAGTTGGCAACGTCATTAGTGTTGTTCCAGGTGTTCTCGTAGGGGGTGTCATTTGTTTTGTTACTATTATTGGATTTGGTGACACGAAAACACCTACTCCTGGTATTTTGATTGTTATTGGCACCATCATTTGCTTCGTTGTTGCTTGTGCGTTTACTGTATTGTTTGTCTTAACCGTTATTGGATTTGGGGATACGAAAACACGTTCTTTGGGTATTTTAAGTGTTGTTGGCGTTATCGATGTTTTTGGTATTTTAATTGTTGTTTGTTTCTTCACCGTTATTGGGTTTGCTGAAACAAAAATAAGTACTGCAGGCGTTTTTGCTGTTTTTGGATTCCATATTGTTAGAGGTGTCGATAATTTTTTTAACTTTGGTGAAGACACCCGAAGTTTTGATAAAGACATTGTGGTTGACCTCGTTACTATTACAGTCTTTTTCCTGGTCGGTGTGGGTACTAACCGTGGTGTCGTAATACTTTTTGCCGTTTTCGTTGTTTTAGACGTAATCACTGTTGTTGGAGTTGTCGCCACTATAGTTGTAGGAGTTGACACCGCTATAGTTTTCGCCATTGACTCTGTAATATTTGTAGTTTCTGTATCAGTAAAAGTAGCAGTTTCTGTACCATAATATGTTGATTCTTGTTCCACTTCTGAAAATGTACTAGTTTCCATCTCGAGTGTTGTTTCTGTTGGTGCTTCTGTTGTTTCAGTTTTTTCTACTGAAATTTCTGTTACTTCAATTTCTAGTAAGGGGTTTTCAGAAAGAGGAATGTAATGAAATATTGTTTCAATCGTTTCGTTAACAAATTCCGTATATAAATTTCTTATTTGTACTTTTTTTTTCTCAATATCACACGCTAGACTTCTTGCATAAGCCTTAACACTGCTTAATGCACTTGTTATTTCATTAGTGAGTTTACAAAGAAGATTTGTAAATATTCCAGTGTCAGCCGCCACTACGTGAGATGTTAGAATCGAGACATGAAATAAAAAACACAACATTACTGCAAGAGACATGATTAAGATTTGAAGATAGATATTTGATAGGTTATTAATTAGAGTATTAATTGTGTTGATACGTTCCAACACAATGG